>CM052707.1:911709-934811 GCA_028551405.1 Uromys caudimaculatus | reverse complement strand
AGGGAAACATGAACAGCGAAGGAAATGAATAAAACTGTTCAAGACCTAAAAGTGGAAATGGAATCAATAAAAAGAAAACTCAAAATAAGGGAATTCTGGAAATGAAAGATTTAGGAATCCGAACAAGAACTAGAGAGGCAAGCTTCATCAACAGATCCAAGAGATGGAAGGGAGAAGCTCAGACATTAAAATGCAAGAGAAGAAATGGATACACCAGTCAAGGAAAATGTGAAATATAAAAAACTCCTGACACAAAACATCCAGGAAATCTGGAGCACTGTGAAAAGACCACACCCAGGAATAGTAGGAGTAGAGGAAGGAGAAGAATCCCAGCTCAAAGGTCCAGAAAATATTTTCAATGGAACTATAAAAGAAAAAATTCCTAACCTAAGGAAGGAGATGCCTATAAAGGTACAAGACACATACAGAGCACCAAATAGATTGGACCAGGAAAGAAAATCCCTTTGGGACATGTAGTGGTTTGAATGAAAATGGCCCCCATAGGCCCACAGGGAGTGGCACTATTAGGTGTGGCCTTGCTGCACTGGGGATGGGCTTCGTGTTTCAGAAGCTCAGTCTAGGCCCAGTGTTGCTCTCTCTTCTTGCTGCTTGCCAATCTGGATGTAGAACTCTCAGCTACCTCTCCAGCACCATGTCTGACTGTGTGCTGCCGTGCTTCCCCCATGACAACGGACTAAACCTCTGAACCATAAGCCAGTACCAGTTAAATGCTTTCCTCTATAAGAGATTCTGTGCTCATGATGTCTCTTCACAGCAATAGAACCCCTAAGACAGCACATAATAATCAAAACACTAAACATACAGAACAAAGAAAGAGTATTAAAAGCTGCAAGACACAAAACTAACATATAAAACAGACCTGTTATAATTACCCCTGATTTCTCAGTGGAGACTCTAAAAGCCAGAAGATTCTGGACAGATGAGCTGCAGACTCTAAGAGACCACAGATGCCCGTCTAGACGACTATAACCAACAAAACTTTTAATCACTGTAGATGTAGAAAATAAGATGATCCACAATAAAGCCAAATTTGAGTAATATCTATCTACAAATCCAGCCCCACAGAAGGTGCTAGAAGGAAAAACCCGACCTTCGGAAGTTAGCTGTACCCTTGAAAACACAGGAAAGAAGTAATTTTACACCAGCAAAATCAACTGAAGGGAAGTACACACACACAACCACCACCAATAGCAGCTACAACAAAATAACAGGAATCAATAGTCATTAGTCATTGATATCTCTCAATATCAATTGTCTCAGTTCTGCAATGAAATGACATACTAATACAATGGATATGAAATAGGATCCATCCTTTTGCTGCATTCGAGAAACATACCTTAACATCAAGGTCAGATGTTACCTCTAGGTCAGAAAATATATTCCAAACAAATAGACCTAAGAAGCAAGCTTGTGTAGCCATTTTAATATCAAAAAAATAAACTGCAATCCAAAAACTAATCAGAAGAGATAGGGAAGGAAACTTCATATTCATCAAAGGAAAAATCCACTAAGATGACATTTCAATTCTTAACATCTATGTCCCAAACACAGGGGCACCCAAATTTGCAAAAGAAACAGTACCCTACAGCTTAAATCACATATTGACCCTCAGACACTGATAGTGGAAGACATTAATACTCCACTCTCACCAATGGACAGGTCATCCAGACAAAAACTAAACAGAAAAATGCTGGAGCTAACATACATTACAAACCAAATGCACCTAACAGATATTTATAGAACATTTCATCCAAGTACACACACACACACACACACACACACAGGCTTCACAGCACCTCATGGAACTTTCTCTAAAATTGAGCACATACTTTGACACAAAGCAAGTCTCAACAGACACAAGAAAATTGATGTAACCCTTGCGTCTTATCAGACCAGCACAGATGAAGGCTGGATATCAACAGCAGAAACCACAGAAAGCTTAAAAACTCATGGAAACAGAGCAACACAAAAAGAATCAAGACAGAAATTAAGAAAGAAATTAAAGACTTTCTAGAATTCAATGAAGATGAGTACAAATCATACTCAGACTTAAGGCACACAACGAAAGTGGTTCAAAGAGGCATGGTCATAGCACTAAGTGACTTCATAAAGAAACTGGAGAGATCTCATACTAGCAACACAATAGCACACCTGAAAGCTCTAGAACAAAAAGAAGTAATCACACCCAAGATTACATGGTAAGAAAGAATCAAAACAAGAGCTGCCATCAATAAAACAGAAACAGTGAGAATACAAAGAATCAATAAAACAGAGAATTGGTTATTGGAGAAAATCAGTAAGATAGACAAGCCCTTATGCAAACCAAATAAAAGGCAGAGAGAGAAGATCCAAATTTAAAAAACTGGAAATGAAAAGGGGACATAACAACAGACACCAAGGAAATTTGAAGAATCATAAGGACGCACTCTTAAAAACCTGTACTCCAACAAATTGAGACTTTGAATTTGGAAAGCAGTGGAATGCTTTAAATGGGGGCTTAATGGGCTATCCTAGTAGGAATATGGAAGACTTTGTTACTGAGAGTGATTTGAATTGTGCGGACCTGGCCCAAGAGGTTTCTGTGGAGAATTTCAATTTGTGGCCTGGAGACTGTTTTTTGATATTTTGGTGAAGAATGTGGCTACTTTTTGCCCTTGTCTGAAGAGCTTGCCTGAGGCTAAGGTGAAGACACTCAGATTAATTGCATTGACAAAGGAAGTCTCAGAAACGCCCATCATAGACTTTGTTCTCTGGTTAAGTCTCATGAAGAACATTTTAAACAAGCATAGAAAGCTGAGAAAGAGAAAATATAAAATATATAATTTGAGTATTAAAGGGGCACCAGGAACTGAAACGGAACCAAATCCTGTGTTCTAGGAGATAGCAGATTAAGGGAGTGGGACTTTGGAGCAAGATTTAGATCCAGCTAAATTTAGATCCAAGCATGGTGGTGCGCACCTTTAACTTTGGAAGTTGAACTAAATGCATTTTGCATTATGGTATGTTTAGGTATGGCTCCTATAGACTCATGTATTGTTTGAAC
The DNA here is from genome assembly GCA_028551405.1 of Uromys caudimaculatus. NCBI lineage: Eukaryota > Metazoa > Chordata > Mammalia > Rodentia > Muridae > Uromys > Uromys caudimaculatus. Next base: position 931,747 of record CM052707.1, on the reverse strand, counting down.
AAGCTTATGAGGGCCAGGGAGTGGAATGTGATGGTTGTATATGCTTGGCCCAGGGAGTGGCACTATTAGGAGGTGTGGCCTTGCTACAGTAGGTGTGTCACTGTGGGTGTGGGCTTTAAGGCCCTCACCTTAACTGCCTGGAAGCCAGTCTTCCACTAGCAGCCTTCAGATGAAGATGTAGAACTCTCAGCTCTGCCAGCATTGTGCATGCCTGGATGCTGCCATGCTCCCACCTTGATGATGATGGACTGAACCTCTGAACCTGTAACCAACCCAATTAAATGTTGTCCTTATAGACTTGCCTTGGTCATGGTATCTGTTCATAGCAGTAAAACCCTAACTAAGACAGTAACATACAGCAAACCTATAGCCAATATCAAATTGAATGGAGAGAAACTCAAAGCAACGCCACTAAAATCAGAAACAAGACAAGGCTGTCCACTTTCTCCATATCTATTCAGTATATTAGTTGAAGTCCTAGCTAGAGTGGTAAGGCTGGAGGAGATCAAAGGGATTCAAAGCAGACGGAAGAGGTCAAAACGCCATTGTTTGCTGATGATATGAAAGTATGCGTAAGTGACAATAAAAATTCCACTGGAGAACTCCAGATGATAGGCACCTTCAGGTGAAGGGGCAGGGTACAAGACTAACTCACAAGAATCAGTAGTCCTCCAACATACAACCGACAGACTGAGAAATAGATCAGGGAAACAAGACCTTTCACAATAGCCCCAAATAATATAAAATATCTTGGGGTATCTCTAGCCAAGCAAGTGAAAGATCTGCATGAGAAAAACTTCAAGGTTTTGAAGAAAGAAATTGAAGTAGGTATCAGTGTTGCTTACAAGCAATTCTGCCAGACTCCTCCCAGCGACCTAGCAACAGCTTATGTCATCATCTGTGCCATTGCTTGCCCATCACCAGGTGAGAGCCAGGTGTGGCAGCTGCAGTGTGTAGAGAGCACTGCTTGCTACCCTAGCTTTCTCTTCCTCTCTGTTCCCACGTGTTCCTGGCCGGCATATCTTTCTCTCCTTCTTCTGTCCTCTGCCCTCCCTCTCTGCCCTCATGGCTCTGTTTCTGTCTGACTGCCTCTTCCCCTCCTTCCCCCAAATGAACCTCCATTTTACCAGGTCTGTTGCATGATGTGATTTCTCAGGGGGATACCTTGGCATGGACCGACCGGTACCCCTGCCCATTGCTGCATTATATTTCATAACAATCAGAAGATGAAAAGATCTCCCATGCTCATGGATCAGTGGGATTAATATGTACAATTAGTCATCCTATCAAAAGCAATCTACAATTTAATGCAACCACTATAAAAAGTTCAACACAATTCTTTACAGGCCTTGAGAGGACAATTCTCAACTTCACATGCTAAAACAAACAAGCAAACAAAAAAACTCAAGATAGCTAAAACACTCCTGAACAACAAAAGAATTGTTGGAGGCATCGCCAGCCCTGACTTCAAGTTGTTCTGCTGATAGCTTTTCCTTCATCTCACTATGTTTTATTTTGTCAGGTTTGGTTGTTATCCAGAGATAGCAACCTGCACTTTCCTAATGAGAGACAGAAGGAGTGCCTGTGGAGGGGAGGAGGAAAAAGAATCTGTCAGGGTGCAGGGACCGCTCAGTGGCAGAGTCCTTGCTCGGATGTGCCTGAGTTCAGTCTCCCAGCCCCTCCACACTTTGTCTCATAGGTAGATATTATACAATAGGTGATTGTTATTAGTGACTTAGTTTTTGGTGCTGAGGTTGAACATTGTACACATGCTCTACTACTAAGGCGCACACTGAGCTCAGCTAACGAGTGTGATTAAGAGTGAGTCCATCACACGATCTTTAGAGTCTCAATGTGCAAGACTAGAAGATGTACGATGTATAAGGCCGAATGCAGTGCAGTATTCTTTCCTTCCTCCCTTCCTCCCCCCCTCTCCTTCTCTCTCTCTCTCTCTCTCTCTCTCATTTTCTTTTTCTAGACAGGGTCTCCCTGAGTAGCCCTGGCTGTAGAACAGGCTGGCCCTGAACTCAGAGTGTCTCTGCCTCCCGAGTGCTGGATTAAAGGTCTGTGCCACCATGTCCTTCTGGCTGTTCTGTTTTTGAGGCAGGCTCCTGATATGTGGCCAAGCATGACCTTGAACTCCCAAACCTGTGTCAGCCTCCAATGCTGGTATATAGACACATGGCACTACCTGGCTTTGGCTTATCATTGCTATTCTGAGTGACAACAGTAGTCCGAAGTCACATTAGGGTGTGGACCAGTGTCAAATATGCACATGGCCCTGTATTCTGATGGAGGCCAGACCTGGGTATTTGGTCTCTGTCATCACCTGAAACCCTTAGTGATTTTTGGACCAAGGTCCCCTCATGCACACACACTCGTGGGGTAGCAGGTACTGCATTTTATGCAGTGAGCCCACAAATCATGTGGGAAATTCTGGTTTTCTTTTGCGTGGCCTGACAAGCTTTTTCCCTCCTCTTCCTTCTTTTTCTCTTTCCTGCTCCCCTCTCTCCCACCAGCTTAAGCTAAACTTGCGCAAGTCGATGCTTTCTCTGTTACAATCTTTTAAAGGTCATACTCTATCACAGGTGGTCATTTTTTAAAAAAAGACCTGTTCAAAGGAAGTTTTTCTCCCCTCACAAAGTGCAAACGGAAGAATCGTGCTGGCCGCGTTTGAGGGAGTGTGGCGGAGCTGGCTTTCCAGGCAGCCAGGAGGTCAGCTCAGGGCCCTCAGTGAAGACCAAGGGACTGATCGCCAGGTGAGTGAGAGAAGCAGTAATAACAGGCACTTAGCTGACACAGAGCAGAGACATGTAGGATGCCTGGTGGCTGGGGAGGGGCAGCCTGGGCTGGGTGGCCTGGGCGGGGTGGCCTGGGAGGGCTGCATGGAGGAATCTTTCTCACGCTTTCAATTCTCTCTGAGCTGTTCCGCCCTCCCTCCTGGGTGTTAGAATCAAGTCTCTTACATAAGGTGAGTTAATGAGAGCCTGGTTGGTGGCTCAGGCCTGGGATCCCATTCCAGAGACCAGGTCAGAGATCCTCCGGAGTTAGTTCCGGGCTAGCCTAGACTGCTAGGCCCCGATTCAGATAAAACCAACAAAAACTCCTACTGGGTACACACACTTACACTTTGGTCATTTTAACTGTGGAAGGCAAGGAGGTACAGACCAGTGCTCGGAGCATGTGACAGAGCTGGGCACAAGCTTGCCAAAGTCACCTTGGGAAGCTGGCTGAGCTTAGTTGTATCACCATGTCTGTCACTTAGTCACCATGACTGTACCCTGCAAGGGAGAGGAAGTGCCCCCAGGGACCAGGAGGGCATGTCTGGGGAGGGTGTGGCCTCCTTTCCTGGAAGGAAAGCTCTATTCCCTCACCCACCAGGGATAGAAGCTTGTCAGCCATCTCGGCCAGTGCACAGGCAGTCCGTAGGGGCACTGCGAGAAAGCCACCTCGGTCAGTGCACAGAGGCAGTCCGTGGGGGCACTGCATCCTAGGCAGGAAGAATAGGGCCTGCTGTCTGCTTTGCCTCCCTGTCTTTGAATGAATACAGTTCAATGTTGTGAATGGGGACGAGGCCCTGAGTGGGAAGTGGAACTGGAGACAGAGGTGCCCAGGCCTATAAAGAATACTTGCTTCCCTGTGTATTCAACGTCCCCATTCACAAGACAGAAGAAAGACGGGGTTCAGAATCACCCCATGAAGCTCTGGGTAGAGCACCCTGCCCTTCTTAGAGAGAAAAAACAGGTGTCCTGTAAATCCAAACTATGACCTGACTGGAAAGTATACTTTTAAAGCTTAGAAAACTTGGCAGTATGTGCTTGGCTCACCAGTTACATTAACCCACGTGATGAATGGCTTCTAGGTAGAGAGGCAAAGAGGCACAAGCAAGTTTCGGAGCGGCCGCCAGCCTGTCTAATCCAGGCCCCGGGGGCTTCTTTCCTGCTAAGATGCTCCTATGTCGTAAGTTGCTTCTTTCTTGGCATTAATGTAACTAAAATTCAGAGCATGGTTAACTAGGAAATTATTTTAGCTTTTATAAAGCATTTCTTTTGCGTGGGATGGGGTGGATGGGGGAGGGAGAGTGTGTGCACATGTGAAGGTCAGAGGTCAGCTGTGGATCCCTCCTCCCACCACGCAAGTCCTGGGGATCAGACTCAGGTCACCAGGCTGAGTGGCAAGCTTCTTTACCTGCCAGTCTATCTCATGGGCCCGGGAAGAGGATTGTAAGTTGAATGTGCCTGTCCAGATACTTGCAGGAGTAACTTTTATGAAATTTGAAAAAAAAAATGATTGCAGTGTTTGTGAAGTCAACTCATTTGCCTTCAAAGTGCCTCACGTACAAGTTCAACGAGACCGTTGTCTAGAATATTAAAGGAAAAGTACACGCCACAATTTTATGTAAAAAGAAACCAGAAGGCAGTAGATGCTGAATCTTTGATTTGAAAACTTATATGTAGGTTTATTTACTTCCAAAACTCAAGACTCAATCTTGTAGTCTTAGTATGACAACTCCCTCCCCACCCCCCAAAGTCAGGGTTTCTCTGTGTAGCCCTGGCTGACTTGACACTTGCGTTACAGACCAGGCTGGCCTCGAACTCACAGCTCTGCCTGCCTCTGCCTCCAGGGTGCTGGGATAAAGGCAGGCCCAGCACCACCTGGCTGGTATGACAAGCCTTATGCTTTATTCTTGTTTTGTGTGTATACACAGGCTTCATATGTAGATGCCACTGGGGGCTTAAAAAAAGGTGTAGATTTCCCTAGCTTGGGAATTGTGAGCTGCGCAAAGTGGGTGCCAAGGCCCCTGTGGAAGATCAGAACATGTCCTTAACCTCTGAGTCATCTGTCCAGTCCCCAGCTCATGATATATATATATAAAATATGCCCTGGGGATATACCTCATCTGGCAGAGTGCTGGCGCATCCCTGTAATGTCAGCATTCTGGAGGTGAAGGACAGGGAGTCAGGAGTTCAAGCTTGTCCTTAGCTCTGCAGAGAGAGACCAGCCTGAGATAACTGAACTCTGTCTAAAAACAAGAAAAAAAAAAAAAAAAATTAGCAGAAAATATAATTGAGTGGTCCACCAGAGGGCAGTATTTGACAAAGGTTTGATAATACACATCGCTCATAGAAATGATATATGCTTCATTTCTTGTATCAACAATGCAGTTAGTGGAGAGAGTTTCCTTCCATCTACACAGTTTCAGAGAGGGGCCCTGGGCACGCCTTGTTCCTGCAGGGCATAAATAGTTCTTCAAGCGGTGCATCTTGAGATGGAAAAAACATGTTTGTTTTATAGTTTTTAAGATAAAAGAAGCAAGCAGAGGAATTCAGAGTTATTACATGGCACTTTATAGCCTGGATAGAGCCCATTGTCTCACCAAAAAAGAGCTCAGATGTTCTAATTCAATCTCCAAAGCGCTGTTTGCCCTTCCTGGGAAACATCCCAATTTGGCTGCATTCCATAAGCTAGAAAAAGACCAGAGCCAGAGCCAACTGTGGGTTTGAGTGAGGCAGAAAGGGGTTTCAGCTCTCCAGGGGCCAGGAATATCACTGCCACACCCATGGGGCAGTCCTCATTGGAGGTGGCAGGGCCATCGGCCCAAATTCTCAATAAGTAAACGTTAGCTTCTTTTATCCACAGGCCAAGTAGCTACTTCCTGGTGGTGGGGCTTAAGTTTTCTTTCTTGTATTTACAATTAGAAAAAAAAACAAAAAACAGCAGCACGTTCTTGCGATAAACAGACAATACAAGCTGGCATGTGATGAACACACTTGGATCTGCCTTGTATGCTATCAGAAATCAGGCAGACACACGTCTATCCTTGGTAGATAGTCATATACATGGACATCTGTGTATACTGTGTGTGTGTGTGTGTGTGTGTGTGTGTGTGTGTGTGTGCGCGCGCACATGTGCAATATCACTTCCTGGGGATCTTTCTGTCTCGTTGCTTAGCTTTTTCCATTTTTCAGAGAAACATGGATTCATTCCAGGGACCCTCACTGGGGTTTCCTTTCCCAGTTGCTTCCCAGTGTCAAGGAGGGTAATGTTATCGCACATATTTAATAACCATTCTATGGGTGTCAGGCTGCTCTGACACAAAGCAAAGAAGGAAAAGGGGATTGTGTTGTGGAATATTTATTTAGATGTCTATTGTCCTGGCTGGCTTTGTGTGCCAACTCGACACAAGCTGGAGTTATCACAGAGAAAGGAGCCTCCCTTGAGGAAATGCCTCCATGAGACCCAGCTGTAAGGCATTTTATCAATTAGTGATCAAGGGGGGACGGCCCCTTGGGGGTGGTGCCATTCCTGGTCTTGTAGTCTTGGGTTCTATAAGAAAGCAAGCCAGTAAGGAACATCCCTCCATGGCCTCTGCATCAGCTCCTGCTTCCTCATCTGCTTGAGTTCCAGTCCTGACTTCCTTTGGTGATGAACAGCAATGTAGAAATGTAAGCTGAATAAACCCTTTCCTCCCCAACTTGCTTCTTGGTCATGATGTTTTGGCAGGAATAGAAACTCTAAGACAAATTTGTACCAGTGAAGTAGGGTATTCCTGTGACAACCTGACCATGTTTTGGGGAAGACTGTGGAAGGACTTAGGAACTTTGAGCCAGAAGAGCCATGGGGATGTTAAGAGCTCTGTGGGATGTTGTGTAGGAGCTTGGAAGATAATGTTGAGAACAGTGCAGAAGATGGAGGCCTGGCTTGTGAAATTTCAGAGGGAAGATTTAAGATTCTTATCAGGGTTGTTAGTATTTTGATTGTGAAGATTCTGTGGTTTTGGTTAGCTGGAGCTGAAGAATCAGCTGTGAGTAAAAGATACCAGAACTACTAAAGTGAAACCTTTGTATTTACTGGGACTATTGATGTTGGTTAGCTGGAGCTAAAAAATTAGTGGGGATTAAGAAGAGACCAGCATCATTGAGGTGACATCTTCTGGGAAGTGTTTTCTGAGAGCACAAAGAGGCTGTATTCCAGAGATAGCCAAGGTTGTACCTTATGCTGTGACTGGACTTGGTAATGTGTAAGAGTCACCCAGGTAATCCTGGTTTTGAAGGCATGAAGGGGTCATGAAGAGCAGCTGAGGCCCAGTTCTGTGAGAGGCCATGGAAGGCCATTGGTGAAGGTACAAACCTCAGTTGCAATTGATGGCCCAGGACTGAAGGAGTCATGCAAAGGAGTTGAGGCTTGTCACCATGAAGAGAGCCTATGAGATGCTATGAGAGGCTATTGGTGAAGCCTAGTTGCAGCAGAAGATAGCAATTTTTTGGAGAGGCCAGTACCTTGAGATGACCACCAAGAACAGCAGCAGCAGTGGAGTACAGGCATCTGGAGCCTAGAAGACAAGGTGTGTGCTACAAAGGGCAGAGCTGGAGAAGTACCCAAGCCCTTGGAGGAACCCAGAAGATCATGGGTGGATCCCAGACATTGGATGGTTAGAGTTTGATTTTGCTTTTAATTGTGACTGCGCCCTGATATTTTTTCCTCTTGAAGGAAGAAAGTATTTTACTGGAGCCCACAGTTAAGAAACTTGGAATTGTGAAAAGACTTTGAATTGAAAGAGATTGGATATTTTAAAGGGATTGAAATTTTAATATGTAAGAATTTGTAAAGACTGTAGGACTTAAAGTTATTTAGATCTTGAGGATGAATAAGAAAGTAAGAGTTGAGGCTTAATAGTGATGTGTTTGTGTGTGGGGTTGACAAGTGTATGTATGTATCTATCATCTATCTATCTATCTATCTATCTATCTATCTATCTATCTATCTATCTATCTATCTATCTATCTTCTATCTCTCTATCTTCTATCTATCTGTCTGTCTTCTATCTATCTATATGTCTGTCTTCTATCTATCTGTCTGTCTTCTCTATCTATCTATCTATCTATCTATCTATCTATCTATCTATCTATCTATCTATCTATCTATCTATCTATCTTGCTGCACAGAAATGAGACCTGGAAAGAACATACTGGATTTCAGCTAACGTTTTCTGAGCTTCAAATGCTTTCACTGTTTTGGTCTGTAGGTTGTCCACTGTGATGTTTAGTCTTGTTTAGTTTTGTTTTGTTTGGAGATAGGGTCTCTCCAAGTGCTCCTGGGTGTCTTAGAACTCATTGTGTAGACAGGTTGGCCTCAACTCAGAGAGCCCCACCTGCCTCTGCCTGGGGTTAAAGGTATGCACCACAAGTGCCTGGCCTGATTCTTAATCTTGGTTGCCAGCTTGATTAGACTAAAAGATGCCCCAGTAAAACCCACTTTGGATGTCTGCCACAGGGACTGGCATGTGGGACAATATGTAAGTGGGGGCACTGTCACCCTACAGGCTGCAGTCCGAGAATCTGCCTTCAGGCTACTCCTGATAGGAGTGACTCTCTTTGTCTACTCCATCCTGCTGCCATGTTTCCACCTTATCACAAGCCAGGAGGCAGTGGGACCCAGGCTGAACCCTTTGAAATGGTGTGACAAAGGAATCTCTTTTGCTCTAAGTAGCCTTTCTCAAAGTCATTTGTCACAGCAGTGGACATCTAACTAAACAGCCCTGCTCCTTTCACTGTCATTCTGAACGTTTGGACCAGTCAGTTCTTTATGATCCCTCTACAAATGACTGGCATCTCAGGGAAGACCGGAGACGAAGGCCTCCTCAGAGTGCAGAGGGGTTCATACGGGTCCAGTGCTTTCATACTGCATGCCTCTGGTGGCTTCTCTTCATTTAAAAACGTGTGCAGTGTTTGGCTATGGGTTATCTGGCTGTGACACCTGTCACCTCGCTGATCACAGGGTTGACTGGACTGATTTGGTTGGCTAGGCAGGAGTCCAACTCTTCCCTTGTTGCTCCATGTTCACCTCTTCTGAAGCTGTGTGCTTGATAGCTTTCCCCAGCACCAGTCTGTTTTCAGTCAAGGGTATCTGAATAGCTGTGCTTGGACCTCTGTGCTGCTGGTTAGTTATTGTTGACTAACTTGGGAAAAGGGAGTCTCAGTTGAGAAACTCTCTCCATCAGAGTTGCCTGTCTATGAAGAATTTTTATAATTTCTATTGATATGGGAGGGCCCAGCCCACTGTGGGGGGTGCCATTCCTAGGCAGGAGGGTCTAGGCTGTATTAAGAAATTTAGCTGAGCAAAACTGGGAAAGTGAGCCAGTAATGAGCATTACTTTGTGGTTTTTGCTTCCGTTCCTGCCTCCAGGCCTTGAGTCTTGGTCTCCCTTGTGACGACTATAAACTGTAAGCTGAAATACTCTCAACATCCACGTGAGTTTAGTCAGTGTTTTATATCATCAGGAGAAAACCAAATAGAATAATCTCCAAACAAGCTCTCAACTGTGGATCAATATAGTTGAAATTGTACATAATAATCCTATGGAAAAAACTGTTGTAGTTTTTACATTAAACCCTTTGGTTTATAGCCTTGATTTGAGAAATCCTTTTGGTTCCCCAAAGATTCATGCATTTTATCACTTAGAAAGTTCTGGAGCCTGCACTGTGATTCAATCAATCAAACTCTCTTTGAGTCTTTGGATAGTTTTTATAGTGGGCTATTACCATTTCCTGCTGTGGGAAGGCAGTGTCTTATGTTGGAAATAGATCACAGAAAAACTGCAACAGTCACTTCCTCCAGGTACTCATGTGTCAGCAGAGACTGAATTCCCCAGCATCCTCTGCTTTCCCACCTCTGAGCCTTCCCCTCTGTTTTCCTCAGTGGAGCTAGTGTCTTGAAACTCAGCCCAGCACAATCATGGTGTTTAAGTTGGCAATTGGGGGTGTACTGTCTAATTGTCGAGATGGATGTCTCTGGCTCTGGAGAAACAGCTGGAATAGGACACTATTGCTTCTCTGTGGCAGGCAACTCATGGTGAGTAGGCACTGTGGACCTGGGGGCAGCACGAGCTTCAGCAGGAGCCTTGACAGTGCCACGGCATAAAACAGAGGGACCCATCAGTTAATTCTAGGGGTTAATATGTAATTTCTCAGAAGTGAGATCCAAGGGTTCTTTTGTTTTGCGTTTTAAGTTCTAGGCCTGTGGTTGGTTAGATACCATCATTAGAAAGCTGCTCCGGGCCTGAACAAACAATGATGAGCAATTATCTGGGCCTGCAAAGCAGATGTGTTTAGAGGAGATTGGAGGCAAGCTGTGTTTAGACTCTGACAATTATCCAGTTGTTATGCTCTGGAGTTGGGGGTTGAAACTGTGCAAAAACTTGTGCAAATGACCATACTAACAAGGCAGGCAATGTATGGTGGCTGGGCAGTGAGAAAGGAGTTGTCTATGGAGGTCTCATGGGTACTGACTTTAAGATGTACCAGGGATATGCCAGGAAAGGGGGAACAAAATAGGTTTCTTTCTCAAGGAAAACAAATTCTTCGGGTTAATATACCAGCCTGTTTGCCTGGAAACCTGGTAGAAACAGATGTGATCTGTGTTGCCAGGCAACAGGGCTTACAGAGAGAATGACCTATGACTGGCCAGCTTCATGTGAACTGAGGAGGGTCATGAAGGAACGTAACTGCTATGCTACCCTGTGAGCTTCCTCTGTGCACTGACTTGTTACTGAGCACCTCCCTTGGTGAGACCAAGGAGTTCTGGCTCTGAGACCTAGTGACATGAAGGGCCTGGGAGTCTTCTGAATCTTCTGATGCTTTAGTTTTGTTCATCCTTGACCTTTGACTTGGCTCTGAAAATGAGTCCTTGGTCTCTGGGACTCTTCCCGCCATTTCCTCTACATTGTCCAGGGGAGCCATCACTGGGCAAGGCTTCTTGGATTCTGAAAGATCTTTCTAGCTTAGACTAAACCTGTTAAGAGCAGACACTGTAAGAAGAAGTGGGATTATTTCTCTACTGTGGGCAAGAGACCAAACAAACAAGCCAACAAAAACTGGGGGATTTCTTTGTACTTGTCAAAGACAATTTTCTGGGGTGGTGTGATGGCCACACCAGGAAGCTCATGCCCAAATGCTCCAATCAGTTCATCACCATCACCTCTGTTAACATTGTGGTCAATGTCATCATGGTTCACATTATTTTCTGGGAACTGTCATAAACACTTTATTTAGCTAATCTTATCAAATTACTAAAATTGCCCCCATTTTACATATGCAAATGCCAAGTTTGTACCAATAGGATTCAAACCTTGGAGTCTGATTCCAGCATGCATTCTCTGCACTGTTCTGCTCCTTCCTGCCATCATGCTGGTGACATTTGGGTGGAAGTGTGAGGTGCCTGGGTTTTTATATGCCTGGGCCATAAAGAGTTACTCAACTGCATCTTGTATCTGCCTGGACATAAGGTGAATTTTTCAAATGTTTCATATACACTGTGGATTTAGGTCAGATGTTGTAAAAATATATGAGTCTCACTTAGAAACAAGCTGCATAGAAGTTACAAAATGTTCCTCCCTGCACAGGACTTTAAAGATGGACATTAATAAACAGACCACTAGATCTAAGTTTAGAAATTAATATCTAACATATTCCAGTTAAAACTCTGCTAATGGGACCTTTTTTAACTTCAGTGAATGTGGGCAAGCTTAATTTTATTTCATTCTTTCAGAAAATCTTAGAAATCTTAAATCTTGGAAGTCTTATTTTGAACTTTATGTCTTGAAAGAGAATGTTCTACAGATTTTAAAAAACACTGGATTGTATGGAGCACCGGGAAGCAGAAAGCTTATTTAAGCTGTCCAGTTTTGTTTGGAATTGTCTCAAGATTCCAGAGAAGCTTATTTCTGGCCTCAGGGTTGTCACTGGTCCTCTGCAACTGACTCTGTCCTCTGGCTTGCTCCTAGGGTGCCGCCCATTGCTCATCTGTTTTGGCAGTCACCGGTGTGGGCTGCACGAGTTGGCTCTTCCATTCCCTCAGCCAAAGGCAGATTGTGAGGATGGGGCAGTGACTGAGCTTTGCTTCATGTCCCTGTCCCAGACTCACACTCACTTTCAATACAAGGCAGGGTGCTTAGGCAGGCAGGCCATGTGCTACTTTGTCCCAAGGGACATTCTTGGGAGCAAAGCAGGGACTTTTAGTAATTATTTCAGGACAGCTGGCAGAATGACAGTGTTAGCAAATTGAGCTGAGGGTCATGCAATGAATTTTTTACTGGAAGTTAGAAGGGAAACACAGAGTAGACTACAGCTTAAAAAAAATTGATGTGTGTGTGTGTGTGTGTGTGTGTGTGTGCATGCGTGTGTACATGTTCATGCATATTTTCATATGTATGTGTGGAAGACTTTGAGTACTGCCCATCCCCCCCCCCCCCCAAGCTACATAGCCCTGTCTGACCTGGAGCTCACTATGTAAATCAGTCTAGATTTGAACTCATAGAGATCTATCTGCTTCTGCCTCCCAAGTCCGGGATTAAAGGTGAGTGTCCTCATGCCTGGCCATCTTTAAAATAAATATTGATCTTCCTTTGTGTAAACATTTCCTTTGCTAACCATAGCATTAGGATATGTTATGGGATCACTCCTTCAGGCCATGGGGTAGAAATGGGAGATGTAGATAGCAAGTTCGTTTTTTGTTATTTTTTGAGATAAAGTCTCACTGGCCTGGATCTGTTAAGTAGACTGAGCTGGCTGACCAGTGAGCACAGGAATCCTCCTGTCTCCACCCTGTGATTACAAGTGTGTGCTGCCACTTTGGATTTTGTTCACATGAGTTCCAGTGGCAGGCCAGCACTCTTCCAGGTGGGCTGGCTCCCCAGCCCCGATCATTGACCTTCACAACCTCTCAGTGCCCCTGTTCTGGAGGCTTTCCCTAGAGCTCCAGCCTGGGGTCGGGGTTACAGAATTGCTGGGGGAGATCTACTGTTGTCTTACACTGACCAGTAGAGTAGCCACTAGCTCTGTGTAATTAAAATGGTTAAAGTTACATTCTCAATTCCTCAGTCTTCAGCCACACGTAGTTAGTGGCCATGTACTGGCCAGTACAGGTGGAGAATGCTTCAGCCTTGTGGAAAGTTCTATGGGATGGCATTATAACCTCTTCAAATCTACCTGCTTCCTCCCTAGTCCCTATCTCTGTCTCTGTCTGTCTGTCTGTCTCTCTCTCACACACACATACACACACACACACACCACTTAGCATACACACACACCACATACATACTATAAACTTTCATGTGCACACACATGTGCGCACACACACAGTCCATTCCATTAGTTTATCATGCAGAAAACCTGGCTCTTCAGGCAGTACCCAAAGGTCTCCATTCTTTCCATAAAAAGAGAACTGGAAACATTCTCTGATGTTTTCCTAAAAACCAAAAGCCCATCTTCCTTGAAGAGTGTTCTCTCGCTCCTCAAAGACACAGGATCCAAAGTCTGTTTACATCTCTCTAAAATCATGACAATAATTTTCAAATGTGGCTGATGGAAGCAGCTTTGTGACCTACAGGAAGTTCTGAGTCAAGTTCCTTGTGTATTTGGATAGAGAAAAGCAAAGAGAAGAAAATTTTAAAAGAGCTACAGCTCAGCCTTAGGCATAGCATCAGCTTTTAAATAGAAAGTATTTGACTTGTATTGAGGAACAGTCTGCCCTGTGTAGAATAGTTTTCCAGACGGCCATCCAAACAAGTGAACAGAGGCATGCGGGCCAGATGTGTGGTTTCTTTACTCAAAAATTAAATTACCTACATGGCTAGAAAGACGGTTCAACAGTTAAGAGCACTTGCAGCTCTTATGGGGGACCTGGGTTCTTTTCCTAGCACCCACATGGCCACTCACGACCATCTGTGACTCCAATTCCAGGGGTTCTGATGCCTTTTTCTGGACTCCCCAGGCACCAGACTAGGTGTACAGACATGCATAAAATAAAATAATAAAAATAAGAATCCCCTTCGTCTCTGATTACAAAGAAACAATTGCATGCTAAGATCCATGACTCTCGTCACACACAGCTTTGTGTTGTGAAGTATGCCAAAGCTTAGGTGTATGCAGACACTGAAAAATGCTTGCCCTTAAGAAGAGGTTGTCTTGGGGCTGGAGAGATGGCTCAGTGGTTAAAAACACAGACTGATCCTCCAGAGGTCCTGAGTTCAATTCCCAGCAACCACATGGTGTCTCACAACCATCTGTAATGGTATTTGGTGCCCTCTTCTGGTATGTCTGAAGACAGCTACAGTGTACTCATATGCATAATAATAATTAAAATTTTTTTAAAAAGAACAGGTTCTCTTGTCCAAATACTGACAAGTCCTGTGTTTATAATCCGGATTTCTGGTTGAACATTAGACTGTTGAAATCCTGTGGCTGAAACCTGTCCTCTCAGTCAATTATCCCGGGGTTTCTCAAGAACAAAAACCTAAAAGCAAACAAGGGAAAACTTCTGCTGCTACTTCCCGATAGAAAGCTTCCAGAAGAGATCTTTTCCTAGCCCTGCCCTGCGGAAGAGTCCATGAGACTAAAGTGGCCTCTCATTTCACAATCTGATCATTTAACAGCTTCCAAGCACATTTGGATGTATTTGACCTTCTAGGTCTTTGCTCTGAACATTTATTTGGCATTTATTCCTTTCGTGTCTGTAGTAAGATAGCACATGTATAATTCCTTTTCCCGTTGTTACAATACCAGACAAGAGCAACTTAAGGGAGGAAGGTTATATCTTGGCTCACAGTTCAAGGGCACAGCCCATCCTTGTGGGGAAGCCATAGTGGTGGGAATTTGAGGGAAGGAGCACAGCAAGGTTTCTTCTCAAAGGAACCGGAAGCACGGGCTGCCCAGAGGAGAAGTTTAGGTGGAAGGGGGCAGAGGAAAAGGACTAAGAGAAGCAGAGGGTGCTTGCTGGAATCAGGGCAGAAGTGTTGACAGGATGTGCATAAGGACTGGAGGCCCCCAGTTAGAAAAGGGGGAGTCGAGTCGTATCATCAGGCGGAGCATGTGGGTCTGTCTCAGCAGGATTTGGGGTCTTAATCTAAGCATGAAAGGAATTTGCTGATGGGCACAAAGCAGACTTGTGCTCTTGAGGGCTCAGCAGTCTCTGCATGAAGAGTGCATGGAAAAGGTTCAGAAGTAATTGTTTACTGCTTACCCTGGCTCCTCTCCGGTTTTATTGTGATATATGTACTGTGATTATAAACATAGCAAGGAGATGTTAAACAGCAGGACACACTTGCACAGCGAGCAAATAGGAGATAAACCCACAATTATTGGTGAAGTTATTTCTAAATCAGTTCCGACCCCCTGACTCAGGCCCCAGGGAAAGGCTTTGCTATTTTCTGCTCCTGGAGAGCAACTGCAGTCTCGGGAATTGGGGGAGTCCTGGTAGGTACCACTGTAGACACACAATTTTCTGCTTGCCAGGAGCACTGGTCTATTTCAGAGTCTTTAGCAGGTAGAACCCTGAAAACGTGGTACTAGGCATGAAGCAGAGGGCTGCATCAAAGATGTCACATCTTACAGTTTGTGATTCTTTAAAGCAGAGTCTAGTTGGGAGACCGAGAGAAGGAAGAAATCTAGAGATGCAGGAAGCAAAGCCCCAGGCCAGCCACCCCTGAGGTCTTACCATGGGGGTTATCAGGGCTGGAAGTGGAAACCCCACACGAGCATAGGCACAGGTTTTCAGAATGCACACCAGACAGGGTCCATCTTGGTTCCAGAACGGCTCTGTGAGGCCCTGAGAATTCCATTTAAACTCCCAGATATGAGTTTTAAGGGAGAATATTGGCACATTTGATCATATGAAGGTTTTCAAATTTGCAGGCAAATGTCTAGCGTTTGAAGTGGAAGTTGGGAAAACAGCCACAGTTAACCCCAACAGAAAGTCAAAGTCCAGCATCATAAAGAGCAGGTGCTAAAACACAGGCAAGATAAAGTCCTCCAGACACAGGCAAAGGATGTAAACCGTGAGCAGCAAATGTTGACCACTCAAGGGGAAAAATCTTCCTTACTTTGTATCAAGGAAGTAAAACTGAGAACAAGAATGGCATGCTTTGAACAGTTACCCGACTTAGGGCCCATTTGAGGAAAGAATGTAGCTATTTGTATATAAGTCACTCCCTGCTCCACACCGAGAGTAAATGAGTCACATCTTTTGAATAGCAAGTTAGCAATCAATTTGAGTATAAACTTGGGCCACCTGTGGTAGTGTGTGTCTTTAATCCTAGCACTTGGGAAGCAGAAGGACCTCAGTGAGTTTGAGGTCTGCCTGGTCTACCCAGCAGTTCTAGGTCAGCCAGGGCTACAATGTGAAGACTATCTCAAAGAGAGAGAGAGAGAGAGAGAGAGAGAGAGAGAGAGAGAGAGAGAGAGAAAGAGAGAGAGAGAGAGAGAGAGAGAACTTGGAAATCACATACATTTTCCAAATATAATAATTCAATAAACCACTACACAGTGTGCTGTACCATTACACAGCTATTCACATGTAAGTATTAGAAAATATTTAATGATATGGGAACATGCATTTGCTATCTTGTTAAATGACTAAAAATAATATGCTGAATTATATATACAGTGTGATCACAGCTATGTGAATAAATATTCTTGACAATAGTTAAAAATAATATATCATCAGTGATTAGGCTTGTATGTTGTAATTATTAGTGATTTTGTTTTTGTTTTACTTTTAATTACTTCTCTAGTGCAGAATTGGAAAATAAGAAAACAATTTTGTAAGGAATCAATATGTACTTAGCTAATGGATTCTGCTCCAATGCTTGAAGTACTTTCATTAAGCTGTTTAAATAACAGCACTGGTGTGGACTCATGAGGATCTTGGTGGCCCCTAGTAAGTGAGCACTGTGCACATATTAACCCACTGAAGACTAGAACACCACTGTAAGAGGCAAAGAGTTTAGACCTTTGAATGTTTCTGGAAAATGAATGCATATTACAATCAGGGCAATTGCTTCTTAGCATCTCTAGATGAAAGTAACAAGGAAAAAGGGTGAGTTCAGAGATTCAGTCTGAGATCTAGATGCCCGTAGACCATCATGGCTTCTGAGTGTGCTCTCAGACAGGGTGGCTCCTTCAGCCAGAAGGTTGAAGTTGCTGACACCAAACTTATCGTATGATCGCCTGACTTACAATATGAGTGTAAGTCTCTGCCTTTAAGGATGTCTGGAGTTAAAGTGAAGACACGGATTGAAAAGAGTGAGATTCTATAAGGGGTGGAGACATTCTGGAGGACCTTGAAGGGGCACACAACCCCAAGCTATAAGATTCTGATGGGTTTATTTCACCTGAGAAAAAGTTTGCTCACGTGAGGGGTGCCAGATGTATCCCCAAACTCACTCCTCTCTTCCCCTGCCAGAAGGAAACAATTGTATATCATCTATGGAACCAGCAATGACCTTTCCTAAGAGATTAAAAAAGATAACACCCCAGGACCTGCCCCTACTACTGAACTTTGCCTAAAGACCATATAACCAGACTCAAGTCTCAGCAGTGAGAAGTGAAGTTCTCAGAGTGACTCACGAGGTATGTGCTATCCCAAAAAGTCATGATTTCCTCATTCATAGAAGTGGATACATGTTGGGATGAGTTTTAGGAGTGGGCTAATGCTGGAAAACACATAACATATAACTAGACTAGGCTGAGTATATAGGTATGGATCCAGGGGCAGTGATTCTGCATTTAATGATTATCTGATTGGTTAACTGAAGTACATGTGGGCCAGACAATGGGCTGCTATGAGCTAGAGCTGCCTAAGATTCCTGTGCTTAATGTTGATGAAGACCCAAAAGCTCAAAGAAGATGGAATACCTGTGTGGTTTTGCCATGGAACTTACTCTTGCATGGTGTAAGAGTACAGAAGATACGCCCTTCCCTAATATCAGGAGAAATGGATCTGTGAGAGGGTACCCATGTTAGGTTTGGGAGAGACATAAGGGAGACTCTGAGAGGAAGATAAGCTGCATAGTCTTCAGGTAAGAGAGTGAGTGCCATAGCATGTACTGCAGTGAGGATCTGAAGCAAAAGGCTTCAGTCTTGCCAGACAAAGTGGAGTCTACTTTCTTAAAAGTGCGTAAAGGAGCAGGATGTTCTGCCTTACAAGGACACAGGCTTAGCCATTATGTGACCTGTGCTACAGGCCACATGTAAGAAAGCAGGGCACTTGTGACAGGGGTCACAGAGATGCTGCATAGGGGAAGACTTTAGTTAGTGTGTGACTGTAACTGGGGCTAGTGTGGCTGGGTTTCTACCCTGATCACAGCTCTATCTGTTTAGAGCCTCATTACCTGTAAGCCTGGGTTTTCTAACAACCAGCACACTCAAAGAACCAAGTCACTGTCTTCTGTGTGCCAGACCTCACAGTAGCATGATAGCTTCTCAGTTGGACACCTTAAATGCAGTGCGTCTAATTGGGATCTCAGAGTAACAAGGGATGGACAAGGAGAGAGTATTCATTTTGATGAACAGAATAGACAAAGCAATGGTCACAATGCTCTGACCAGTGTGGACCTTTGGCACTTCCTAAGTATGTTTGAAGAAGTTTACTAAAGTCTTACTTGATCTGTGTAGGCAGAAACATTCTGTAGCTAATGAATAAAAGCCTACCCGGAATCATAAATACAGAATCACAGCCCTTCAAGCAACTTCCAGGCATGAATCAATTTACAAACCCAGTGTCCCTCAGATAAAGGGGAGACCAAATCTCCTCCAGGAAAAACCTACACAGCTGTTTTACTGTTAACCATTGCACCATTATTTTTCAAATGAACCTTTGGTGGTTGGAATAGGAATGGTCCCCAGAGGCTCATATATTTGAATGTTTGGTTCCCAGTTGATGGAACTGTTTTGGAAGGATTAGTAGGTGTGGCTTTGTTGGAGAATGTGTATCACTTGGAGTGAGCTTTGAGGCTTCAAAAGTACATGCCTATTTATCTGCCCAGTCTCTCTATCTACCTCTGACTTGTGGTTAAGATGTAAGCTCTCAGCTACTGTTCCAGTGCTGCTTGCTTACTGCTGTGCTCCCTGCTATGATGGCCATGAAAGACTGTAAGCAAGTCCCTAATTAAATGCTTTCTTTTATGAGCTGCCTTGGTTATAGAATCATTTGACAGCAATAGAAAAGTAAGATATAACCTGTCATCTTTTTACCAGGATAACTGTTCACTGGAAAAAAAGAAATAATAAGATTTCTGTGGCCTAGTAGACACTATCTCCAAATTGACACTGATTCCAGGAGAGCATAAACAGCATGCATGGCCCTCTAGGCAAACTAAAAACTATGGCAGTCACGTGACTGATGGAGTTTTAACTAAATCTGTGCCAATAGGTCCTTCAGTACATCTTGTCTGATTTCTCTAGCCCAAGAATTCACAGTTGCAATAGGTGTATATCTAAGTTGGGAGACTCTCCATATTGGTTCCCTGACCTATCAAGTGAAGAATCTGATGGTTGGAAAGGACACATAGAAGCCACTGGAGTTGCCTCTACCAGGGAAAGCAGTGAGCAAAAAACCAATAGGGCATGCCTAGAGGCCTGCACCATTAGGGACTTGAAGGATGCGGGGGTGAGGTAGCAGTTCCCATGGTACTTTCTTGTTTGTCCTCTGTAGAAAACAGAGGGATCCTGGAGAACGATGGATAATTTTGTAAAATATATGATGATTTGGTTCTTTTTAGGAGTTAAAATACATCATTTCATTCCTCCCTCTCATCCCTCCACCTCTCCCCTCCCCTCCCCCAAATTCATAGCTTCCTTTTCTTTGATCATTGTTGTTGCATGTGTGTGTGTGTGTGTGTGTGTGTGTGTGTGTGTGTGTGTGTGTGTGTTGGTTTGAATATGCTCCGTCCATGGGAAGTGACCCGGTTAGTAACCGTGCCCTTTTAGGAATGGGGGTTCTCTTTTTCTCACAGTGTTGCCAGCATTGTTTGTCAGCTGGATTCTTGACCTTAGCCAATTCTGACTGGAGTGAGATGAGCTCAACATTGTTTTAATTTGCATTTCCCTAACTGCTTTGGAGACACACAACTTTTGGGATAATTCCTAGTCATTTTCTTTCTTTTTTTTTTTATTTTTATTTTTTATTTTTGATACTTTATTTACATTTCCAATGTTTTCCCTTTTCTGGGTCTCCTCTTTGGAAACCCCCTATCCCCTCCCCC
>CM052707.1:793210-911209 GCA_028551405.1 Uromys caudimaculatus | reverse complement strand
CTGAGTTTCATCTAGCCTGTCCTGTCTATGTTGATCCCCAGGGTCAAAGGTATCATGAGCCTTTAGATTTCAAAACTATAAAGTCTTTGGCAGAATCAGTGAGAACTTATGGCATCACTGCCTCCTTCACCATAGCCCAGGTTGAAGCTCTGCATAGATACTGCATGACGCCTACTGATTGGAGTCAATTGGCAAAGGCATGTTTGAGTCCTGGTCAATATTTAGACTGGAAGGCGTTTCTCATAGAGTTTGCTAATGAACAAGCTGCCTTAAATTTAGCAGCGGGCGGATGTCAGGCTGCCTGGGACAGAGATATGTTGCTTAGGCAGGGACGTTTTGCCCAGCAACAGACTGGATACCCTCCACAAGTCTATGAACAAATTAATAACATAGCAACAAAAGCTTGGAAATCCCTTCCGAATAAAGGGGAAGTGTCTGGCAATTTAACAAAGATTGGACATATCAAAATCCCAACATGGTGTTATCAGCTAATCCTTTTGATATATGGCTGTGTGTGGTTGTGGCAAATAGCGCAGCTAGGATGTCAGTGGAAATATTCTGGGCTTTGTGTGACTGCTGTCCAATATGAAAATTTTACACGTACTGCTAATTTATCAAGAGCTTTATCCGAGTATCTATCAGGAAATTGGTCTAAGAATTTTGATACATTGATAGAAGAGCTGCGAGTATCCATAACGGTGGTGAATTCAACGCGTGTGGATCCTGGATTAGCAGAAGGATTGACATCCTGGTTCTCAGAGGCCCTGAATCATCTTAAGGAGTGGGCAGGAATGGGGACTTTGCTCAGACTTCTATGCCTTGTTTCCATTATCAGCCTGTGGTGTTTCTGTAAGATAAGGTTTGCTCAACGGTGGCATGCTGCTATGGTCATTCAGGCATTCACAGCCATTGAAGCAGGACAGTCTCCCCAAGCTTGGCTCACGGTCATCCAGGACCTATAATTTTGCAGCAATTAGATTCATTCCCAGGCCAGTGTGTGAGGACTCTATGAGCCCCACAACTAGTGGAATTCCTTACCTGACTTGATGAGTGCTTATCAGAGACAGGCAACTTTCCTGCTGACTTAATCGACCTAAGACAGGAAGCCGTGAGAATGACATGGTTATCCAGCGACGGGTAAGATAGGTCAGTGCAGGAACGACCTAAGACAGATGGTACTCGGAAAAAATGTCGGGATAGGTCTGCTGGTGCCTGCGCTATTGCTGATTTATAAAACAAAAAGGGGGAACTGTAGGGAGCTGCTGCTGCGCCTTAAACATGGCGCCAGTTTCCTGCCTGACGCCACCCTGCAGGTGGTAAACATTTTCCTTATGGCTGTGGATGGTGAATTACATAGCTTCCGCTTTAGAGTAGCCTATCTGCAGAACCTACGTGGTGGATTATGGTTGGAGGATTGTAGACTATTTAAGGGAGAATGGGAAGGGGCAGAAAGAGAACATCAGAAGAGGGAAAAGGTAAGTAAAGAAGAAGCTTGTACAAGGGACCTGAATAAACTGCTTGAAGATCTCAGTCGTTGCGTCTTTCTTGCTGGCCGAGGAGACGCGACACCATGTACTCAAGAAGAAGCAGTTATATGAGTTGAAAGCACCAGCAGGCTGGCAGGGTGATGGGGTCAAGGCAGAAGGGGCCGGCTTTACTCTAAAGCACCTTGCTCTCTTTCCTTTCTCTTTAAAACTATAGCTACTGCTACGCAGATACAGCTAGAGATCACTCATTGGACACCCAGACTGCACTCTTGAAAGTGTGTTTTATCCTACTGCCAGTCTAGCTTCTTTCCTGTGCTAATGACACCAATTTTTTCATGACCTCATTGCATTTACTGTGTGCTTTTAATAGCATAGACCTATGCTGCAATTTATTCCATTCAGAAGCATTCATTTTCCCCACTTATTAAATCCCTGCTATGTACAAGAGCATTTCTTTTTAAAAACGGTATGTGTAACTCTACATTTGTCTCATGTATTGGATAATTGTTATGTAATTGATACAGTCATTGGTAGTTGGCGATTCTGAGAATGTACATATTCTAAAGAACATTCAAAGTCCTGAGAGCCAACAGATGTCTGGGTCAGTTTTCAAAATGCCCACTTCTGTGCTTTTAGCTTGGGCCAGGGAACGGTAGATTGAAAGAGAGTGTATCTGCATAAGCAACTTGTTCATTCATTTAAAAATGTGTAGCTCACTTAGTAATGTAGCACATATGGTGGCCACAGTGAGCAGGAGTTAGCCTGCACCCTGAGAAAATCTTGGATGGGACTTTTCAGCAGCTTTAACGTTTGCATTAGTGGAGTTCGTTATGTCCCCATGTGTTCACTGCAGGACCCATTGAGACAGCAAACATCTGATGGGGACTTGTTCAGTAAATACATCTGTTCCTCTGAATCGGTGTGGGGGGGTGCTGGTTCTAGGGGCCCCCTTGGGCACACAGATCCTTATACTCATGTCCCTTCCATAAAGTCATGTAGTATCTGCATGTGACCTACATGCATCTTCTGGAACACTTCATACCATCTCAAGATTATTTACAGTATCTAATGCAGATGTTATCTGAATAGTTATTTGGTGTAAAGAGAAATAACAAGAAAAAATTCAATGCATGCTCAGTACCAAAACGATCCCCCCCTTTCAGATATTTCTAACCTGTGGTTGGTTGAATTCTAGTGCAGAACTCCTAGATATAAAGGGCTAGATGTGTATGACGTCACACTGCTTTGTAGGTTATTGCTTGTGGCCTAAACACTCCTGAGCTTTTCCTGCTTCCTCTACATGAAGGCTTCCCAGCCTCCTGCAGCTGCCATCTGCCCAGGAGAGCATCCTGGAGCCCTGGGAAGCCCCTGGAGGCCCCACATGGGTAGTTTTTTGAGCACTGTTCACCAACACTGATGTTCTTGCCTTTTCTCTATGACTAAAACACAGGCACTAAGTCAAAGGAGCCACTCTTCAGGAGCATGAGGCTTGCGGGTGACAACATTGTTAAAGGAGAGCTGGCATCAAAGTGGCTGTGAGCCTGGGTTATGCTATGGCTTAGAACAAAGAAGCCTCTAGTTGTTGGCTATGAATGTAGCACCAAGCTTTCCTTGCGAGGGTTTGGGTGTGTCTATGTGTAATGGGAGACAGAAGAGCTAAACGGAAGTGGAAGAGCATGGTAAAGATGAGAAGCAATGCTGCGGTGTGGAGTAGCCCAGACACTTCCACAGCAGCAGGAAGTCAGTGCCTATTAGTCATATACAGAAATAAGCTCTAAGAGCACAGAATTTCTTACAGAAATAGGCCTGCAAGCACAGAATGACTATTGGGTGAACTCAGTTGGGGGAACCCCAATATCCCTGGGCTCTGTGGATTTGAACCATTTAGTTAACTTTTGTGACTATGACTGACTCTTGGATACAGGTGACACAGTTGCCCTGTTGTTGAATAGGAGCAAACCCTATCCACTGTATATATGTTGCTTCCTTCATACCTATGATAGTCTAATATATAATGTGCTTTCAGGTTTATAATAGAACAATTATAATATAC
The DNA here is from genome assembly GCA_028551405.1 of Uromys caudimaculatus. NCBI lineage: Eukaryota > Metazoa > Chordata > Mammalia > Rodentia > Muridae > Uromys > Uromys caudimaculatus. The sequence goes on along the minus strand of CM052707.1, from coordinate 907,669 downwards.
TGTAATATGTCAATGTGGTCTCTTTCAGAGTCTTTTAAAAATATTTTATTTTTAATTAGGTATATATGTATAAATCTATGTGTGGGAGTATGCATGTGAGTGCAGAATTCAGAAGGTGTCAGAGCCTCTGGGGCTGGAGTTATTAGGTAGTTACCAGCAGTGTGACGGGGTGCTGGGAACCATATTCAGATCATGTAGAAGAGCAGCAAGTGCTCTTAACAACCAAACTCTCTCTCCAGCACCTCTCAAAACATCGTATGGTACCAGTTTCCTCCTTGTAATGTGGGATGTTACACTGCTTACATGAGATGCAACTGAATGCCACAGGCATTGTGATGCAGCTTAGGCTACCACTGACCTCATGATTATTTTAAGGACCATTAGAAAGGCACGGCAATGCTCACTGAAATCACAGTAGCAAAACTCCAGATGAGAGGTGCCACCATGGTTCCACAGAACTGTGGTGAGAAAGCACCCAGCCCTGTTGCCTGGTACCTGGGAAGAAGGAAGCAATCTCAGTCCCTTCTCCCACACCTGGCATCTCAGGAGAGGTTAGCACAAGGTCCCCTGTGCCGAAGACAAAGCAATCAGGGAGGTTCTATGAGTGGAAGTTGACTAGGCTGTCAGTAAGAAAGGTCTCCAACTGCACGGCCCACTACTAGTCCTCCCCTCAGTAGGGTACACATGAAGCTCAGTAGGGTAGTCACTCTAGTGACATAAATAACAACAGCCGCACCTAATGCACACACGCTATATAACCAGACTGTGGTTTTGTTTTGAATGAATCATATGAAGTTGAACTGAGAAGATTCTGGTATTTGAAGCAAGTCGTCTTGAGGATCAGAGGGCTCTGGGTGCCAGAGCATTTTGACCTTCATCTGCGGGTGCGTGCCTGGACGTGTGCTGTTTCAGGAAACCCTTATTCCCATTCCTCTGAGGCTGGAGCATGGGCAGTAAGTCTACTGTCCACCAACAGTTGGGTAAGAACTGTTCTTCACCCCCGAGTAGGTGAGGAGTCAAAGGCCTCACTCACTGCGGCTGACTGGACTAGGAGGAGAAACTCTATGCCAGGCTCATCAACTTCAGGATCATCACAATACTTACTTAGTATTAGAAAGCCCAATAGTTCATCTAGCCAGAGGCAAAGCTCCCATCTCTGTGCAAACTGACATGAGGCCCATTGCTGCATGTGTGCTTTTGGAGGTGGACATAGTGCATTCTAGTGGAAAACAGAGGAAGACCAGCTGGCTGAGAGCCAGAACGGACACTAGCTGTTGTGTTCTTAGCACAGGGTTGTAAGCACAGGTGAGCGGTTGTCAGTCTAGGCAGTGGTTCAGTGGGGCAGCAGGGCTGAGCATAGGGGATGTGTATCTGCCTGACCTTGGGCATGGCCTTGATGGCAAGTAGTTGATAAGGAACACACATCTTTGCTTTTAAGTCGTTTTTACAGCCCTGTGTTAAACTCCAAACCTACTGAGTTTGACTGTGCTTCACAGGCTTATGTGTCTAAACATGGAGTCCTTAGCTGGTGGCCCTGGTGTGGGAAGCTGTGGGAGACTGGGTATAGCTAGAGGCAGTGGGTCCCTGGCTTTAGGAGACTGTCATGCTTCTGATTGGACGGTTTAGTCTACCAAGATGTACATAGCTGATTGTCATGGACATGAGACTTTTGCCTCAGTGCCCCTTACCATGAGATACAGTCCCATTCTCCCTCACATTGCTTTAGACATTCTTCCGCAGTACTAAACACATAACCAACACACCGAGAACCCCTGATGTAAATGCTTCACATAAATGAACGCCTCCCACACAGAAGCAGATACACAGACAACCTTTTATTAAGTGGGAGTTAGACTTAATTCATGGTAATTAACCAGTTACAAGTGCATCTAAATTCATGTGTATGAACATCATAGAAATCAGAATGGTCTCTCGGAAAGACTTGTGTTCTGGCTTGGTTCGTGCCAGTGCAAGCCAAGGGTAGAACCATACACAGAGTCAGTACAGGTTGACGATGACGTCAGACTAGATTGGCAACACCATATTCATTGTTACAGCTAAGCATTACAGAACATGAAAGTCCAAAGACCAGAAGACTATTTCTAAAGGGTTAACTTGACACCCCTCCTACTACATGCTTTGAGGACCACCCAGCAAATCCTCCCTGTTGTATGACACATCAATGGGCCATCAATACTGTAAACTTTTGCTGGTCCTCTTGATGCCCATTGTAAGTGGACAGCAGACATCCCCTTGGGAAAGTGCAGTTAACTGGTGTGAAAATTTTCTTTTGTAAATCTTGAAGCTGAAAATTTTCTTCTTTTCCAATTAGCACCAGTTTATTTTAAAATATTTTTTCTTGGTGTTAAATCTTAGGAAATATTTTGTAAAACTAACACACAAAGTCCAGAACAACAAAGACAAAAAAATTTTTTTTTCCAAAAATGTGTTAGAGAAGAGCATTTAGAAAAACATCATTGAAACACTCAATGTATCTATGTACAATGTGCCGGAAGCTGGCAAGGAGCATGGCTGAGAACAGTCTCAGCAAAGGTTTGTCAACCTGAACCTCTGCAGGCAGTATTTACAGTCAGAAAAGTATTCAGAAATGTAGTATCAGAACATCTGGATTTGGCTAAAAACCATGTAAAAAGACACACTGCTCCCTCCCCCTCCAGCTCCTACTTAGGGAGCACACACATCTTGTATGACCTTAAGTACCAGGTTAGAAATGCTTCCCCATATTTTATAAACAGCCTAGAAACCTCCTCAACAGACACAGAAAGAGAACCAGAACAGCAGAGAAACAGGGTTCATTTCCTCATTGTCAGATGGCAGAGAGGATGGTAGAGTAACGGCGTGAGCACTGACCAAGGAAGAAAGAATGGTTATCAGTGGGGAAGGCTTCTCAGAAAGGCCTATTAGCACGAGGCTGAAGGGATCTGAGTATATTCTATACAGATTTTCAAAATCGAAGTGATCACCTCCATGTAATCTTGAAAAAAAAATCATTTGCCTTGTCAGACAATATCTTTATATTTTGTTCTTTGAAAACTATAACCTAAACTCTTCCTCACCCACAGTTGGATTGAGAATTAGCCACAAGCACCTAAGCTGGGTTATCTCTAGCCAATGCAATGGTAACTCTCTATAGTTTTGTTTGCCTGCTATTTGCAGTGCTGGAGACTGAACCCAGGCCTTCTCACCCACCAGGCAAGGGCTCTACCTTTAAGCACATCCCTGGCCCCTTTTACCTGCTAATCCAGGGTTGCTAAATTATCCATCTCTAAGAACTGGGTGGCTTGTGAGTGGTCCCCTCCAGGAGAAGGTGTAGCCTCCTCAGCTACTGTACTGGCTAGCTTTACAGAGCACAGTCTGGATGCACTGTCCTGAAACCATCAGAGTGAAAAACAAAGGCACCCCACACCCTTATGAGGATTGGCATTCTCATTTATTTTGAATAATCTGTAGTTGTGATAAATCTCTATGAAAAAAAAAGTACTTGGATTTGATACAAAATACATGTTTCTCTTTGAAAATGCATAGTTTATAATTTTATACATTCATTCATTATTAAAGACTTTGTAAGGAAGTACTTACCCCTGAAATGATGGAGAGATTGTACCTCAGAATACCTCTATGTACTGGATAGCACTGCTATGTAATCCTCAGTCTCTGCCTGCCCATGCTTGCACTTACCACCCTAATGCCAGTGTTCCCCAGAAGCTACTTCCTGGGCTTCAGTTTGGCTTTTGTTGTTTTTATCAGACACTATGAACAATGCTTCCTACAGACAGCATTTCCACTAACCACCCCACATTAAATATTCAGTAACTTTTTTTTTTTTTTTTACTTTAAGATTTGGTGTTGAAAAATTCAAAAGATGGCTTACCTTTAACAGCAGAATGTGCTGGTTCCCACCACTACAGCCAGCCGAGGATCTGCAGCAGATATTCCCCTCCCAAAGCCCTCTTTTTTGAGCAATGGCCACTGGCCACCTGGCATTTGCTTTTGATGATCATCTTGAACCCTTTGGGGCCTGAGTTCTCCCATGCATATAGGACTATATATTTTGGAAACTATACTAGGATATACTAGTTAATTCAAAAGAGTGTTTAAGTGACTGACCACAGTCTAATCATTAATTACAAAAATAGGAATTTTAGGGTGTCCTGTAGGAAAACATGGAGTAATGGCATATCTGTACTAGATATGATCCACAGGCCTGACTATTTTTACACCCAGGGTATTTTTAGTTATGAATGCCATGGAAATAGTATGCTTTGGAACACCATATGCTTTCTGAAACATCTAGATTACATCTGAAGCTTCTCCCCATTATCGGCTTCTCCTGTTGGGCACCAGAAGTTGAAGCTGTGCTGTCATACAGGGGTTGATCACGCCATGTCACAGCCACCTGCTTCCAATAGAGAAAGGGTCTAAAAAAGTTTCCCCTCTGATGGCAATCTGCCACACGAGGCATCCTGCCTCCATTCGGGGATGGATCCCTGAGGGGTAGCTCAAACCCACAGCCACAAGCCCCTCAGTGAGCCTTATCTTTCCTGTCTTCTTGTCTGTGCCTGAAATGAGGGATGGGGTTGTCCTGGGGCGAGGGATGAACGTTTAACAAGGTGAGCAGATGCAACTAGTTTTTGCTCTCCAGAGATATAAACCAAGAACAACTACACTCCATCCTCACATGGTGAACGCCAATCCCATCCACTCTAATCCTTGAGCAGGTGGGGGTGGGGGCAGAGCCTGGAAGAATTGTCTGAAGCCCTCCTGGGTTGCCTGCCACCCCAACACAGCACCCTGCCTTGCTGACTCTAGCTCTGGGTAGGTGACCACACTGAGTGCCCTAAGGCACGTGAAGGGAGTAGCTGCTGCTTCTCAGTGGACTGAATGTGGCAGGGTGGTGCCAATGCAGACCCTTTCCTCACAGCCAAGAGACTGCATCTGCTCACACAGAGAGCTCTCACAAGGAGGGTAGCCATTCACTGAGCAAAATTAGCTCTTGAGGGTAAGCATCCATTCCCTGGGGTGGCGACTTCAGAGCAAGCATTCAGTAAGTAACCAAGTAACAATAATGGCTCGCTCGGGATCTGGAAGCAAATACATTTGGCTTTGGGAGATGAGGACCAAAAAGGGAAAGAAAGTATCTACCCAGCAATCTTCCAAGATGGCTGAAACGGCAGACAGACAGGGACTCTTCTTTCAGCCTCTCACTTAAAGTTTTGTCTTCCCCAAAGTGTTGGTTTCTGTTTTCAGTCATGGATAGGGACAAAGCAGAAGAAAATGGGAGGCATCTGTGTTTCCCCAAAGGCTCCTGTCTTTAATCATGGCTCTCTTGCCTTTTCCAGGTGTTGCCACGTTCTACTTTGGTTAATTTTCTGAATGAAAAGTTTGGGGGGGGGGCTTGATCGTAGTAAAAGAGTGAAATAGTTAATCAGTCTTAAGGATTGCTTATAGCGGCCTTCTCTTTAGAGGTTCACAATTCAATAACACCCACTAAAAAAGAACATTTTAAAGAAAGAACAAACTACTATTTGATTCTAACCTGATCCTTACTTCAAAATCTAGTTGTTTGCTTTTTGTTCAGTAACACTAGGCCCTTTGTATGTACTGCTGGTCAAGCACAGCGAGCCAAACCGTACGACCGGCTGCCTTTTGTCAGAGAAGAAAGGGGCAAAACAACTCTGCCTCCCAGCACTGAATTACTTAAAACACAATAGCATCAATGATAAAAAAACAGAACCCTGCTCAGGAACTAGGTAACTGGCCAATCCGTTTTCTGGGGCTTTCTTCTAGTCCTATGACAAGATTCCTTGGGAGTGCTTTACTCTGCACTGAGGACTCTCATCCTGGCACCTGGAAGCCTTGGATGGAGTTCATTCACATATTGGACAGCTTTATAATCATCATAACAGAAGCAATCTCAAAATTCGCCAGCGTCACTTAAACGGCATTCAAATTTACACAATGTAACTGATCTAGGCACTTCTAGCATGCTTATGGGTCTTTTTGACTTGGTTCTACACACTGTAACTTTGAGCTGGCTTTTAACCAGCATCAATTTAAACTTACAGAGTCTGAAAGGCTAGAGGCCAGCAGCAAACTAGTTTTTCCTAAGGAGTCGACATTTTTATTTAGAATATTGCTTTAGCTAATCAACTCCTATACTTTTTACCATTTCACTGGATGTAACTTAGGGATGGTTAAATTGGCACTTAGTGACACGAACGAGTGTGCTCTTTACTTCTGGACTGAGAACATGGTAGGGTTCTAGTGGAGAACAGCCGGGCCAGGTCTCTCTCCCTCTGCAGGTAATGATGGTGCTGATTCATAGGTTTGAGCCAGTGTCTTGGCCTGGCTGTGGGAGTGGCCTTAGGATTTGTTTTCTAAACTAGATTCATATGAAGATCAAAGGAAGTAATGTTTGAATGAGACACTACCATAAGAACTGTCCCTGTAACATCAGGCCTTCAATAGAACAACTAAAGTCTAATCTGTGCACCTCCACCCATGTGACATAGTTATTCTGTTTTATTTTGCCCTCCTAGAGACTATGGTTTTCTATGTGGAAAAACTTCCTTTAAGGTGAATGAACTCCTGAAAACACCTAAGTGCCTAGTAGTTCTGAAGCAAGGGCCTTTCCAGATCAGAGGTGAAATTATATATATATATAAAATAGTGGAACAGGGAGAGGGATGGCCTAGGGAGCACGGAGAGAGGGCGGAGGGCGTTGGCACGGGAGGTACCATGTGCCACTGTAAAGCTTCAGGGCACCTGGCTGCCTCCACAAAGGCACATGACTGCTTTTTGTCTTTTCCTTCCTTTCTTTTGCCAGCCCTTCATCACAGTGGTCACGGTAGCAAGACACAGTAAGAGTGAGGGTTACAGCTATTCAGTACTTTGGGGTGTGGCCCGGGTATGCCAGGAGGCAGCCCTTGCAAGAGCTGGGTGACAACTCAGTGCATTCTGATCAGACGCAAGGCTAATCTAAAGAGATGACATTTCTATTTTTGTCTTCCATGAGAAGATTCTCCAGGGAGAAATAGCTCCTTTCCTCTTTTGAAATGTCTGCTGTTCAGATTGTGCCAGCACATGAGACTATGGTGCTCATGGAGGAATCTGGGCCTGTTAACCAAGGAGTGTGGAACTGACTTCCATAGCTGGATACAGTGGCCACAGGATGCCTCTGCCCCCACACAGCTTTTCTTTGGTCTGCAGTATTGGCCAAGAATATATGTTAGTGGTCAACACTTAATTGTCAGGTGATGCTGTGTCTCCAGTTTGGATCTGGCAACCTGGCCTGATGCCTGTGGGTTCTGATTGTCAAAAGCTGAGTGAGGGTCCTTCCTTTTTAGTAGATGCCAGCTGCCTAGTCCAACACCACTTCCAATGTTGGTCCTGACATGCCCTGAACATCTGCAGTCCTTTTCCAGATGTTCTAAGGCGTCTAAATGTACAGCCTCTGGGAAGAAGTTTCCACAGGTGGAGTACGATGCACACAGTTCACGACCATTTGGCAGTGAAAACTTGCTGGGCACCCAAATGTCATCAGTGGTGCTATCCAAGGGGACGGCATGCAGAACTAGCTGCAGGCCAGCCCACTCAGACACTGGGTGCAAGGCTGCACAAGGGGTTCCCTCACACAATGCCTTTATAGTTCCCATTGAACAGATTGTAACCCTTACATGGAACCAAAGCCAGAACGGCCTTCTGAGTCATTTCTATTAGTTATCCGGCAGGTATACAACCGTCCTACCTCAGCTTCTGTTTCGAAACTGTCTGCATACTTGGCTAAACTGGGCTAGCTTTTCAAGTCAAACTCTTGGGAAGATGTTTTCTTTAACAGTGAGTGGGCTTAAGGATGTGGAACAGCTTAAAATAGCGTTGGCAATGCTCACATCTGTTTGTGTAGCTCCCACTTCTTACATCCCATGGGAATACTGTCACTTTCTGATCACAACCTTGTGTGCCTGTGAGGTTTTCATAGTGAAAAACGAACAGAAGTCAAAGGCTTCTGATGAGGAAATTTCTCAGTTGGCGGCGGTAAGAACAAAATCACAAACACTGCTGACTGTTTAAAGATTCTTTGGGCATATCTACTACGGCTTTAGACGTTGCCACCAAATGATGCCTGCTTCTTAAATGCAGGCATGTAGTTCTGATAGGGGGAAACTCATAAGAGCATTCCCATCACACTAAAGGAGTATTTCTTCCAGGGCCTAGAAGCCTATGTGCTAGCATCTTTTCTTAGGTTTAAAACATAGAAGGTGAATCTTCAGTGACCCCCCTGCCCCCACGAAGACGCTTTGAATACATACTGCTCATGATAAGGGAATAGTTGCTGCTTCACTGATTCTCTTGCAAATGACCTTCCGATCTGTTCTGCATTTCTACCCTGGATCAGAGGGTTAACTGAAAAGATATGCATCAAAACACTTGTTTAAAAGAGGCATAGCCCTTGGATTGGTGAACAGGAACTGTGTACCATATCTACACTTCCTGCCAGTTAAAATACTGCATTTTAAAAAATAAGCTACAATGTATAAAACCAAGGTCATTTCCCACAAAGTGTTCATGTTCTCTGTGATTATAAAACACGGTATCTTGTAAAATATTTCCAGTTCTGTTAAACTTGAGAAGTTAAGTACTAATGTTTATTATAAAAGTGTCATGTCTCTTGCAGAAGCTTAAGCAGTATATTTCTTTCATTTGGAAATTTAAGTTGTAATTATTATTGTAGATACATTTACCATAACACATTACCATTGTGATTCTCAGACACACACAACAAAAGTTATAAAACATGAGATTGTCTTAGGAAAAAAAGGAGCTATTTACAAACCAGGACAGGAGATAAAATTCCCGTTTTGATTCCTGGTCCTGTGATAGGTACACTCTAAAGCATGTGTACCGTTGGAAATGGGCCCTTAGCAAGTCCGCCATCAGAAGCAAGTCTTGAGTACACTTCATACATCCTTGCTCTGTTGGAGTACAGTTACTCAGGGCAACTGGTACCTAAAGTGCTAACCCCACTTTATTGTACTAACTTCCCATGTGGTTACTTACAGTGCAGAAAAGACAGGGTGAAATGGCTGTAACATGGAGGGAGGGATCTCTGGGTAGGAGGATCGGGGGCGCCTGTGTGTTGCTGGTAGGTTTATTTCTTAGAGAAATAAAATTGCCAGTTGTCTCCTGTGCCTACCATGCCCTTCAGAATGACTCGTGTTCCCAACCTCTCTGGCTCCACGCATTTGCATGTACTCACACAGGTCAGGGCTCCAGCTGATGTGGGTGGCAGAGATCCTGATGACGTGAGAAGAGGCAGCACCTTGTCCGTAAGAGTCCACACAGTGTGCCCCTGAACATGCCACAAAAGCAAACACGTCTTGGACAGCTTTCTCTCACTTAGAGGATGCTGTGTTAGTTGCCCAAACCGGGAGATCACAACAAAGAACAGCAAGGCTTTTTGTTCACAATTACATTCAGAGGAAGGCTCACCATGTCTACGAATACCCAGCAGGCTCTGCACCTGTGGCTCAAACATCAGTTAGCTTTAGGCCAGCTACAGAGAGACAGTTATGCATGGGGCACCTCTGCCACACCTCACAGAAGCCACCTGCCTGTCCAGTTGACATGGATTTGTCTTGAAATGCTACTGAGAGTTTACAGAAAGAGAAACTTGTTCTGGCAAGAAAAGACTTGAGGCAATAAAAATGTTCCCAGTCTCGGGTTCTCCGGCTCTCTTCCCACATCCCCCTTGCTCCCTGAGGGAATGAGTAGTTTTTACTGTACTCTGCTACTGTGCTCAATAGATTCGTGTACGTATGCTTCTCACCTCTTCTCAGAACCTTCTCCAGTGGACGCCACCTTTGTCTTGCAGGGCAGCTTGAGTGAGATGAAACGGACTCTTTGACAGGGCTCTCTCACTTTAGTGTGACGTACTCGGATACCAGAGATGAAAGACTCCAACTCTTGTCGTCGCCTTGAATTGCAATGGGGAACAACTGGGCTTCAAAATTTTTTCCAACATACATGTGCCCATCCCTGAAGAAATCTGTGGAGAGCCCAACACCAGTACTGTTCTCTAGAGATGATCTTCACTTGTAGCTTCCTCATGAGGGAACCTCTTGGACATGGTGCTGTCAGGGCACTACTGTTTTCCTCCTGGCACTGGCTTTTGCCAATCCAGAGAACCTAACTTCCCAGACAGAAAGTGGCAGGTAAGCACGATGGACAGCTCCTGGCTTGTTTCGGACATCTGCAGTAGACATGGAGGATTTCTGGCTGAGCAGCCCAAGAAGATGAGCAGAAGACAGGGGTGCGCAGGTCTCCTGCACGGCCCCCTTGACACAAATGCTACTGGGGGTTGCCTCCATGTTGTCTCACCAACTTTCATAAACTAAGTGTCCATATTCCAGGAAGGCTGAGGCCGGGAACTGTTGCACACATTGCTTCCTAGCTGGCTGGAGAATGTCCTGCCCGTCACTGTGACATGCTTTTTCTGGGAGAAATGAGAAACCTTCTTCGTAAGAAAGGGCATTGTGGAAAAAGAAGAATTAGACAATCCCATGGACAAGAATTCATTCCCTCACCACTCCTTTTACAGACAGGGCTGTCAGCCCTGGGGGTGCACAGAGCCTCAGGCTAGCAGCCAGCCTGCCAAGCCAACTCTCACGTTCTCTTTCTCTGTTTCTCCACAAAATGAAGACACAAAAAGAACTTAGTTTCATGGAGATGGCATGAAATGTAAAGTCAGGCTTCATTTTGGCACTTCGTTTGGTTCCCCAAATAACAAAATAACTACTTAAAAAATGTAACTCATAAAAAAAGGTAACTCATACAATCAGTAACTGTATGTTGCAATTCAGAGCTTTCTGGTCCCCTGGGATTACACCCTTCCACACAGGGAATGGGCATACTGTCCAGACCTGTACTCAGGATTTGTCTGCACCTTGGAAGCCAGATAAAAAAAAGATACAGTGCCTAGGGCTGGCTTGTAGACTAGGGCCCTAGGTGGGACTGGGGCTGCACAAGAGCTGGTGTGATGAAGGCTTTAGAGAAAACGAGGGGTCCAGGTCAGCTGCAGTTGGTGTCGTGACTGTGCTGACAATATGCACAGTTAAACAGGCTCAGATCTGCCTTTAGGCTGTGTTTCTGGGGGAGACAGCTCAGTGCCATGAGGACTGCTCTCATGCAGAGAACATTCCTTCATCTTGAAGTTCTTCAAAAGATGGATTTAATTTCACATCACTTTAGTATTTTGATTAAAGTCTTCATCTGCGATTAAAAAATGTTAAGGAAGCTTTGCTGAGGAGAAGCCCCTAGCCTAGGATTCATCTACTATTTAAGCACACGGCGAACTTGACAGAGAGCTGACGGAGACAATCTACATGTTGCTCAGGGCCTCTTGGAGCAGCTAGTACACCATTTCAGGGCAGTGAGGCTACAGGAGACAGGAGAGAGGACATGACCGGGGAAAGAAATCTAACTCTGGACTTTAAAGACAAAATGCCATTTCCTGGTTGAGGTCAAAATATCTGGAGCAGGTGGTATGGTTGATGTTGATTATCAACCTACGGGAAAATCAGATAAAGCTTTCTCTTGAAATAAGTACTTTGTTTTTAAGTATCCAAAGGAAAAGATCAGGATCTCTTTCCTGTTTTCCTTAATTTCTGTGATATAAAGCCACATGAATTTAAAAAATAAAATTGCCAAAACACATGAGCGCACCAGTTAAGGGTGTTCCGCCTAGAACCTCCGTATAGACCCCTCACATAAAAAGGTGTCTGATTCCTACATGACTTCTCTCCACTCTGTAAAAAAGCACTATGTACAATCTTTAACCATATATTAAGCTTTCCTCTGTGCAATTTCATTTAACATTCATATGGCTGACACCACGTTCCCCATCCCTACCCAGCGGCTCCTCTAAGGTGCTCTTACCGTGCACAGGCACAGGACACTCATCTCTCTTAAGCAGGGCACACAGAGACTAAGCGTCCTGACAAGGCTTGACAGCTGCTCCGAGCTCTACCTCTCAAACAGCCAGGTCTATCAGAACAGACATCCCAACAGCTGGAGACCAGCATAAGCCTTGGCCCTCTGAATGGGGAGAGTACTATACTGAGATGCACTTGCCTCTGGGCATCCTGTAAGTTAGTTTCTGAGAAAATTATTAATTCATAGTTCCAATATTTTTATAAAACAACAAAGTTTAGCTTTCCATTATCCATACATGTCACAGAGTCCACTAACTCATCCCCTAGCCGGGTAAAGCATGAAATCTAGAAAGTGCACTCACAATGGAAGTTGGCTTGTGGCCCCAGTGGGTCTTTCCCAGAGACAGGGGCATGTCAGGTGTGCTCTGCTGGAAGCAAACCTGCTGGCCAGTCTGGAGTTTTCTACCTGGGAGGGCTTGGAGAGCAGGGTGCTAACCCAGGGTCCTGGCTACCATCTTGGTGGGACCAAGCAGGGCACACCATCCAAGCTGCAGTGTGTGTGATATCCCTGAAAGAAGCATCAAGGCTTACCAGATTGCTACCGGCACCAGCTCTTGTCTGAGCCATGGCAGGCAGAGACAGCGGTGCCACCGCTTGGGATCCAAGGACGATTCCTAGATGCTTTCTGCAGTGCCTCTCGGTGCCCTGACCTCAGGTGATGGCGATTCCCACTGCCAATCCCCTTTGGCCTTGTGTAACCCAGGGCCTCCAAGCTAACATCTTTACAATGGGTCCACTTGGGGTCCTTCTTGAAAACAAAACAGACAGAAAAGCTCTTTCTTGAAATACATCATGATCCTGACTGCTCCAAGGAGTCGGAGGGAAACAGGGAGACGCCTATTCACAAGGCAGGTACTGCCCTTTATACAAATGCTACCTCACTCTGTAGCATATGGGTGTATTATGTAGCTAATGGGCATATTGTTTTCAGTGTCAAAAACCCTGGAAAATGCCACAGTTCAGAGAGCTTATCACAATCTGTCTTCTCTCTTGGTGACATGGGCCTGGGTGGCTAAGCTGGTACAGAAGACCAGCTTTAGGACCAGACAGAGCGCAGAGGAAGCTGGCTTTTCCTTCGAAGGAGAAACTCCTTCTTGGTGCGCTTGCCACTTCTCAGAGCAGTGCAGTGCTGATTTTTTGCTTTTTTTTTTTTTTGCTTTAATTCCACCATGGAATTATATTCCTGGAATTCCAGGAAGGGCCTTCCCTGGGCCTTGAGTAGCTTCCTTTGGAAGGAGAGGCAGGATTGGCTAGGGTGAGCCCGCTCCCTGGCTCAGTCGACGAACCGCTGGCAGGCCTTCTTCCAGCGGCAGGCGGTGCACCACATGTCCCTGTTTTCCATCCCATAGACCTTGCGGCACTTTTTGCCTTCTCCTCTGGGCTTCCTGTAAGGAAGACAGCACACAGACAGGCTTAGGGACAGGAACTGGGTGGCCTTCTGGGGAGAGTGAGGAAGGGTAAGAGGAGAAACAGGAGAAAACCCACCCGGAATGCAGCCGGACTCTTCGTGGGGCTGCGGAGTTCTCTGGCCACTATGCTGAAGCTGCTTCTAAATTACATTCATGGAAATTTTCACTTGGCTATGGTGTAAGAGTGAGGAGGTAACCATAGAGATGGGGACTGTGGCGGTGGGTCTGGGGCAGCACGTGCTCATCTACCATAAGGAGGACATTGGAACCTATACAGAGCTGGATGACGGCCTATGTCTGCAATTGCCTGTAATCCCGGCCTTTGTACAAGATGGGAAGAGCTGACAGAGAGACCCGTGCAAGCTCTTGGACCAGCTTGCCTGCAGTGGGTGAGTGAGACACCCCGCCAAGGCAGACTTCCACATGTGCACCACAGCATGCATCCATATGCATTTTCTGTCCCCACCCCCAAATACTGGGCCTACTATAAAACAAACAAACAAACAACAAAAATGCACAAAACCCACAACAGCAGAGAACAACATTGCTCTTCCAAATTTTCAGTGTGCCTTTCCAGTGTTCAGAACCCCAGTTGAGGCTTCTTGGGAGACTCTCCTGTCATGTCATACAGAAGTTAATGCGGACAGTGATTACTGCTGTCGATTCAACAAACTACAAGTGCCCGTAACTAGTTATTGGGTGGGAAACCATGGTAAGGAAGGAAAACATGCCTCACGGGCTGGGAAGACATTTTACACTGGGTCATATTTTGCTTCCTTTTTGCTATTTCTCTGTGTCTTAGGAAATGCCTTTGAGGTGAAGTAGGTAGCATCAAGCAGGCGTACCTTAGGGTGACTGTCCCTCTGGGAGGGGAGGACAGGGCCGTGTGGGCGTGCTGTCTCTGCTCTCCTGAGCCCGCTGCGTGGTGATGTGTTGGGGACACCTGGGAAACAAAGACAGTCAGGTTGACGGGGCAGATCCTTTCCTTATTTCCGTGAGTGTAGAACTCATAGCAGAAAGGTTCTGTTCTCAACTGCAGTTAAAATGAATGTCGGGGTTAAGCTGGTGAGGTTAGTGGCTGGAGCTCAGAATATAAAGGGCTTAGGGCTGGCATGACACAGCTATGCTGGCCAGAGAGGACTTGTGCCAATCAATGTGTGACCGCTTCTGCTGGCAACATCTCTTCTTGTCACTATCTTCCAAATCCCCACAGAAAACCCCATTAAGTTCTGAGTAAACAATGGCTTTTCCAGCTCCAAGTTCCAAACACTGCCACAGTCATAACCGGAAAACAACATAGCCAGGTCTATTCCAGCAGCAGCCTACTGTCTTGTGCCACCTCTACGAGGGCTCAGGAACAGAACACGAGCTTGTGAAGCTGTTTACCCATGGAGCCATCTCACCAGCCCGCTCCCTACATTCTAGTTTGTGTCTTGTGTCTCAAACTTTTCCAAAAGTCTACCTTGAAGTAAATTTTACTAAATATAAAGTATACTTTGTATCACTATGGATAGTACCATATGCTATTATTTATAAACACAATTATGCTATGTGACCACACCATGCTTACTGAGTTTAAAGGACTCTAACTTGTAGTTTTTCAATCATGCCTAATCTCTCCAGATAGTGAGACACTTGAGGCATCTGGAATATGTTTTACATAGGAAGATTTGACTTTGTTGCCTCCCACACTGACAGCAGGAACAGTGGGCATCCCGAAGCGCTAGCTGCCGGCCAGCCGCTGTGTTGAGTAATACGACTCTACAGGGCTGTTTTGGAATAGAGGAGATGGTTTAAGAAAGGTCATAGGATTGCCTTCAGGTCAGAGTTCGCAGGCGCTATAGCCAGGGATTCAGATTTGCAATGCCCTTCTGTGTATGTTTTAGAGAATTTTCTGTGTGATCTTCTGTCATATGGACTAGAAAAGATTTTTGATTGGAAGAATCTTTCAGTAGCATTTTAGACCCTGTTTCTAGGCAATGAAAAATAAAACCTAAGCGTCTTCACCAGTTACTTTTCTTGTGGTTGAGACAGAATATAAGATAGAAATGACACACAGGAGATGCTTATCTTGGCTCCCAGTTCAAGGAATGTTGTTTACCATGATGGGAGAGGGCATGGTGGGAGCTTGGGCACAGCCTGCTCAACTTTTGAGTTTGCAAAGCAGGTCAGGCTGGAAGCAGACATGAACTTTAAGACCGACCCACAGCAACCCGGTTCCTCCAGCTAGACCCCGCCTCCCATTTTTTCCGAGACAAGGTCTCATGTAGCTCAGGCTGTCCTCAATTTTTTTTTTTTTTTTTTAAACTATGTGGTGGAGGTTGGCCTTGAACTCTTGATCTTTCTGTCTTTACCTCTCAAGTGCTGGGACTAGAGGCAAATACCACCATGCCTGGCCTCCCTGCTTCCCTTAAAATTTTATGTTGAAATTTTAAATCCTGAGCCTGGCTGTATTAAAAGATAACCCCTTCAGAGAATTAAGATGAGGTTATAAGAGTAGGGCCCTGCTCAATAGGGTTAGTGTAATAAGAGATACCAGATAGAGTGTGCGTGCACACACATACACACACACTCACACACACACACACCTCAACAAGAAGAGACCGCAGAGGGCTGGTATGCATGTGTACCTTGTCTCTGAGCCCCTACTTCCACCTCTCTCACTATTGACTGTACACACCAAGAAAAAGCCAGGTGAAGACAACTCTAACGGTGGACAACTACAAACCAGGAGAGAGCCCTCACCAGATGTGAGAAGTCGACACATGGATGCTGGGATTGCAGCTTCCAGGAAATACACTGCTGCCGCTTACACCGCCTGGTCTATGCAGTTGCTGTGGTAGCCTAGATGGCCAATGAGGGGCTCCTGCTCACTCCTCAGCCTCGGGCTAGAAAAGCATGTGTGCATGGCAGGGCAGTGGTGTCTGGAGACATGAGTCTGCATGGCTAAACTCTGGGAAAGACTCTGATGCTGGGGCTCACTAAAGCCAGGACTCAAGAAATCTGGCACAAATGTGAACAAAGCAAAAGCCAGGGGACCTGGGGGCAGCTCGGAAGGGGCTTTCTGTACGAAGTGTGCCGAGGCTTCTCTTCAACACTAGATCTCAGGGTCGAGGGAGGAAAGGCACGCTAAACCCAGGACTACAAGCTCTGGGCATTTGTTTGGGAGTACAAAGACAGAAGAGATTTTCATTAAATAGAAATCATCCTGTTTGGAATCTTCAGACAAACCCATCCTTAACGTTCTTTATGATTATAATTGTGAGAGTTGCTCTCTGAAGCTGTCATGGCATTTGAGATGCCGAGCTTCATGTTCCTAGACTCTGCCTGGCTCTCTACTTCATAGGGTTCAGGGCTAGCACACCGATTGGCCAGTGAACAAGCCAATCCTGAAGCTGTGTGGATGCACAGTCAGGACAGTGAGCCCACCAGCAAGAGCAACGGGATGGGAGGCATCCAACTTTGTTTTCTTTGAAAGTACTGATAGTTCAGGAGCATAAGGAATAATTTTAGAGCTACATTCCTGTCTTTCTAGAGTCAAACAAAGCTTTTAAAAATATACCCGCAACCTTAAAATAGGAACGGCAAGTTTGATTGCTGAAGTGTCTAAGCCTTGGCCGAAGCAGATTACAAACCAGAGAGACTAGAAATTCTCTCATCTAAGAATAAATTAGAAGAAGGCTCGGTCGTTGTTAAAGGTCCTGTTGCATAATTACAAGGATTGAGTGTGGAACACAGTACCATGCAGAGTGGACAAAGTGACATGCAGCACATCTGTCACTCTGGTGTAGAGGTGGAAGTCAGCCGTCGCTTTAACTAATGTGTGCTTTGGGTTCAGAGACTGTACTGGCTGGCTTTGTGTGTGAACTTGACACAAGCTGGAGTTTTCACAGAGAAAGAAGCCTCCCTTGAGGAAATGCCTCCATGAGATCCAGCTGTAAGGCATTTTCTCAATTAGTGATCAAGGGGGGAGGGCCCACTGTGGGCGGTGCCATCCCTGGGCTGGTAGTCTTGAGTTCTATAAGAGAGCAAGCCAATAAGCAGCATTCTTCGATGGTCTCTGCATCAGCTCCTGCTTCCTGACCTGCTTGAGTTCCAGTCCTGACTTCCTTTGGTGACAAACAGAAATGTGGAAGTGTAAGCTGAATAAACCCTTTCCTCCCCAACTTGCTTCTTGGTCATGATGTTTGTGCAGGAATAGAAACCCTGACTAAGAGAGAGACCCTGCCTCAAACAGTAAGTGGCAGCACCTGAGGAAGACAACGTACGTCAACTTCTGGTCTAAACACACATATCCACAAAAGTATCCCTCCTCCCCTCGAAACAAAATGAAAAGAATAAATGAGAAACGGCCATAGAAGGTAGACTTTCCAGTGAATCCAGGCACTACATCTATTTTCTGTGCACTCTCCCTGCTAGGAAACCCCTGGAGACCAAAGCAGAAACGAAAAAAAGGGGGCGGGCATCAAGACTGAGGGTAGTGACAGCTACAGTGTCCATGGAAGAGTTCTAAGATTTCATTGTTGGGAAACAAACAACATAAGGAGTCCTGGCAGGCATCCTACAGACACTTTTAGGAACTGGGAGAAGAAACAGCTGGGTACAGACCAGAGCCATGTCTCCATGACAGTCTAATTAAAACGAGCACAGCAGAACCGAGTGGTGGCGCACGCCTTTAATCCCAGCACTTGAGGGAAGAGGCAGGTAGGTCTCTGAATCTGAGGCCAGCCTGGTCTACAGAGTGAGTTCCAAGACTGCCAGGGCTAGGGTTACACAGAGAAACCCTGTCTCAAACGCACCCCTCTCAAAACAAACAAACAAAAAACAAAACCAAACCAAACCCCAAACCACAGAGCCTAAGCTAGCATGGTGGATCGAGCAGCAGGAGAGAACATTCAAGGTTTGCCTGGGCTGTAGAGTGAGTTTAAGTCCAATCTGAACAACTAACTGGGTTTGTGTATCAAAGTAACAAGCAAAAAGAGATGCAGCTGCCTAGCAGGACACCTTGCATTCAGTTCTGAATACTGAATGGAGTGTGGTGGCCACAGCAAGCTCTTATCTCACACTGAGGAGCAGCATGGCCTAGGTGCTTGGGACGGCTTCCTAGGTTAAAGTGAGGAGCTGAGAAGCTGTTACACTCTCAGCCTGTAGATGAAACTGGAAGCTTTCACTTTAGGCATGATGGTGGCAAATCTTTATTGTGAACTTGACAAGATTAGAATACATACCTCTGTGTGTTTCTGGGATAGCTTTCCCAGGAGGAGGGAAAGACTTTCGATGAATGTGGGTGGCACCATTCTGTGGCCTGGGCCCCGGATGAAATAAGAAAAAGATGGAGCCAAGTGGAGCACCACCATTCACCTTTCTGCTTGAGGCCATGGACACACCTACTGCCAAGCCTTCCCCACCACAGTGGATCAGTAGTCCTAATAAACCCTCCCTACCTTCAGTTTCTATTGTCAGGTACTGGTCACAGCAAAAGGGAAAGTAAGTCCACCAGGCTCTCAAAGAAGGCATCTTAGCCTCTTCCGCTGTTGCTGTGATAATGTACACTGGAAAGGGTTTATTCTGGTCCCTGGTTCAAGGGTACAGTCCATGACAGGGAAGCCAATGCAGTGGGAACCCGAAGCACTGGACACAATGTGTCCACAGTCAGGACGCAGGAGTGATGAGTGCAGTCTCTTCTCAGTTCCTGCTCTCCATTTGTATTGTCTAGATACTCAGCAAGGAATTAACGCCAACCATGGCGGCTCCGTCTTTCCATTTCTATTAACACAGGATAATCTCCCAAAGGCATGTCTCCCAGGTAATTTTAGATTTTTGTCAAATTGACAACACTAACCATCACAGACAGGTAATGTCAAATGACAAATCACTCTAGGCTTTTTATGTCTACCAAGGAAAAAGTCTCCCAGAGAAAATGGTTCCCAGTTACCTGATGGCCACATGGGCGGATCAGTGCTTGGTACAACTAACCAGAGAATGTCGAAGGTCACCCTTGAGAGTGGACAGGGGCCACCATTGTTCAGTGGCTTTTGAATTATGCTAGTGCTTAAAAATCACAACCCAAGAGTATTTTCTGGAAAGCACTACTTCCCAAGCCCTGGCCCTTTTATGGAGTTTGGTAGGCAGAGCAGGACATAGTTTAACCAGTCACTCAGAAGCTCCACAGGAGGCGTTTCGACTTTCTGGATACCACTGGAACTTGCCAGGGCTGGGCAGGGTAGGGAAGAGAAAAGAAGTTAACATTTGCTATTGTGAGCCGAATTCTGACCCTTCTCAGGAACCACGCCCCTGTGAGCAAGACTGTTCTGCAGAGAGGTCTCTTGGTATTCTGTGAAAGACTATGTAAGACCCAGTAAGTTTTTAAATGAACTGTTAGGAGCTATGTTAATTCATGGTGATTTATCAGAATCACTTAATACATTTTACTACCTAAGTAAGTGCTGCATGTTTTAGCATTCGTTTACTTTCAAATTATCCATCAAACATGGATTGCTCAGGCTTTGAAAGAAAACTGTGATTTCAATTTATTTAATTTTTAGATTTTCAAATTTCAATTTATTTAATTTTTAGATTTTCAAATAGCATACCTCCAAGACAATACATCAAACTAACAAAATTTATGAATTTGTGTGATGAACGGCAGCTTCTCTGTAAGAGGTGTGACTCAAGTGACTAACTCACTCACCTTTGGACACATAACTAGAGCACCGACACAAAATGCACTTCCGGTACCGAGAGCCGGCAGTTTCTTCTAGGTTTCCAAAATATCAGTCAAAACATCTTTTCCTAGCTGCACCCATCTAATCACAAAGTGCCTTGCAGGAAAATCTATGTGTCCTTTAGAAAATATATATGTGGCATTGGAGAGATGGCTGAGCCAGTAAGAGCACCCACTGCTTGCTCTTCCAGATGACCTGGGTTTGACTTCCAGCACCCACGTGGCGGCTCACAACTATCTGTAACTCCGATTTCAGGGGATCTAATATCCTCTTCTGGTTTCCATGGGCAGTGTATGCATGTGGGTGCATAGAAATACAAGCAAGCAAAACACTTATACACATAAAATTTTTAAAAAATCTTTAAAAAATGATAGAAGCATATGCATTTGGAGTGTAGATAAGATGGTGAACACCTGTAATGTCAGCATTTGGGCGGTGGAGGATCAGCAGTTCAAAGTTCTTCCTAGACTATATAAAGTTCAAGGCTAGCCTAGGCTACTTGAGATATTACCTAAAGAAAGAAAAAAGAAGAATCAAAATGTAGTAGTGCTTTTGGGCACAGACTCCATTTTTTTCGTGTCTGTTTCAAAGTTTGTTTTCTAAGTGTACATTTGACTTGGCTCACTTTGCCATGCTTTGCGTACTTACCGGAACGCCTGTGAAAGTGACTGGAGGAGACTGCCAGGAAATGCTGAAGCTGCTGCCATTGGGGGTGAACTTAGCAGATCCCGGAATAGTCACTGGGGGCGTGGCCTAAGACAGGAAGCAGAGAAAGCCCTGAATGATTGGAATAGTCACCAGGGGCGTGACCCGAGAGACAGAAAGCAGAGAAAGCTGTGAGAATGACTGGACTAGTCACCAGGGCTGTGGCCTGAGAGACAGGAAGCAGAGAAAGCTGTGAGAGTGATTGGACTAGTTGGTGGAGGCGTGGCCTGAGAGACAGGAAACAGAGAAAGGTGTAAGAGTGATTGGACTAGTTATTGAGGGCGTGGCCTGAGAGACAGCAAGCAGAGAAAGCTGTTTGAAAGAGCGACTGTCCACAGCATCGCAGTTCTTATTACTAAAGCTGGGCTGTAGGGACAGGGCTGCTCTGGTTACATATGTTAAACAGGTAGAGACTAAACAGAGTCAAAGAGAGCAGCCAGAAAGAAGCCTTTCATATAAGCAATCTACCTGAGGTATAGGAGATAGATTTTGGATGTCAGTTTCTGAAAATTAATCACATATACCTGGTTTTGGACATATGTAAAAATATGACTACCATACTAGGAAATAAATTTGGAAATGGGTACATCTAAGATACAAATATTTTAGGAGTGCAATTTAGTGATATGCATTACAATTCTCATTGTTTTGCCCATTAGACATCTCACATTTAAGGTTGTTTCTAAGAAAATGGATACAATGACGGTCACTGCACAGCATGTATTATGAAAATGCTTAACGACTTGGCCAATGAGATAGCTTAGCAGGGAAAGGAACTTGCAGACAAGCCTGAAGACCCGAGTTCAATCCTTAGGACCAGAAAGGGTTTTTTTCCCCCACCTTTAAATATGCAATGTGTCAAGTGTATGTACATACACACACACAAAATAAAAATGCAAGAAAAAAATTAAAACCTTAAAATTGAACAAATGAACATAGCTGAGATGACAAGACACAAGTCTGTAAAGAATTCTTCCTCTCCAGGCTTGGTTTTTTTGTTTGCTTGTTTTTAATTACAAATATTTCAGCCAGTTACAGTGGTTTTGTACCTGGCCTCCAGAGTGACTAAGAGTATATCCCTGGGCCACCAGACCCTTTTTGTTGTTGGTTTAGCTTTAGAGACTTGGCCATAACTATGTACCTCAGGCTGCTCTTAAAACTCTATAGCCCAGCCCTGGCCTCAAATTCATGATCCTTTTGCCTCAGCCTCTTGGGTGCTGGGATTATAGTCATGAACCACCACTTATGGTTTGAGATCCTGGCTAAGACGAAAAATAGAAAAACCAACTGAGTTGCTGGCTGCCACGTGTGTTGATGTTTTTTATCGTTAACTTGCAGTCCTGGGCCTAACGGCTACTGCTTTTGAGCAAGGTCCTTGGCACGTACCTGGTAAGCATGGTCAGTGTGCACGAGGTAGAGGGTGGTGGGGGCTGAACGGCTCAGTGGCGTCACCAGCTTAGTGTCTGTTTTGGCACAAGGAGTTTCTGTTCGGCTGGAGTCTGGGATAGGAAATGCAGGAGGTGAAGCCAGGGACTGGGAGGGCGAAACCGGGGCCACACTGCTCAGGCCTTCAGCCACTGCATCCGTGTTGAGCTTGATCTCTGTGTAGTAGAAGTCTTCTTCGCCATCACTACAGTCAGATTCCCCAACTCGCCTAGGGCAGGAGAGAGCAGAGCAGATGCTCAACGATCTGTCCTATTGCCTCCAACTTTCACAGACCACTTGGAATAACTTCCTCTCTGTCGGCCTGGCAACCTCACATTACCTTGTGATATTCAACCACCCCATTTGAAGGTTTTCTTCAGCTTCTGCTCTGGCTTAAATGTGCCCCCCACCAGCACTGTTTGTTAGTAACTTAATTTCCAAATTCTTACTTTAATGGCATTTGGAAGGAGGGTCTTTGAAAAGCAATCAGAATTAGGAGAGGTCAAGAGGACTGGGGAAGGGAGGCAGGTATGATGCCATGAAGATGGGGGCGGGGCACGATGGCATGAAGATGGGGGTGGGGCACTATGCTAAGAAGACAGGCCATACATTGGCACGAGTAGTTCTGAAAGGAAAACCAGTTAACAGCGTTGGTTTGTCTGACCGTATCAGGTTCAGATGTAGTGAGGGCACCCTCACCAGATGCTGGGGAGATGTCTGCACTATGGTCATAGTGCAGTATGAACCAGCATCCAGAACCATTAGAAAATAAACTACCATGCATGCCTTTAACTTCCATGGCATCCAGTATTATACCACAGCAACAAAACTAGAGTAAGACTTCTTCAAGCCATCTGCCTATACCACCCACCCATCTACCTACCTACCTGTCATTCATTTACTAATCTGAGAATAATTTATGGAGAATATATTACATATAAAACATTCTACTTCCTAATGGGAACGAGACAAAGACTGCCTTGATGGTAACTTTTGTTTTTATGGGTTTGTTGCTGTTGTTTTGTTATTTGTTTTGGTTTTGGTTTTTGGTTTTGGTTTGGACACAGGGCTTCTCTGTGTAGCCCTGGCTATCTTGGAACTTGCTCTGTAAACCAGGCTAGTCTCAACCTCAGAGATCCATTTGCCTCTCCCTTCTGAGTGTGACACCATCACCCGTTTTGATGGAACTTGTATAGTCTAGAGGCAGACAAGATATCCCTAATAAACAGCCATTTCATATACGATGCTTTGTTAAGTCCCAGGAAAAAAAGATTAAGCGATATCTGAGAGGCCTTAAGAAAGAGGCTCATGGTGGGAGGAGTGCTGACTTTTACACAGGATGTTTAGAAGAAGCGACAGGTAAGCAGCCTCCTACATGCTGAGGCGTTGGGGGAAAGCAGAACCTGCAGCTGGTAGGGATGATGCTTTTGCTGAGAAATGTCCCTCACAGGCTCCTGTATCTGAACACGTGCTCCCCAGCTGATGCTGCTGTTTGGAGAGGTAATATGACTTTTAGGAAATACAGCCTTACTGGAGGAAGTCTACCACTGGGGCGCTGTGTTTACAGCGTCAACCACTTCCTGCTTGCTCTCTCTGCTCCCATTCCCACCACTTGCTACCGTGCTTTCCTCTAAGTTCCAGGGTCTGGCCTCTGGAAGACTGAGGTGTGACCAGGCAGGGCCTGGGTGCCCCTGGTGATGGCTTTAGCTTTTATTCTGGAGGTTACAAAAGTCCCTGGGAAGTTAGGAAATGGACATTAGTTAGTTTTAAAGGCTCACTGTGGTTCTCGTGTGGAGAAAGGTGGGGAAGTGCAGGAGGAAAGGCCCTGGAGGTGGATGCTGCCATCTGTAGTCCTGAAGAGCATCAGCCATGGTGACAGTACAGAGGGATGAGAAACCACAGCACAGACCTGTCTTAAAGGTGGGTGCCAGGGCTAACCTGTTAGGGTTCTATGTTCTCTCAAAGTGCATCTGCCCCTTGAGCTAATGCCTTTCTATATTTTTGTAATTTTTCCCTTTTCTTTTAAAAGATTATTTTTTGGTCTCTGTATGTGGGGTGTGTGTGTGTGTGTCTGTGTGTGTGTGTCTGTGTGCTGGGGTTTTGGGGAGTTCTAGGGGTTCAAATTCAGGCCTCATTGACACAGCAGCACTCAAAGCCCATTAAGAGAAAAGTACTTCCTCTGGTCAAGAGAATGAAATCTTTAGCTGGGTGGAGAATTCACCTCAGAGTACAGCTGGGCCAGTCAAGCAGGAACTACCCCCTCAGGAAGGTATGGTCACTCCTAGCAAGGAAGGTTTGCCTCAGTCACATTAAACAGATAAAAGGAATAATTATTCTTTTGAACGTTTGGGAGTTGGTGGGATCTAGGGTATAGCAGATTGGTCTGATGCCGCTTGTCTTCTAACGCTAGATACTGCCTCTCCAGATCTGGTTGCCCCTACACCAAGTGGTGCTCCGTAAACCTTTCTCCCCAATTTAACTGGTCAATAAAGGCTAGAGCCTGTGATAGAGCAGTAGAGGGAGAAAGGTGGGACTTGAGGATTGAGTGAGGGGGCTGCAGGGAGAGAGGGTGGGGGGGAGAAGAGAGGACACGGAGGTGGAGGAGGCTGTCATGAGAGGAGGTGGACCATGAATACCTGGCCAGGAAAAACAGCAAGTAACAAGGGAACTATGGCTGGGTAATAAGAACAGCTCAAACCTGCCCAATCTAGGCTTACGGCTTGTAAATAAAATACATGGACTGTGTGCTCTTTTATGGGTAGATAGAATGATTAATTTTATTTACAATGGGATATATTTCTTTAGCTCTGGATGTGCGTTCCATCTGCCCCTGCTTCCTGCGTGCTGGAACTAAAGCGTGCTCCACCACATCCAGCCCTTCAGCAAGATACTCTATGTCTCCTTCCCAGAATCCCTGCATGCCACTATGAGCTTCGGCTGGGGCTGCCTGCTCTTCTGAGTCCCAGTGATCACTCATTGTTTTCTGTCTCTTGCTTTAGCTGCAGAGCCTAAGCATGCCTTTGCTCATGCTTAGGCCTCCCTGACTCTCCTAGAGCCTCTGTCCTCACTAAGCCACGTGGCTGCCCTCCATGCTGCTTAACTCAAAGGACATTTTTCCTGTTTGTTTTTTAATCCTTCTTATCTCCATATCTCTAGGTAGCAGCTGAGATTTCTGGCTTGCCTGTCATGGGGTTCTTTTAAATTCTAATGAAATTGTCCCCAAGCTTCCATTTGAGTCTGTTTTTAAATTATTTTAATAATGAGATGCAGAACTCAAGAGGGGACATTGATTTCTTGGGTATCAGTGCCTTACTGAAAACCCTCATCTCTGAGCCTTCTCTGCAGCCTGCTTCTGTAGCTCTGAAAGCCTCGTTGTCTTCTCATGACTCTGATTCTCCAGGGCTATGTCTTTTGTCACTCTCTATACCACTGCACTAAATCAGCATATGTGGCACTGAGCAGGCACCTACCAAGCACAGCATGCCTGAGGGATAGAGAGGCAGCTGTGGCACGGTGGCTGAGACCACACATTCTGGAACTGAATTCTTCAGGTTCAGATAGTTAGTGACACTTTCAGGGAGTGCGATTCTGGCAGCCTGCACAGGATCTTGTGGCTCGCCTATACCAGTTTTCAGAGTGCTCACTTTCCAAGCCTACTCCTTTCTGGCTAAGGTGGCCCCGGGGCCGATTCCTCCACAGCCCTTTTGTCAAAAGGACTCTTCTGTGCTGAGCATGCAGATCCACTCAGGTGGTGACGTTTGCTTTATGCACACTGTGATAACCATGGTCACACAGGGTCCCTTCTAAACCCCAGATACATGGACAAGACAGACTCCAGACTAAAGCGGGGACAGTTAACCCTCTCCTGCCCCGGCTGTGAACCCAGCTGCATGACCCTAATCACAACTGTTTTGTTTGTAGGAAGATTGTCATAACCTATGAAGAAAACAGATCATTTGAGAAGCAGGCTGAGCCACACCATCACATCAGGCTCTATCACCGAAGGTGCTATGACTTTTTCCCTCGTTTCTCTGGGAGTGGTGGCCTTCATTCTGAGAACTCTCCGAGAGTGACAGTAGCTTTTGAGGTTCTAAGTCATGAATATCAATTACTGTAGAAATAAACGCACATTTCATTGCAGACACGAGGTGCTCAAGGACTCTGCAGTACATTCACACCTCCCAGGGGTGTGTTTTATACTTTGTGTCTCTTGCACATAGTTTAAGTTTGACCCTCACAGGTGACACTGTCCATTTTAGTCGACCTAGGGCTCAGAGTAAGGACTAGCATAACATGACTCAGAAGTAGTTTAGGGAGGCTCTGTGGTGACTTGGTGGCTGACTATCAGCAGGATCACCCCTACTGTAGGAAGCAGGAAGAGCCTGAGGCACAGTGTGGTGTGCAGTATCTGAGTATCAGAGGCCAGGTGCAGGCGTGGGGCTGTGCTGAGAGGCTTCCGCCAGTCGAAAGGGCAGGAAGGGCATGCCGCCTTACCCCAGGTGGACTGCCCGGATGTGCTTCTGGATGCCTGCTGCCGTGTTTAGCACCTTGCCACAGTTTTTCCAAAGGCATTTGAACATCACCTTCATGGAGTTCTAGAGGAAGAAGAAAAGACAACATCACAATGCAAGCAAACCCATCCGGTCCCCTTCTGGTCCCCGCTGCTCATTATCTCCTTTGCTAGAAAAAGTAACTGCTCGCCATGTTCTTGCTGGTGAAGAGCTGAGGAGCCCAGACTACTTCCATTTCTTCATAAGAACCAAGCCTTGCTGCTTATTTAAATCACATTCACAGTGTCCCCATGGGCACTGGGGCCACCCTGACAGTGGTTAAACTAAGCGCTTAGTAGGGGAGAGGGGGGAGTGCTGTCCTAAGCACTTGATCCCCAAAGACAGATGCTGCTAGTGGCCTCCCTGTTACAGTTTCAGAGAGTCAAGGAGCAAAGCTGGGATCTGCTCCAGAAGCCAGATGTCACCCCAGCACACAGTCATACAACACTCTTCAATGAGCCTTTTCCAAGTGCCTCCTAGTATAGTGGCTGAGCCCACCGTGTGCTTTGTGAGGCCACCACAGTGCTCTCGATCACAAAACAGGAATGGTAATGTAACCTCTTACAGGTGACATCATGGGCAGGGCCCAGGAGAGCAGCATCAGGGGTAATCACCCACTCTATCAGCTGTCATGGAATTATTGTCGCCATGGCCTGGCCTGCATTTTTAAAATTTTACCGTGCTTGGATGGGACTCAGGGGCTTGGGCATGCTAGGCAAGCGCTCTGCCACTATACCTCATGACCAGTTCCCCTGGATGAAGCTTTATTCAGTTTGTATGTTTACATGTATGCATGTATGTGTGTGAGGGGTGTGGTAGTTTGAATGAGAATGGCTCCCTTAGGGTCATATAGTTGAATACTTAGTCATCAGGGACTGGCACTTCTTGAGAAGAATTAGGAGGTGTGGCCTTGTTGGACTAGGTGTGGCCTTGCTGGAGGAAGTGTGTCACTGAGACTGGGAATTGAGGTTTCAAAGCCCATGCCAGGTCCAGTCTCTCTCTGCTTATGGACTCTTAGCTGTTTCTGCAACACCATGTCTGCCTGTATGCTGCCATTCTCTCTGCTATGATGATAATAAAATAATCTCTGAAACTATAAGCAAGCCCCCAATTAAATGCTTTCTCTTGTGCAAGTTGCCTCAGCCATGGTGTCTCTTCCCAGCAATAGAGCAGTGACTGAGACAGAGGCTGTACCTATGCCGTGGTTTACATGTGGAGGGCAGGAGGCAGATGCCTTGTTTTACCACGTGGGTCCTGGGAATCAAACTCTGGTCTTCAGGCTCAGGTGGGCAAGTGTCCTTACCTGCTGAGCTACGTCTATTGCCTGTAGACTAAAGTCTCATAACATTAAAGCATCTTGATGAATTTACAGCCTTTTGCTGCAGTCATGCAACAAGCAAGAGAGCTCGATTTGGAATAACTTAGCAATAGTAAAAGTTTCCCTTTTTGTGACTGTACTACTATGCGAGGGGACATGGAAGGGGGATACACGCGCTCAGGAAGGGCAGACGACAACCATGGGTGCTGCTTCTCAGGCACCACCCACCTTATCTTTTGATGCAGTCTCTCAGTACTTACAACTTTCCACAAAGACTACACTGTCGGCCAAGCAAGCCCCAGGAGCTGCCTGTATTCACCTCAGCACTGGGGTTACAAGCGTACACAGTTGAGCCTAGCTTTAGACATTGTTTACGCATTTAGTTCCATTGGGGGACTGAGCTCTTAAGTACTTCATCAACTGAGCTACCTTCTCAGCCCAGCAAACAGTTTCTAAACACACGGTGACCACGATTAATTCAATATTTAAAACATAGTAATTCTGAGGTGTTTCTGGGAGCCCTTACCCATGGTGTATTACCTACTTCACTGTAGGCTTTGCTCTCAACATACACACACACACCACACACATACACACACCACACACACACACACACACCAACCACACATACACACACACACCACACACACACACACACACATACACACACACTGACCTGCACATGCTGTCACACCACCCAATGCCAACAATCCTGCATACCAGCTCCCAGATTTGAAGACTACCGTATGTTATAAATTGCAGTGCTTTACAGTACATAGAAAGTTTCCTGCTTTTATAGAAACATACATGGCTTAATTATGTAAAACAAAATTTTCCTATTCTCATTCCTTAGCATGTTAAGTATTAAATTTCTGTGTCTTTTGATTATACATCAAAGCATTTGACTACTGCAGTTCTCAGGCCTTATCAGCTCATGGAACTTAATATAGAAACTGATAATGGGTCAAAGTGCCTCTGCTGTGATCAGCCAAAAGTCAGGCATCTCTATCACATCCCTGCCCGGTGACCCTCAGGGGCCATCTCTGAGGCGCGAGGGGGAAAGGCTGTGGGAACCAGAGCCTGGGGAGGACCACAGCTAAACACTGCCTTCTGGACAGGATGTTGTCACGGTGTTACAGCTGTGAGGGTGCTGTATAACACACTGCCACAGGATTCCACCTCTAGTGGAGAAGCTGCAGAGAGCTGCAGGCTGCTGGAGAGGGGGGTCCGTTCTCTTTAGTCTATGGCATCCCCATTGGTGCGACCATGCTAAGGTAGATGGTCCCACACCCATGCAAATTAGACTCGATGGATTATAACAAAAGAAAAAAAAAAGACTTCTGAATGACTACCAGCTGCAGACCAAGCCTTCATACCTAAGCTTCTAGGAAAAGGGTGTGTGTAGAGGGGGTGAGAGCTTCGTACTCAAATGTCCATCATACCAACCGTAAGGTTGGTAATGGGGATTAAATCAATCCCTGTGGCAGTAAGAGTGAAAAGGTCCCCCATAGGTTCAGGTGTTCGAATACTTGGTTCCTCAGTTGACAGAGGTGTTAGGATAGGCTTAGGAGGTGTGGTGGTTTAAATCCGTTTGGCCCACAGGAAGTGGCACTATCAGGAGGTGTGACCTTTTTGGAGGAAGGGCATCACCGTGGGGGTGAGCCTTGAAGCTCTGCCCAGTGCAGAAGACTCAGTCTTCTCCCAGTTGCCTTCTGATAAAGATGTAGAACTCTCAGCTCCTCCAGTACCATGTCGTCTAGATGCTATCATGTGCCCTGTCTTGATGATAATGGACTGAACCTCTGAACCTGTAAGCCAACCCCAATTAAATGTTGTCCTTTTTGTCTTATCATTAGGAGAGAATACGCTCAATCCTGTAGAGCCTTGATGCCCTAGGGTGGGGGGCTACCTAGGGGTGCACCCTCTCATAGGTGAAGGGGAAGGAGGTTGGGGGAAGAAGGGAGGGGGGACTGGGACTGGGAGGGGGCAACATTTGAGATGTAAATAAATAAATTAATAATTAATAATAACAAAAAACAAACAAACAACAACAAAAAAGAGTTGCCTTGGTCATGGTGTCTGTTCACAGCAGTAAAACCCTAAGACAGGAGGTATGGCCCCAATGGAAAAATTATGTCACTGGGAGGATTTTTTTTTTTTTTTTTGACTCTTCAAAACCTGGTGCCATTCTAAATGTGCTTTGTTTCATTCTGTGGTTGAAAATGTGAGCTCGCAGCTTCTTGCCTCTGCCTTTGTTTCATTATCATGGACCCAACTCTCTGGAACCCTGAGCCCAGATCAACTAACTCTGCAGTCAGCTGCCTTAGTCATGGTGTTTTATCACAGCAAGAGAGAAGCATCTGACACCATCCCATATACACTGAGTGTGCTAAAATGTAGCTGACACCATCCATATACACTGAGTGTGCTAAAAGGCAGCTGACACCATTCATATACACTGAGTGTGCTAAAAGGCAGCTGACACCATCCATATATACTGAACATACTAAAAATGAAGCACTAATTCATTTCTCATTCCTTTTTGAATTCATTTCTTTTTGAAAATAATTTATTCTTCTTTATCCATGTGGGCTTGTCTGTGCGTGCACTATGGCGGTGCCCGATGAAGCCAGAAGAATGCACTAGATCTCCTGCAGCCGCAGTAACTGCAGCTGTGTACTCCAATTGTGGTGCTTAGAACAGAACCCAGCTGTGAGTGCTCATAACTGCAGAATCACCTCTCTGGCCCAGCACTTTCTTTTTTTCAAATTAACTTTATTTAGTTTGTGGGACTGCGCAGGTGATCTCATCAGTTCTGTAGGCTCCCATAGCCTAAGAGAATTTCTGCTCCGCCCTGTCTGACCCTGGAGGCTGTTCTGTTGTCCTCTACCCTGCTCAGTGCCCATGTAAGGCTTCCTGCTCATGAGTTTCTGGTTGGATGTGGCCACTGGGCGGTAATGGCAGGATTCAGAAGGCTGGAGAAAATCCTGATTCCCCTGGCTCCCCTTCTCCTGGCCACACCTGTACATGGTTATAATTTTCTTCTAAAGTTGCCATTTCTTCTAGAGCTCTGGTTATTCCCAGGTTCTGGGAGTCCCTCTGGTCACGTGCTGTCTCATGCTGTGGTGGTAGTGGGGCTGGGCTTGCCAAATTATTTGATCCTGGGTCTGAAAGACCTGACCCTCTTCTGAGGAAAGTTAGACCCCTAGCACACTTGGAGCCAGAAACAGAAATAGGACTGAAATTGCATGCTTGGGCAATCCCCACCTGGCTGCATTCTTTTCCCTAAGAAACGGGTGGCCTTGGCCTGGCCCCAGGGCCAGAGGCACAATGTTCCAGGAACTAGCTAACCACAAAAATGTTTGTGCAACTGTCTTGTGACTAACTTAGAACATTCTGTACTTCCCCATAATGCAAATTCTTTCCGTTCTTGTGGTTTTTTCCTTTAAATACCCCTGACTTCAGCTGCTCAGGGTCGAACTCCTCTGCCTCTGCGTAGGTTATGAGCTCGACCCCAGTGCACTGGTCCCCCGAATAAACCTCGTGTGATTGCAGCAAGGACGGTCTTTCGTGAGTTCTTGGGGGGTTGTGCCGTCCCGAGACTTGAGTGAGGGTCTCCTCAGCTCGGGGGTCTTTCAGGTCCTCCCACCATGTCTGCTCACTCCCTTTGTAAAACTAAACTCTAAGGATACCCGAGTATACATGGCCCTCTGCCAGAACTTGAACAATTAAAAAGAAATACAGGTTATCAAAGAGCATGAATAATA
Organism: Uromys caudimaculatus; assembly: GCA_028551405.1. Taxonomy (NCBI): domain Eukaryota; kingdom Metazoa; phylum Chordata; class Mammalia; order Rodentia; family Muridae; genus Uromys; species Uromys caudimaculatus. Next base: position 875,759 of record CM052707.1, on the reverse strand, counting down.
TCTTTGTGGGAGAGAGGAAGTGATAATGTGATGTCTTTAGTTATTTGTAAGTTTTGTTTTGTTTTGTTTTGTTTTGGTTTTTGGTTTTTCAAGACAGGGTTTCTCTGTGTAGCCCTGGCTGTTCTGGAATTCATTCTGTAGACCGGGCTGGCCTCAAACTCAGAAATCTGCCTGCCTCTGCCTCCCAAGTGCTGGGATTAAAGGCGTGTGCCACCACTGCCAAGCTATTTGTAAGTTTTTTAAAAATACTAAAATTGTATAAATTAAAAGCAAATACTGGGCCTTTAATCCCAGCATTCAAGAGGCCAGCCTGATCTACATAGTGAGCCCAGGACAGCTAGAGCTATGTAGAGAGACCCTGTCTCAAACAAACAAAACAAACAAACCCCAACCAGTCAAAAAACTGGGAAAAGTTATATTTTATGTTAATTACTAAATTTAAAAAATATCCTATTTGTAGCTTTTTTGCTGGTATGTTTCTTGGTTTTCCCTGGTGCTGAGATTTAAACTGATGGCCCTGAGTGTGCTTGGTAAACAATCTACATTGAGATCCATAGCTACCTATTTTTAACTTTTAAAAATTATGTCTTGTCTGGGTGACCTGGCACACTCCTTTATTCCCAGCACTCAGAGGGCAGAGGTATGTGAATCGCTATGAGTTTGAAGCCAGGCTGGTCCACACAGGGAGTTCCAGGTCAGGCAGGACTACACAGTAAGATCCTGCCAACCAAACCAAACCAAATCAACCCTGACTTGACTACCAGTGCCTGCCTAAATCCGGAGAAAAGCAGGCATGATAGGAGGATTGTCGCAGCTTCAATGGGCTCGCACAGCTTTGCTCTATGCAAGCCAAGGGTCTGCTTCCCTCAAGGCCAGAGCCACCTAATGGTAGTTTAATTCTTTTCAATATATTCACTATATCCAGCTGAAACCAACCCTCTGTCCACAGACAGACTACATGCTGCTCAGCCAGAGCAAAGCAAGCCACAGGAGGAAAAAATAGCTAAATAAACAACGCCCAAATTGCTGCGTGGTCCAAGCTGTCTGGAGGAAGCCAAACCAAGCAAAGCTCCTGGCCAAGTCACAGCGGCCAAGTGTGAACGGCCCATCTGTGCTCAACTTTGGCCCCTCCTCAGGACTCCGACAGATGTGCTGCCCACAAAGGCATGGGCAACAGCTGAAAATTCAGCCCCAGTCGAAAGTGCTTCTGTTGAACATCAAAGTCATGTCATATCAGCTGACTGGAAGGCTCACACAAGGCCCTCTTCACAGGGAGCAGCTGAAGGACAGAGGAAGGGTAGAGGAGGCCCCTGTTAGCAGGAACTTCCACCTCCCTGTCTCAGCTAGACCACTGCAAACTCGGAATTTTAAAACTGTCCCATGTGAAGTATGTAGATGTTTCCTGGCAAGCTCTTCAATTATCTGCTCGGTGCTGTGGGTTAAAGAGAAATTGTAGAGATTCCTTACCTGCACGGTTGGTTTGAAGACTAAGTGCTCTGAGCGACTGGCGACACCCTTTGACCTCAGCTCTCAATCAGTTTTTCTATTTATTTTTCTTTTTGAGTTAGTACTATGCTGTGTGGCTCAGGCTGGTCTTGAACTTGAGATCCTCCTGCCTCAGTCTATTGAGTGCTGGAGCCACAGGCCTGTGCCATGACTCCTGACTCACAATCCTATTTTTCACCTCCAAGGCAAGGTCTCACTATGCAGCTCTGCCTGTCCTGAGACTCACTGTGTAGACCAGGATCTCACAGAGATCTGTCTGCCTGTGTGGCTCTCCCTAGCCTGTGCTGGAATTAAAGGCTTGAGCACCATACCTGGCCACAGCCCTATTTTAAAATGGTTTCATACTTGGGATATATGGAATGCCTTCTATTTTCCTGATAAAGCCTAGACGGATGCACAAGACTAACAGGGTGGCTGGCAGAGGTAGCTTTCCATTCCAGGTGGAGGGACATGGCGTAGTTTTGAAGTATGATATGACATGCTTAGGGTTACACTGAATTAATAGTCTCAAGTTATAGGAGCACCACTGTAGCCCTGTAGCCTAGTGCTGGAGTGAAGGTTTTGTACACTGTGTGAAGGTGTGGCTGGGCCCTCCCTTGCTGCCTTAGGCACCTTCTGATTGGTTAAAATGAAAAGCCTACAGCAAAAGGCAGAAGAGTGGGACTTGCAGACAGAGAGGACCCTGGGAGAGGAGGCATGGGGGATTCCCTACCCAGACTTGGAGGAAGTCGGATGTATGACACTAAGGAGAGGTAACCAGCCACAGAATAGTATAACTGGATTAATATAAGTTAAGAGTTAGTTGGGGGTGGGGGGGGAGAGTTAGTTGGAAAACAAGCCTAAACTAAGGCCAAAACCACTGTAAATAAATATTAGTGTCCATGGGGCAGACACAGAAAGGACCCAGTTTTTGTTTTGTAAGGACCACAGTCACAACCTAGGGTATCATATTGGGTTTTGTTTTGTAAGGACCACAGTCACAGCCTAGGGTATCATACTGGGTTTTGCTTTGTAAGGACCACAGTCACAGCCTAGGGTATCATATTGGGTTTTGTTTTGTAAGGACCCCAGTCACAGCCTAGGGTATCATACTGGGTTTTGCTTTGTGTTGATGCACTGCAGACCTTCAGGGGTGTACTATTATTCAATATGGCGATTGTGAGGTGTACACACTATGTGGGTATGTGTGTGTATACTGCAGTGGACCGAAGACATTTTGAGTCCAAATTTCTCAACTGTGGATCAGGTCCCTGAGCAGAGGCGGCCAGTCAAGTGCCCCTTACCAAGCGTCCCTCTCAGCTTGTTTTGGTGTCTCCAGTCAGTGGGTTCACTAAGATCCCTGTCATGGGACAAAAGCTAAAGAAATAGCTACCTTACAGAGCTTCCAGCTATCCTCTTAATTGAGAAGGCAGCTTTATATGTGTGACTGCATGTTTATGGGCTTCCCTTCCCCCTTAATTTGTAAAAGGAACAGATGAAATGAAACTAGCAGGTATATGATATAAAAGCAAAGGGAATGAATTCCAACATGCCAAGCACAGGTTAGGGAAGGCCGCCCACACAGCCATTGCTGAGGCAGTGCTGAGTGGATGAGAAGGGTGTGGCTCAGTTGGTAGTGCTTGCTAACGCGTACGGCCTTGGGCTTGATCTCCAGCGTTGTATAAACACATAGGCACACTTGGGAGATAGATGGAGTCAGTCAAAGTCATCCTCAGCTACACTGTGAGTTCAGGCAGCTTGCTCTTGAAGTGAGGCTGTCTCACAAAGAACAATCAAGGTCTCCATGCGCACAGAGCACACAAAATGTTCTCTTCTGTGGCTTCATTCCCCACAACGCCACGATCTTGACGTTAACTCACTGCTCTGTGGATTGGTAGTGTGGTATTCTATACATGAATATGCCATATCTCCTTTTCATGTGCCTGCTGGGGGACATTCGTGTTGTTTCCGGTTTGGATGACAATGAACAAAGCTGCCATGAACATTTGTCTATGGGTCTTTTTGTGGACATGCATTTTTTTTCTCTTAGGTAAATACATAATGCAACAGTACAGTTGCTGGGTCATAAGGTTAGTATGTATTAACTTTGTAAGAAACTGCCAAACTATTTTTCAAAGTAGTTATACCATTTCACATTTCCACGGGCAATGAGTGAGCATTCCTGTTGCCAGAACTTGGGACTTTGTATGAACACTGCATCCTTCTGCTTCCCCTTAGTCCTACCATGGCCGGCACTGCGGTGACAGGAATTTACTGGTGGTGGCCTGTCCAGGATAGAGGTAAACATGTGGCCTGAGGGTTCCTGAGCAAATAGGAATCCCTAGTCATTTATTTTCCTAATCCATGGACTCTGGAAGTCCCTTTCATCCTGTTGACTCCTACGTGAGACTGGATGGTTCTCGAATGTGGAATGGTCAGGACCACTGTAGATGATGTCTGAGGTCCTTGGAGCGCAGTGCCTTCAGCCTAGGGACCACACGGCTGGCCCGCCGTGGACCCTGGGCACCCAGGGCTCTTGTCTGTGCTCATCCTCTCCTGGGTTAATTGCTTGCTGCTCTTCCTGTCATCTCACTGAAACACATACAGATGAAAAGATGGAAGAGCTGTAGATGCTAACTCTGTGCTGTGCTTCTGCTCTTGGATGCTGGGCGGGTGGGGGCTTGGGAACCCTGGGCATGGAGACAAGGGGCCACGTGCCTCCATCCTGATCCTGTATTGAGACATCAGTGCCGAGCGGCTCAGGGTGACTGTGAGCCCCTCAATCGCCCAGTGCACCTTTGGGGTTGATGCCCTCGCTGCTGTCGTCATTGGGACCTCTTCTGCACAGCACCCTTTGGGAGACCACCCTACTCCTGGTAAGCAGATTAGCAATGGACGCTGCAGAGTTCATGGTGCAGATAGGCACCGGTGTTGCAGGATATATGATCACACTGTGGACCCCGAGATTGTGTTATTTATTAGAAAACCCTATTTCTAGTTGTGGTGTAGCTCAGTCCTAACACACACTTTTAATCCAGGAACTTTCTGCTTGAATATTGTAAATGAGATTAAATAAAATCAACCATAGGTCAAGAGGCATTTGACAGGGAGCAAATATACCATTAACAACAACAACAACAAAGGCCATAGTGAGTAAGAGGGAGTCAGAAGACCTCCTGACAGGCAGATGCGCAGGAAGTAAAAGGGAGGGACATTCAGTTTGAGGGGTTTAGAGAGCATTCTTTTGGGAGGTCCACTAAGGAAGAAGGTCACTTGGGTACTTTCTTTACCTCTCTGAGCTCGCAGGCTTTAGCCCCAGCATCTGCAGCAGACCTGGCTCCCAGGTCTTCATTGGTAAAATTGAACAATTGGGACTGTGTTAAAAATAACACACCATACTCATGTGTGAGTGGTTTGTAGATATGTGTGTTTTGGGGGTGACTATCACCCCCAAAGATAAAAAATGCAGAGTGCAACAAATGCTTAACTCATGGTTGAAGACCACATAGCTACCGAAGCTCCTGTGTTAGCTCACAGCTTCCTGCTTGGATTCAAGCTCTCCTGCACCCCCCAGTAAAATTGTCCATGGTCGCCACACCTATGAACCAAATGAAGAGATAGAAACCAGGATTATAAGGTCTCTGGGATGCTGCTCCTGAGTCAGGTTTCCTTGTGTACTCCCAATTTCTGCCAGAGCTACTCAAACTCACTACATTGCAGGGAGTTCCTCACATTAACCCCAAAGGTGCACTGGGTGACTGAGGGGTGCACAGTCGCCCTGAGCCACTGGGCACTGAGGTGTCAATACAGGATCAGGATGGAGGCACATGGCCTCTTGTCTCCATGCCTCGAGTCCTAAGCTCCCAACCCACTCTGCGTCCACGGCCGAAAGCACAGCACAGCACCGCCTAGCGGGTACATGTTGCTGCTCTCTCCTTGTTTCATATAATCCCTACAACAGCCCCATCAGGATGGTACCTTCATTTTTATCTTTCAGATAGCAGGCTGAAATGCCAGAGGTGCCACCCCAACTTCAGAATACACAGAGCATCACATCTGGATACGACAGAACCAGAAATCTGGCCCTTTCCTTACTTTGGGTGGTCCAGAAGGTCTTGTGGAATTGGTAGTTAACGTTTGGCCTTCTACAGAGCTGCTGTTCTCCTGAGAGCACCAGAATGCCCATACTTTGGGTCATTGCATCACCTTGTGGTCCTTACAGGAACTGCACCTTCTCAGAGTCCCAAACACATTCTATAGCAGTTGGGAATCAGTATACTTGAAACCAGGGGGAAAAGTCTGCTAGACTCTGCCCTACCAAAGCTGGCCTGCCTTGCAGAGCCAGGCCAGGCTGGTACCTCACATAGGAAAAGGGTCTGAGTTCCTCTCCTGCCTCAGCTTCTGAACCTTCAGTGCTTTGCTCCCACCGGGCCACGCAGTGTTTCACCAGTGGTGGGTGACAGTGCTGCCGGCATGCCATTCTGCTCTGTGGGCTGAGGGATCGGTAGATTCTACAACTTACTTTGTTTCACAAGCATCCTCTATTATTTATGCTAAGCTCACTGAATTTCTGTACAACATAAACAACCTTGGGCAATCCATACAAATTTAATCAAGCTGGTTCTGCAAAGTGGGAATCAGGTTGTACTGAAAACTGTGGATACAGTTAAATGAAAGGCTGCGTTTAAAAGCATCCGATCAACTGCAACAAAACATGTAAATACAGTGACTATCAGAAAATACTTCTCAGAGATAATACATGTCTGTGCAAAGTACCTCACACTGAACTTTCTTATGTGAGTGTCTGCAGGTCAGAAAGAGCAGACAGAGTCTGTAATCATGACCCATACCTCCGTGCAGTGCTTGCTTCTTCCTTCTGTGTGTATAGCCTGTGGAACGAATGTCTGTTAAAACAGTGCCATGCTCTTGCACGTGGAATCACATTTAACAACTTCACAACTGTTCCTCAAGGTGTGATACACGCATTACCAGGTTTACAAAAAGAAGGTGACAGCTTGAGGGTCAAGACAGCTTTCTTAGGGTCTCAGAGGGGCGGCTCGGAGGATGGACTGTGGATCGTTTGACAAGGATCAGATACTTCCAAACGTGCTTCCACAGTACAGGACCCACTCATGTGTCAGTACACAGCCGAGATGAAAACCCCAGAGAGGGCAATGCTGACCCCACATTCAGCACACCTCCTCTCCCGCTCACCTCTCATTTGAGCGATTCACAGCCTACGAGTCAATCTGGGAGAATCTGTTCTAGAAGGTTCTTAAACAACCTCCACTGGATATGTGACCATTGCAAATGACTGTTGATTTCAAATGGACAGTAAGGATCTAAAAGAACAGGCAGGAAATTAAGATGATCTTAGGAAGTTCCATCAACAAGGACAGACTGTCTGTCCAGACAAATTAGTTATTTCTTAGGTTTATAACTTTGACATTTGGTAGTCAGTTCTCACCCCTCATGATTATAGACATTTGGACCTAAGAGACACCGTTTACTAAAGTACATCCTCATTACGTTTTCTGGCCAAACACAGACATGCTATGGAATACTCCCTTTTCTGTTCTCCTAGATGGTGTTGCTAGCCTGGCTGTCGGTGCGTACAGCTGGAGTTCCCATCTCTTAGGACAAATTCTGAGATTTCCTTGATGTCCACGAGGCACATCCCTGGATGCATGTGTGAATGCTGATGTGTATTTTTAAGTCACCACTATGTTGGTGACAGATGGCCCTCTTTGGTGGGAGCCATTCAGCCCAGAAAGAAAGGGCATGAGACTGGGACAGAAGAAGTGGTATTGCAAGTACTTCGATGAGTTCTGTAGAGACCGTTTGAGACATGGTTTGAAATGTAGTCACGGTGATGGCGGAGCCTACACCCTGCAACACTTGAGACAGCTTTTGAAACTACTCCAGCCCCTTTGCACATCAACCTGTGCCCACCAGCTCTCAATGTCCCCTGCTTCCAGGGTGTTCAGCCTTTTGCATGATGGCACTCAATACATATCAGTTCACTGAATAAACAACAGGGTGAGTAGCAGCTGTCCTATTTTCTTGTCTTTTTTTTTTTAAACTACTCAAAGTAATTTTAAATACAGAAGGCCAAGGCTGCACAACATGGTAGCCATCAGTTCCTGCATCGCTGTGGGGAACGCTGAGTTAGAGGAAGAAAACACCTAGTTCTAACTCACCCATTCGTGTCTACCACCGAGCATCTTGTGAACGAAGCCTGTGATCTTCAAATAAGTGCTGTGTGTGTGTGTGTGTGTGTGCGCGCGCGCGCACGTGTGTGCGCGCACGAGTGCAGGTTATAATGTACATCTGGAGGTCAGAGGGCATCCTGAGTGTTGGCCCTTGCCTCCCATCATGTTTGAGACGTCAGGGCCTCTTCTTAGTTGCTGTTTACACCAGAGTATCTGGCCTGGGAGGTTTCGGAGATTCTCTGGTCTCATCATAGAAGTACTGGGACTACAGAAGTACAGTACTGTGTCCATTTTCAAATGGTTCTGACGATCTGAACTCCAGTCCACACACTTGCATGCCAAGTGCTTTGCCCATGCTGTAATGAAGCTCTCCTCGCCAGACCAGTGCAGCCTAACCAGGTAAGAACACGACATTTGGTTCTATAACACATATAAACTTATCTCTGATTGGTAATTGATTAATTAATTCATTAATTCACTTTGGAAGCACTAGAGGAGATCTTGCCACAACACTGGCCACACACACGAGTCAGGGCTGCTTGCTCAGATACCCTGGGAATGGCAGGCTAAACAAGAGTTTAGCTCTACACTACTGTCTGTCTATCCTGTCTGCAGCTATCCATAGGTCCAAGCTCTCCCTGACTCATCGAGTCAACAGAGTGCCCCTGCATAAAATAGACTCTTCAGGACCCTGCTTCTGGGAAAGGCAGGATGCTGCACAAAGACCCTCCTTTCTGGTAAAGATGGCCCCATCCTTGGGGCATACCCAGAGAGAGCCATGGTAGTGCTCTCTGCTGCACACTGTGAGTGATGCTGAGGGAGGCAGAGAGGGGGCTGGATCTCTTTTTTTTTTTTTGTCTGCAAATGCATTCAGGGAAGGACAAGGTTGACTGCATCCTCGAGGCTGCAGTTTGCCTTGTTTATGAGTCATATTCAAGAATGATGACACCCATATAAAATTTAAAAACCAGCATAAAAAAATCACAGTTCCACATAACTTTCAAACAATGTTAAACTATTCTCTAGATTAGTAGCAGTGTTGCAGTCTATGAAATAAAAATGCTTCTATAAAACAAAGGGTCAGCGAGAATGGCTGAAGTGGGTAAAGGCGTTTGCTGCCAAATCTGAGTTCAATTCCCAGAGCCCACATGGTGAAAGAGAGACCAGCTCTGACAAGCTGTTGTCTAATCTCTGTATACACAACACAACGCACAACACACAGCATAAATAAATAAATGTTAAAAAATCAAACTCCAGAAAATGGTGATAACAAATGAAAGATTCCTGAAGAGAATGAGCAGACTAGGTTTGGATGGCAGCTCTGGTGGACTGCAGGGTCACGGAACAAAGGTATCCTGGGACCTCCATCTCTACAGAGGTCCGCTGTCTGGACAGACACATGTGTCGTCAATCAGTCTGCTGAGCTCTAGTCTATTAGAGTAATCTATTTAGCTTTTCTTTACATTTTTGTTTAGTAAACATAATTTTTCGGATAAAGTAGACATGTTTATGTGTCAATTTGTTGTATCTTTCCTATCTAGCTGTATAAAAATGAACAAACCCTTTTGGGCTAACAGAAACAGAAAAGAAAAATTACTATATTTTAAGAGCATGTACCCACAGGAAGCCTTGGTCCAGTATCTCAGCTTCTAAAAAAGATAGGGGCGTTAGTGTATACACAGGTGGCACATACATGCCGGACGGGACACAGACATGGAGGCTTCTGTCATCTTTTTCTTTAAATAGGGACATTTGCAATGTCAGAGACCACTAAGGCCAGGCATGGGGTGAGACACCAGGACCTTGGGTACAGAACGTAGCATACAACCTACCTTTCTCTTCCTGGGTATGGGTTCATCGAAGAGCAGGTTGCTGGCCTCTGCCTCGTCAATGCCATCGTCAGGCGGAGCGGGGCTACGGAAGGGCTTGAAGCTGTCAGCAGACAGTGGTGGAGAGGGTGTGGATGGGTTGGACTGGTCACTCGGCGCGCTCCAGCTCCAGTACCCACTGCTGCTGCTGCTGGATGGCGCACCTTCCTTCCAGGACCCGCTGAGACCCTCTGTGAGCACAGGGGACAGCAGTGAGAACCTCTGGGGAAGGGGTTCTGTCTTCACCCCACATTAAGTTCTCGCCCACCCCAGTCATGTGGTTGTTTCTAAACAGCTGTTCCAGCCACAGAGCCACATGGCTGTCTGGGCTCTCTGTGAGCGTTGTGTTGTGTAGCTCCTTCCTCGGAATTGGTGGAGATTACACAAGAACAAGAAAATGATTGTTATGTCTTGTTCACCAACTGTGGGGCCTCTGAGTGGGGGAGACTGCTCGTAGTCACTTCCCAAGCTATCCCACCAAGCTTCCCCTGCACCTCCCCATTCCAATTCCACAGTTTAAAAATGGCATTACTCATATGACTATGGTTCTTGGGATATATTCATAAGAATTCAAATTAAGATTCTGTGAGAGATGATAATTTCTAGATAGGCATCTAAAGCAAGTTCCCACCGCTGATTAAAACAAACAATAGGGCCTTATACTCCGGCTGCTTTGATATCCCTTTAAATATAATTTTCAAAGTTAGCGTCTATGATATGGGGCTTTGTGATGACAGTCCCACATATCAGGGCCATGACCCCTCATCCTAATCTCCCCTTCCCTCGGCCCCGGATTACTCGTCCCCTCCTTCACACTTATCAGTCCCCACTCCTGCTTCCACACCCTGAGTTCCAATCCCCCTATGCCTCAGGGAGCTCATCTACAGTTTCAAGCGCTGTAACATCTGTCACTCAGGGTAAAGAGTATCCCCATTTGATACTGGCACAGGAAGTTCATCTGCATGCTCTCTACTTAGGAAATGACCCTGGCTGGCCAAGGCTAGAACCTGGTCCGATAGTGGCCCTTGGTCTTGCAGAACATGTAGGTCCTCCACTGTGGGCATCCTCTTATCTCTGTGGCCAAGCTGGATGGCATCAGAGTTTACTGGCAATGCCTACAGACCAGAGTAGTGCCCAACCGAACTGTAGGAAGTCTGATGCAGACACTTCTTCCTGTTAATGTCAGAGCAGGGGGCTTTAGTCACTGTAGATTTACTTCATCTTTCAAGATGCCCAAACTTAATTAGCATTTATATAAATTCTACTTTCTTTGTGGATAGTTTCTCTTCCATATTTATGTGCACTGAGAATATATTAAAACTAATTATGAGGGGGGAGGAGAAAAAAAATCCCAAAATGCCTCATTAAAAAATACTATTAATGTCTGTGTAATTACTAAGGCAGCAAAGATGACTAGTAGACTAGCATTTGTGGGAAATCATGACCCTTATCTAATTAATTATAGATTTCCAGCAAATTCCTCAACTACATCAAGCAAAAAGTGAGTAGAAGTCACTGAGTTGGAGCTGAAGTACTACAGAAGCTGCCATTTCATGGTGTTGAGCCTCTAATGCTCATTTATGCACGTCTGCACTTTGCTAGCATTAAAGCAACTTAGCATCTCCTTCCTGCAGACTAATGGGAGAGATGGATGGATGCAGTGACCCCCTAAAACTAGCACAAGGCATGAAAGCCAGCGGCTTCCTCGCATACCCTACCGCACATGTGTGCAATAAAGTCAAGGCGGGCGACCGTGCTGGAGGCGCGTGCTGCCACACCACCACGGAGCAGATGCACTCACTGCTTTCGAAAACTAGCAGTTCTCACAGTGTGCTACATCAGTGCACCAGCCTAAGAGTTTGTGAATTCCTCCTTCACTCTTTAACTGGGAAGAAGACTCAGTAATACAGAAATGACCGTTTCAGAGCATTGTTAATTGAGTATGAGCCAAAGACTCGGATGGGCCACCTATTTGCAAAGTTACTTCCTAATGGAACAATTCTTCTCAGGCAGGCACAGAAAAATATCACAACAGGTTCTCCAAACTCACAAATACACCATAACTCTGAAGAATGACTTAATTCCCCCCAAAACTAGTGACTTTGTTATTATAAATTGCTTCCCTTGCTTAAAAATTTTGTAAACCAGTGGGAGACATCAAATTTAGTAGTTGAATAGTTACTTTTAAATATATATATATATATGCCGGGCAGTGGTGGCGCACGCCTTTAATCCCAGCACTTGGGAGGCAGAGGCAGGTGGATTTCTGAGTTCGAGGCCAGCCTGGGCTATAGAGTGAGTTCCAGGACAGCTAGGGCTACACAGAGAAACCCTGTCTCGAAAAAAAAAAAAAACATAAATAAATAAATATATATATATATATATATATATATATATATATATATATAGTTTGTTTTGAGGCAGGGTCTTTGTGTAGGCCAGTTTATCTGTTTGTCTGTCTATCTATCTATCTATCTATCTATCTATCTATCTATCTATCTATCTATCTATCTATCGACAGGGTCTCTCTGAGTAGGCAAGGCTGGCCTCATCAATTCAGAGACCCACCTGCCTCTGCCCCTTCAGTGCTGAGATTAGAGGCGTGTGCCATCACAGCTAGGTAAGTAGTTGTTTTTTTTTTTTTTTTTTTTAAACCACAAATGAGCAATAGCATACTCTTGTTGCTGAGCTAACAGAAACTTGCAATTGAAGAATCAAATTTTAATTTTAACCTTTAAGTACAAAGTAGCAACAGAAATGTTCTCAATTTTAAAAAATGAATTGTATAGTAAAAATAATGATTAATTTTAAAATATCTTTTTCCCTCTCTAAGTATTCAAACTCATTCTTAGAATTGTTTGGGGGGTATCCCCGTTTTACCTCTAGCCATGCTGCCTAGATGTGAAAGGCAAATCTGGGTATTTGTCAAGAGGTTCCCAAAGGCCACTAAGCAAGAATGGCCACTTCATTTCAATGCATTTGCTTATGTAGTATCTATAAGTTCTTCTATGTGCATGTATACATTTAAACGCACAGAGCTACACACATACATGTGTGTATGCTGCCTGTTATCCTACTCCCAACTTTCCACTGTCTGTGTGGATCACTTTAGATGCTCTCTCCTAGTCTCAGAATACAGATTTCTAGCCAGGCATACAGGACCTGTCATGATAAAGTGCCTAGGACCATCCATCCAACTTCACCTCCCTCTGTCTGCTTTCCCGATTTATCTGGAATGACGAAGACAGAAACTAGAAATGCAGTTCTGCTATGTATAAGTCAATGCACACATGCCTTGGCTTACCTATCTGTAAAGCAGTGATGGCAGTGTCTCATACACTTGTTGGTAGAAATATGATGAAATAGAGCAGGCAGCACAGTCAATGCTCAGTCAATATGTAGCTATTAATGAGGCCATGACTGACAGTCTTTTCCCCCAGAAGACTGTGCACTCTCTAGAAGTATGGCCACTATTTATATTCTGTTGATATATTGAAATCTTCTACTTGGTATTTGATAAGTATATAGTGAGTTCTTGAATTGTCTAAGTAATTCTCTTTGGTTATTAAGTGTGTAGTAATGCTTTTACAAACTACTCAACTTTCAGTGTGCTCATTGGTCCAATCAAAAGGAAATTTTGCTGGGAAAACAAGTTTGTTAGAGTATTCTCCAGTTACCTGAGGAAAAAGGTACACAAGTACTGCACAGACATGTCCTGAAACAGAGTAAACAAGTGGCGGAACTCAATAACTGTGAGTTGCCTAGGTGAGCACATCAGAGTCCTAGGAGAGGAGGAGGGGGAGGCTGATGGCCCAGGGTCTCTATTTCCCACATATTCCCAAATTTGAAACCAACTGTTTATTGGGAGGAATGAGATTCCTAGGAGAGAGAGGCCTTGCTCTTGGTGCTAATTGGCATGTTTCCAAAGTCCATACTGTAGACTCACCATTAGGCCGCACAGGAGGGCTTCGGACCAAAGGGCTGGTTGACAAGCTGGTCAATACCATGGCTGCAGTCACCTTGTCCATGTCCAGTTCCTCTGAAGATTTTCTGTAAAACAGGAAGAAGTGCTGTCTGTCTGAGCTCACTCTAGCCATGGCGAACAAGTAAGCCATTACAGTCTGTTGCATTTACTTTCTAATGAATCCTCAGGAAAATCCAAAGTTCTGTGAGTTCATTTATGAATAAGAGGCCAAGCGATCCAATTGAAGCCATATGCACCAGGAAGAACCTTTATTCATTGTTCTTTCAACAACTACCTATGAGTGTGCTGATGAGCCAGAAAGATGTTGCTGCAGGTACCAGCGATGCTGAGTAAGACGGACAAACCGACACACACACAGAAGAATCTCACTCAGACAGTGGCAAGTGCTATGAAGGGCGTCGGCAGTGGATACAACAGGGCCTAAATGCCTCTGAGGTGATGTGAAGGTAAGGAGGATTAAGTCCTGGGAGTAGAGAGGAGTTTATTTCCACAGCAGTGGTAGCCGAGGTACACTAGAGAGAGGAGAGGTGCAGAGCTGTCTCCCTGGACCCTGTGCCAATGGAATGCTTCTCTTTTGTTTCGCATGGAGATGAGAATCACTGAACACTTTCAGCAGGCCCATGCACATAATATGGTTAGTCCTTGCAGATAAAGCTGAGCTAGCATCATGCAGGATGGAGCTTAGGAAAGGCAGAACAGAAAAAGGAGGTGGTGAGATCACTGACGGGATACAGCTGAAAAAAATGGTGGTCGGGAGTGGGGTGGGGGTCGTGACTGTGGGACTGTTGGGGAGAAGTGGCATCTGGATGGCTCTGGTGTCAGCATGAGCACTTCCAAAGAGCCTCCGCTGACAGGACAGCAACTAAGCAAGAAAAGCATTCAGAGGTGTTTAAAGCTGAGAGTGCCTCGCTGCCCTTTACCCTGTGTGTGCATGTGTGTGAGTGTTTATGTAAGTGGCTGGGTGGGTGGAGGGGCTGTGTGCATGCATGTGGAGGTCCCAGGTTGATGCTGGGAATCTTCCTTATGCTTTTTCTACCTTATTCACTGAGGCAGGGTGGTGCCAGCCACCTTGCTCAGGATCGCCCATTTATACCTTTGGAGGCTGGAGTCACAGGTGAGCACCTGATAGCTAGGTTTGTAGGGCTCTGAACTCTGGGGCTCTAACCACTGAGCAATCTTCTCAGCCCTGAATGAACTCTGACTCTCACCACTGAGCAATCTCCTCAGCTCTGAACTGTGGGGCTCTAACCACTGAGAAATCTTCTCAGCTCTGAATGAACTCTGACTCTCACCACTGAATAATCTCTTCAGCTCTGAACTCTGGTGCTTTAACCACTGAGCAATCTCCTCAGCTCTGAACTCTGGTTTCACCACTGAGCAATCTCCTCAGTTCTGAACTCTGGTGCTCTCACCACTGAGCAATCTCCTCAGCTCTGAATGAACTCTGACTCTCACCACTGAGCAATCTCCTCAGCTCTCATGCCTGGTTCCCATTTTTCTTTCCACATCCTACTCAAGGATGACGGGGAACGGGAACAGCTATGATTACTTAGTGAGACAAGGCGGCTGCTCTCGTTTAATTCTGGCCAGTTAACCATGAATGTGGAAGATAGCCATCATGGTAACTAGAGTCAGCTTGTGTAAGATTATTTCTATGGAGAAGAGAAGTCTGAGAGGCAAAAGTTTATGTAGTACACTGACAAATGACACTCCCTCACAGGAGACGAACGTCTTCCAGTTAGGGAACAGTGGAAGAAGCATAGCAGAGGAGTAATAAGCCATATCTGCAGGTGGATTGTCACACTGACAAATGTGGCTTTCCTTCACAGGTGTGCTGCGGGATTTGTAAAACCTGTGAATTCTAGGCCTGACATCTTCATATCATTGCTTCACAACTGTGTGGGAACCAATTCCTTCATCAGAGGAAGCCAGTGGCCCTTCACTCGAATAGGATGGGATGGGGTAGGGTGGGGAGTGTTTACCTGAGATGGTTAATCTCATCTCTTGATGGGATTTAGAATCACTGTGGCCTCAAGCCTCCACGCCTGCCTGAGAGGAATTTACTAGATTAGGGGAACTGAGTAGAGGCCTACCTTAAATGTGGCCGAGACATTCTATCTGAGACATTCTACGGCTTGGAGGCTGGACTGAATCAACAGGAGAAAGCTAGCACAACCATTTATCATCCTTTGCTTCCCGGCTTCAGATACGATGGGACACCTGTCTCAAGCTCCCCGCATGTCTTCTCTGCAGTTATGGCCGTACTCTCAAACTGGGGCCGCAATAAACACTCCTCCGCAGGTGTTTTTGTCATAGCGACAAGACAAGCAACTAACACATTGTTAGTTTCATCCTGAAGTACAGAAAATTAGTCTGACTTCCTGATATCCACATTAATGCTAAATTATTATGTGTATTACAGTTCTTTCAATCCAAGGTACCAGAGGACAGACACCTTTGAAATTTACCTGTAAAATTCTTCTCAAAGTCCCTATGTGCTTACTCCCTAAACTGTTCCATCAAAGGGTAAATTCTTTCTTTCAGTGCCTGGCAAATAAAAATACTTCTGTAAGAAAGCAGGAGCCGAGGTCACACAATGCTTCCGTGAACCTTACAAGACAACGGCACGAGCCCAGAGGCAGAAAACCTGCACACACACTCAGCTGCGGCCACACAAGCTTCGTATTCACTGCACTGCGCAGGACCCTCACACCCAGTGGAAGGTGACGCTGATTCCCACAGAGACGGCATCTCTTGAAGCAGTGCCAGGGAAGGAGGGTGAAGTGCCTCCATGCTCCCCAGTGTGGTGCCGGCTCAGATTCCCCATGCAGTCATGATTACAGAGGGTAGGAATAAGGAGAGGGGGCTTTTAAGAGCAGCTGAGGTCTTCCTCCTTACCCCAGGGTTGCTCAGTTTGGTCAGGCATGGTGCTTGATTGGTCTGCATCTGTGGTGTAACTACATGTGGTACAACATGTCCTGATCAGGCCTTGAACTTGCTGAGCCAGTCCACGGGCAGGGGCCTGCTGGTAGGAGGCAGAAGCTGACAGGCTTTTGTCTCAGGTCAGGAGGCTGAGGAAGGAGCTAGCCATCTTGGAAATCTAGCCATGGCCTCTCTCCTTACCTGTCTGCCTACCAAGTCTAGTTCCTGGTCTCTCAAAATTGTGAGACAAAATGAACTCTCATGTGGCTTCCGTCAGGTACCTGATCGTAACAATGAGAAAATACACAACCAATATATCACTATTTACGAAAGTTCTAAAACCAGGACCCGAGGAGCAGGCACCTGGTACCTGAAGGCCATGCTTGAGGAGGGGAAGATGCCACCACGTCCCCTTCCCTGGTCCCCACAGTACTTGTTCGGCATCCATCCACGTCCATCTGGGTTTCAGAGCCCCATCCATTAATTCTCCTTGCATCATTTTCAAAGGGTTTTCAGAGGTTTTTGTTTGCTTGTATTTTTTTAATGTAAGGTAAATGTTTTAGAGGTCTAGCTGATAATTCAAATAATCAGTGTCTCTGATGGAAGGCCATGTGTTTGTCCTGGTCAGGCACAAGTCACACCACAGCCATAGACCAGGTTGGTGAGGTCCAGGCTGGAAGCTTCTTTCATGCCGGCTAGCTTCCCAGTATGCTGAAAGGCGCTAGGGAGAGCTGTCCACAGCCCCGCCCCTTTGCAGACACTACTGACTGGCGGGGCAGGAGGTGCCCACCAGTACAGTACACGACTGGATGGTCTTACGGGAGCAACCAACCACTTTGTTAGAACTGGGATCCTCTCCAATGGAAGGACCTCACATCTGGTAAACCTGGCTGACATCCTGTGGCTGAGGAGGTCAGAGGCACCAGTGGGGAGGTGACGGCTGCTGCTTCTGAGCAACTGAGCTGGCAGTCTATGACACTGTCTATGACGTCCATAGACACTGCTCCTGCCAGCACCCTTGCTGGTGGAGAGCAGGAACTGTAGAGAAGTGACCAGGAAAAGGGCTGGAAGTAAGTGACTGCTGAATGTTCAGTCACAAATGGGGCATCGCTGTCATTCCCTCCAAGGCTCAGAGAACACTGTGGAAAGAGAGGACACAAGCTGGAGGATGGGCGAGGTGTGGTAGGTGGAAATTAAAAGCAGCTATGAGCACCTGCACAAAAGATAGGAGAGGCGAGGGGCTGGCACGGCCCATCCCCCCACCCCCCGCAAGGATCCGACGGCTGCTGAAGAAGAGACTTCTGGTGTTAAACCACTGGTGAGACACTCGCGTTCCTGTCAGTAACTCTCGCTCATGCCTCTTAATGACTGCCTCAGCAAAATAAATACATACGTAAAATTTAAATCTAGAAAAGGACAAAAAAGACATTAAAGCAGAAATGGAACTTTCTGGGAAGAACACATCAAGGAGAGGGGGATGGGGAAGGCAACTTGGTGTAAACCCGATCCTAATACATTATATACACGCACGGAAATGTTACAAAGAAATCTGTACTGTGCGTGATTACTATCAGACATTAAAAATCAAAAGACAAAAAGCTGGTTTATGTGGGTTTTAAAATGAGAAACAATAGAGAACACACCACTATAAACTATGAATTTATTTTACACATCACTTTAAACTATGCATTTATTTTTTACATGGCCAAAACTACTAGTACATTTCAAAGTAATTACTGATACTCAAAGCAGATTTCTGATGAGGAAGAGGAAGAAGAAGATGGTGATGACGACAAATTAGTGTAAGCAAGTATTTTTTGTTTGTTTCGTTTTTGCAGATTTTGGACACAGGGTCTCACCGTTTTCCTTGCCAGCTTGAAACTTACTGTGTAGACGGGCTGACGTTTAACACTGCAGCAATCCTCCTGCCTCTGCCTCCAGAGTGCAGGGATCATAGGTGTATGCTACTGCCCCTAGCTCACCAGATGTTTATTTTTCTGGACCACCTTTACACTTTCCATTAGTTACTGGAGGCACCACCACCAAAATCAAAGAAGTATATGGGTAATGAGCACTTAACCCAGATTTCTCAGGAGGGTTTTGGATCAAGTTATCGGATGCTACAGCCTTGTGCTGAGTGGTGTTTTTGTTTTTATCTTTGTTAATTTCTTTTCATATTGTACTATCTAATTACTGATTAATTAGTGCTGCAGATCAAAGCCTTATAATTAACACTAAGAGATGATGAATGAAGTAGGATCCACTACACTTGGAGAAAATTGCTCCGTAGACTTCTGGTAGACTTAGAGCAGCTGGGAGGGGTGCTTGGGCTTCTCTTAATTTGAAATTGAATTGACTACTACAAGCCACACCAATCCCACATAAAGACAGAGACCTAACTAAAAGATAATTTCTCCTCCACACTCAACTTGAGTTTTATGGAACTTAGCAATACTTAGAATTACTGTTAAAGGAAGAGTAATCTTTGTCACTGTTTTATACATCACCCAGGCCAAGAGAAGAAGGTGTGACACCCTAGGGTGTCACGGACAACACTCATCTACAACTAAAGTGTTGTAGTAAGAACTAGAAATAAAGAGGAATAATACCTTTCTTGAATTAATACAAATCTAGTCCCTGTCAATTACTAAAATCGGTTGTCTAGACTGAAGCCAATCACTTCTTTTGCTTTCAGTGCTGGGCTCAAACCCCGAGCCTGTACACGTGAGGGAAGAGTTCAGCTACTGCAGAGCCTCCTGAGGACCTGGGATCAAGGCCTAGAACTGAAAACCCTTCTAGGGAAGCTGAAGAACCCACACCCGGTCTTGGAATCCAGGAAGCTTTAACTAAGAGTTTGGGAAATCAGATTTGGTAACATTCATGTGATTAGGCACAAAAGCTTCTTCTTCTATAGGAATCTTCTAAGAAAAGTAATGGGTACTGTGGTGGTTTGAATAAGCATGGCCCCCATAGGGGCATGCATCCGAGTGCTTACTCGTCATGGACTAGCATTCCTGAGGAGGACCAGGAGGTGTGGCCTTGCTGGAGTGGGTGTGGCCTTGCTGGAGTGGGTGTGGCCTTGTTGACGTGTGCCATAGGGGTGGGCTTTGAGGTTTCAAAAGCCCCCAGCAGCCAGCAGCTGTCTTCCTGCTGCATTTGGACGTGGATACCTCTCCAGCGTCATGTCTACCTGTGTGCCGCCATGGTCCTCTTCCACGATAATAATGAACTAAACTTGGAAACTTTATGCAAGCTCTAATTATATGCTTTTTTATAAAAGTTGCTGTGGTCATGGTCTCTTTACAGCAACAGAACAGTGACTAAGATAGATGTTAACATCTCTAACGTAGACACTGTCTACCTAGTTTTTCTGAGATGGGGTCTCTCAGCTGGAAGTTGACAGACCCAAACCCAAATTACCGAAAATAATGAACAATTGCTTAACAGTCCTGAGGACTTCTCGGGAGTCTCTCTTGCTTTCAGGATGGAGTCCATCATCCCACATGACAGACCTTGGTCCCCGTGACCTGAATCAGTCACCATGCAGTGCATGATGCTTTTCCCAGGGATTGACAGTCCTCCCTAGGTAGTCCGGCTCCCTCTTCCCTCCTCTGCCCTCAGCTGGGAACCAGCTCCTCTCTTTTTGTCCACCTGCCCTCAGGACTCAGTTCAGCACTACTGCTAGAAGCTTCCTTTGACCAGCTGCTTGGTGCTGTGCTGTGCCAGTGTCTTCATGGTGCGTAGAAAGCTTGCTGCATTTCTAGTATTTGCTCTCTGCCCCTGCATAGGCCAGGGCTCACTCCGACTTGCATCTAACTCTTGACATCCGAAAACATTTATTGTCATGGCGGAAAGTGGATGTGTAAAACCATACCCCACTTCTCAGGGTGGGCCTGAGATTAAATACCTTTTGCAGGGAAGAATGTCTGGGAAGGAAGACTTATTGGCTAAGCCCCCCAGGCCTCTAGGTACCGCATTAGTATGGAGATCTGTCTTGAGACTACTTGATCATGTCCTCTATATGTGGAGGGGTTTGGGTGGTGTTGCCCTTACATGACTAATGGCCACAAATCTATGGGGGACTGAGGCTAAGTGACAGGGGCCTGGTGCCTGGGAACAGGTGAAGCACCTACCATTCCTTCAGGGTCTCTGGAGCTTTGAGTCTTAGCTCAACCAGGGACCAAAGCTACCACATCCTTGTTTAGTTAAGTTCTTCATGAAGGTTTTGGGGACAGTGCTAGTGACAGTTACTGAGGGGTGATAGGCAGAGAGACCAAAACATCTAAAAAGCTCTTGTGGTTATCAACTTTTACATTGTCACCTTGTCGGACTTGGGGATTAGGTTTTTAGCTTTTAAATCTATCACTCCTGCAAATGGTTTTCTACTGGCCCTAACAAACAAACAAACAAACACCAAGCTAGTCTATCTAGGCAAAATTGATTTTTCTCCAATGTCTTGATAATCATGGATTCATTGGTAAACTCTAGAATCTTAGCAAGAACATTATTAAATCAGCGAAATCTCAAAGAGCATGGCTCAGAGAGCATCTTCAACATTCCTCAGAGGCTCGCTCACTGTGTAGGTCTGAAGCTTTTGACTACAGCTACCATGGTCTTCCAGGAGTCACGGGCAGTCTTAAGCCATGTTCTCTCTGAACATGTGATCACAACCGGGGGTGCTGCCACTTACACCACATCACATGGTGACAAAGAAGACCAAAGAGAATGTGACATTTATTTTGACAGCTGTACTTTGTGGGTCTCCATGTATATGTATCTGTGTCTGTGTGGGTTGGTGTCATGTGTTTGGCAGTGCTTGCAACTGGATAACAACCATGTGTATCTGGGTCCTGTGTGTACTTGTGCATGTATGTATCTCTGTGTGAGTTGGTGATCTGTGTTGAGTGTCTGGGTGTGTATATGTGTTTGAATCCTGTATGTATATGAATCTGTGCTTCTATTTCTGTTCTATTGAGACATTATTGTCTCTGGCTCTGCTTCCAGGAGCAGCCAGCCTTTTCCTTCCTTTCTAGTTTCTCTCCATCCCATTGAGCGTGTGCCCACTATTCTCAAAATCCATAAAAGGCCACCACTCTCTCCAGGAACCTCTTGGCTGGGCTGCCTCTGACTAGGCTGCTGTCCTTTTGGGCTGTTAGCCAGCTGTCCCACAGTCCCGCCTTGTCAGCAGGGCCTGTCACTCATTCAGGAACAGCAGGGTCTACTGTAATGGGAAGGCAGAGAGCCCTATGTCATTCAGGAAGCCTGAAGTTATCAGTCTGCTTGCTCAATAATGTCCCAGTTACCCTCAAGGAGAAAACTGTCATCAAAGTTGCATCTCTCACTCACGTGCATGGTGGGTCATCCCTGATGTACTGTGCAGCTCATTATGTTATTACCTGGGGCCCTCAAATCCATGTGTGCCCAACTAATGTAAAAAGAGCTGCTAGCCACAGTTTATGGTGATAATTATTTTATGCAAGAAATTGGGAGAAAACAAGTCTAGTGTTTGCTGGTTTGTCAACTTGAAAACTATGGATAAAGTCACTTTTAGACAAAAAGAAACAAATAAACAAACAAACAACAAAACCCAAGTGGGCTAACAAGATAGCTTTTCTTATTTCTGCTTCCTCCCCTACCTGTAATAGTAACACTCTGCAGACAACAAACTGAGCACCTCTCCTAGCCATGGTAACGGGCCATTTCCCTTTCTGGCTATGTAAAGAGATGAATCATTTTCCCGACTACGCCACATCAACAATCATCCGAGGAGTTTTAGTGGGACTCCCACTCATCCAAAAGGCAATTCTGCAGCCATAGCTGCCCAGGAGTCAGAAAGGGACTGGGAAGACTCCGTGGCTGAGGTGCTGCCCTTCAGAGTGACCACCTGAGCTGGGGAGAAAACTGCAGGCTGCAGTCAAGTGGGCAAACTCCTTCACACACCCCGGGGCGGGGGTGCCAGAGTCAGTCCCTCCCAACACATGTAACTTCCATATCTGGCTTCAAAAAGGTAAAGGACAATCTTTAAAACTGTCTGTGTCTTCTCCGTTGTAAATTATGGATGCTAGATTTCTATAGGCACTGCTTTCCATTGCCAGTGTGTAGTGATGTTACTGCCACATTCCCACATTCTACTAAGAAACAGACTTGGGGACCCAATGCGATCCTCAGACACCACATGGGTGCTCCTTCCTGACCGCCTCCATACCTGCTTCTGACCTTTTCTGTTTAGGGACAGGATCTCACTCTGTGGCACTGGCTGGCTTGGACACTGTGTAGCCCAGGCTTGTTCTGAGCTCAGAAATCTGCTTCTACCTCTGAGAACAGAATTACAGCTACATGTCGTCTCACCATGCCCACAGCGTGGTCTTCAACTGGAGGCATAGACATAATTTTCTGTGATTGGAATATTTATGTGAACTAAAATGCAATTTATTTCAGATTCTATTTTTAATTTTGGTATCAACTTAAAATTACGATACAATGAAAATATTTTTTTTTCTATTATAATATATGTGGCTTGGTCTACATTAGTGAGGGCACAGTGGTTACAAGCTGGAGTCAAGCCGGGAGGTAGCCCATGCCTTTAACCCTCGAACTCAGAAGGCAGAGGCAGTGGATCTGAGTTTGAGTCTGAGGCCAGCCTGGTCCTACGAGAAGGTTTCAGGACACCCAGGGATGCACAAACTCTGTCTCAAAAAAAAAAAAAAAAAAAAAAAAGATCCTAAAAAAACAAAGAAGTAGTCAACAACAAATAGACTAAATTATAGGCTGATTACCCATTATGAAGCCCTCCCCCTTTGTTTGAGACAAGCTATCACTATGCAGCCCTGGTAGACCAGACTGGCCTCAAACTCACAGATGTCCCGCCGCCTTTACCTCCGAAGTTCTAGGATTAAAGGTGGAGGCCAGCTGGTATTTACTTTTAAAATTATTTTCAATAGTATTCTCATAATGTATTTAACATGTTTTTATTCTTTACAGCCACACTTTATTTTAGGTAGAGCAATAGACTTTACCTGTTAAATAACACCATAATAGAATGGCTTGATAGAGCTTTAGACAGAAGAAAAGGGGGAAACTTTCAAACTATAAAACCTGTCCCTCAAAACAAAGTTTTTAAATCTCCTTTTCTAAATGGGCCAACGTAACAAATACACTCAGTGGCTAGTCCCGTCTGCTTCTTAGTGCACTGTCTGTCAGTGGAATTGAGAAGAGAGCCCGCCCTTCACAGCTGCCTCAGCGGAATGCCACATGTGGGCTGAGAGCGCAAGGATGCTTCCTGACCTTCAACACCCAGACACCCTGAATCCACACATCCCCTCAGATGTAGGTCCTGGTCTACTAGGTATTCATACAGAGGCAGGCATAAGTATGGAATAGTCTGAATATTTAGAAAGGAGACCCAAAGAGGGTCAAACTGGATGACAGCTGGTGGTGTAAGAGCCAAAGGAAGGACACACAAGCCGGAGGACACACGCGCCGAAGGACACACAAGCCGAGTGTGTGCATGATGAAGTTTCAGCCCACCTCCTGTGCTCACATACCCTACCACTGATATTTGACTTACACTGTTTGGTTGAATCATATGAAATTGCCAGTTATTTAATAATCTCTATACAGTTCTATGTTAATTTCATAAGGCTGAACCTGATTATTTTCATATGTTTTTTGTGTACACAAGTACATGCTTGCGAGAGCACACATGTGTATTATATGTGCATTTGGAGGCTAGAGGACAACCTTTGTGGGCCACTCCTCAGGAGCCACACACCTTATTTTTTGAGGCAGGGTCTCTCACTGGCCTGGAGATTCCTATGCAGGCTATGATGGCTGGCCAGCAAGCCCAGGGATCATAGCCATAAAAGAGCAAGTGTCCCAGTTGTGGACTTTCGAGCTTTATGGTATCTCCTCCTCCCCAGCAATTGGCTTACATGTGAATGCTACCACTTCTGGCAATTTTTACATGGATTCTAGGAATCAAACTCATACTTACAAGGCACTCGAGCACTCTCCTGACTGAACCTCTCTCTAGCTCTCCAACTCGATTAGCTGTGCTACTTGAAATGCTTGTCTTCACTTTGAGACCAAGGAGTCTGTGCTGAATAGTTTTATGTCAACATGACATAAGCTTTATCATTTGACAGAGGGAATCGCAGATTGTTCCTGTACAAGCCTGTGAGACATCTCCTGGCTTGATGATTGATGTGGGAGGGTCCAGCTTACTGAGGCAGCCTTAAGCCTGGGCTGGTGGTCCCAGAAACTACGAGGAAGATGACTAAGCAAACCAGTAAGCGGCACACACCATGGCCTCTGCCTCCAGGTTCCTACCTGGAGTCCTGACTTCCCTTAGTGACAAGGCGTGACCTGGAAGTTTTAGCTGAAATGAATCTTTTCCTCCCCATGCTGCATGTGGGTCATGGCATTGTATCATAGAGATAAAACCCTGGCTGAGGCTTAGCCAAACAGTGCAAAAAGTGCAACTCTTTTCTCAGAGTTGAATTATGAGTTATTTTATTTCTGGCTCTTATCTGAAGATAATTGCTATTAGCAAGCCTCAAAGCCTTGGTTTGCCTGTACTGCTCATGTGCAAAGAACTGCGATAGCAAGTCCTGAAGTTATCAACATTTCTCATATGGCACTCGAATGTCCCATCCAGGGAAGCACCTGTCTGACTCTGCAGGATTCTCCTGAGTACACATCACTGGGTCTGTTTTCTGTGGTTCCTATTTTTATCTTAATCACGTTACTAACATACATTTGCACTAATTTATACAGCCGTTTTTGACAGCTAATCAATTTGATAGTAAATCTATGTGCCTCATTCACTGAAAATGGCAATTCTATCATTCTTTATATTTCACCAGCACAGCACCACTTGGATGCTACGCCCACCAAAGACAGAGCCATTGCACATCTAGCTGTGCATGACTTGCCCAGAGCAAATAGTTGCGGGAGGATCTAATGCCATCAGAAACACAACCGAAAGGTTATGGTTGGACACACAGTAGATCAGTAACACGGCCCAGTGGCCCTGGGCCAGGAGGCCCTGGCCAGACCGTATCCAGTTCCCTGTAATAAGAGGCAGATGAATACAGGTTAGTAAAGCTAAGCGAGGTGTAGGCTAAAGCCAAGTGAAGGACACAGCCTCGGAGAGGAAAGCACCACAGCTACTGTTTCCTGTTTCCTCTGAGAACAATAGACGTGGCTTGTAAGCTTAGGACGCCAGGGTTAATATTTAATATAAAAGGCATTACTATAATAGCTGGATGACTCTCAGGTAGCACACATTGTTTCCTCCTGTGCTGGCAACCTTCACTCATGTAGGCCATCACACCACTGCAGAAGCTGAGTCTAGAAGCGCTTACTGTGATAATATGTTGACTGAACTATACGGAGCTTGCCCACTCCATGTATCTTCTCATTCTATGCCACTACAAAGTTCCAGATATCTGAAATGCAATCAGGCCTCTACTAGTATGAAGCTCGGCTTACCTGTCTTTTCTGTTTTTCAGTCCTTTCAGAGGCTTTCCACATACTCCCACTTTATGATATGGTATAAAAATTGTACAATCTCACAATATTTGAAATTTGATTGGAAAATGAGCTACTTCAGATGATCATAAAAGCATGAAGAAACAAAACTTTGAATGTGACCTATATCTAACATTTGCATTCCCCACTTGCGGTGCAGGTTCACCTACACAGACAGGAGACACTTGCTTTCTTTTGTACACAGGTGACGTGTCTAAGAGCTCAGAGGAAGAAAGTGCACGTCAGTTTGACTTCTCCAAGAAGTGCCAAGATGAGCTCAGTTCAATGAGAAAAAAATATCCATCAAGAAAGAAGGGGATGAAGCAAGGGAAAGCAGGAAGACCCTGCAGCTCTGCTCCCGGTGGGGAGTGTGGTGGTTTGAATACGCTTGGCCCATGGGAAGGGGTGCCATTGGCAGGCGTGGCCTTGTCACCGTGCAGGCAGGTTTTGAAGTCTCCTACTACTCAAGATCGGCCTAGTGCAGAAGAGAGCCTCTTCCCAGATGCCTCCAGAAGGGAGTCTCCTTCTGGCTGCCTTCAGATCAATGTTGAATTCTCAGCTCCTTCTCCAGCACCATGTCTGTCTGCACACTGCCATGCTTCCCGCCATGATGATAATGGACTGAACCTCTGAAACTGTAAGCCAGCCCCTAAGTGTTTTTCTTTATAAGAGTTGTCTTGGTCACATTGTCTCTTCACAGCAGTGGAAACCCTAACTAAGACAGGGAGGGAGGTTGGGAGAAGGAGAGTATTCTGAGTAGTTCCATCTCTGGGCACACAGATGGGGTACTGAGCAAGGCCTGACAGTTAGAGGAGCCCTGCAGTGTCCAGAATGGGCCTTGATGTTGGAAGTGCAGAGAAAGCATGAAGCTGCAGTGGCCATGACTCCAAGAGACCTAGGCTGGCACTTCCATGCCCTCTAGACGGGCAATTCCTCTTGCTGGCCAAGCAGTTTTATCATTGGAACCTTAGTAACTTAGCTCAACAATTCCCATGTGGGACTGTGCCCCAGCTTTTCTGAGATACACACTGAGGACCAGATTTGTTTGTTTGGTTTAGGTTTTTGCCTATGTTTTTCTTGACCAGGCCTAGTGTGATGGCTAGTTTTTATGTCAAGTGGACACAAGCTATAGTCATCTGAAATGAGGGAGCCTCAGCTGAGAAAATGCCTCCCTAAGATCAGGCTATAGGCAGCCTGTGGGGCATTTTTATAACTAGTGATATGGGAAGACCAGCGCCATCCCTGGGTTGGTAGTCCTGGGCACTGTAAGAAAGCAAAATAAGCAAGCCATAGAGATTAAGCCAGTAAGCAGCTGGCTTTGTGGCCTTTGCATTAGATCCTGCCTCCAAGTTCCTTCCTGGTTTGAGTCCCTGCCTTGGCCTCTCTCAATGGATTATGATTCAGGATATGTTAAGTGAAATAAACCTTTTTCTCCCCAAGTTGGTTTTGGTCATGGCATTTTATCACAGCATAGAAGCCCTATTTAGAACACCTAGGTTTCCTATGTTTCATGGTAGAGAAGAGTAAGGTGGTTGGGGACCTGCGACTGTCTAATGTAGGTGACACAGCTCACAGAAGACACTAGAGAAATCAGAATTGTTAAACACTCAGGTCTTTTTTCCTCAAGGGAAGGAAGTGACACCTGTCCATCCAGAATGCTGGGCTGGATGCTGTCTAACAGCCTGGTGATCTGCTAGTCTATGAAGCTGGTGCTCACCAGAATCCCCCAAAGTCCTAGGCATCGTTTAGGGCCTGATCCTGAGCTGTGTCTCTCAGTCAATAGTATCCATCCTAATGGAAGAGGTCCCAAGTGCTTTGCATTCTCAGCCAACAGAACTATTCTTACGCTTCTTTCAAACTCTTCCTCTCTAGGCCCTTATCCCGAACACTGTTTCTCTATCAATGAGAACACATTCTTGTAGAAAAGGTCACAGATGCTTTGCTAAAGAGATCCACTTTACAAAGGAATTTTGATGTAGCCATGCCTAAAGCTTTGTTGTGATAACTGTCACGAGAAAATCCCCCCCCCCCCAAAGTTTTACTGTGTTTAAATGTGTAAGAAAAATAAAACACTTGGTCAGACTCCAGAAGTTTTTGACCTAGCTCCGGCTAAAGTCGTGCTGACCAGGGTTTCATTGCTAACCTCACCTTAATCGATTCCTTGCTGATCATACATAATGCTTGCAAGGACTCTCATTCTAACTCCAGACCACTTTGAGGGCCACTCGAAAAGGCAATCAGAATTGTCTTTACTGACCTGCTCAAGCCTCTGTAGGTAAGTTGAAGAGTCAGCATTTAACTTGAGTCTCTGTTTTAGTTGCAGAGCTAGCCTTGGGGACCCACTGGTCATGAACTTGGTCAGTGTTGAGAACCCATGAGGTCAACAGTAATATTCGCCTCATTTTTAAAGAGGAAGAAACTGAGCCTAGAGAGTTACAGTGAGTAGGGAAACTTGAATTCCATCCAGGCAGTTTGACACCAGTGTCTGTGTGTGATAGAGTAAAGTGTTAACCTCTTCAGGATTCACCAGTTAGCCTAGAATATGGAGGTGGTGTTTAGAAGTTGAGCCGTCTGGGATGAGGTCATGAGAGCAGAGTCCCCATATGGAGAATCTATGTCGTTTCAGCCTTGCAGAGCTGCCATCTGCAAGCTAAGAAGAGAGGGACCCCACCAAGAACCAAGCCCAACAACACTTTAATCTGTGAGAGTGACTGCCTACTGTTTAAGCCACCAGCTTGGGGCATTTTATTACAACAGCACAAGACTCTAAGACAATGCTTTCAACCATTTGGTAGGAAAGGAGGTTTGACAAGTGTCAGGTAAGTGTGTGGCTGTCAGACATGCATGTGAGTGGCCCTTTAGCAGAGAGCAACTACTTCCCAGAGACTGAAATATGCAAGCCGGATACTAGTGTCATACCCTTAGCAAGATGAATCAAAGTGTGTATCAAGAAAGAATGCCTCCCAAGCCTGTGAGTTCAGACAGTGCTGTGGCGTGAGCGGTGGGTGTCCAGTCTCCAGCAGAGGCGATCACTCTCTGACATCACCCAGCAGTGGTTCCTAGTATTTCTGGTCTCAATTCAATTCACTAGGTGTTCATGTTCTAGCCTCCTAGTGAAAGACATCAGAGACCACAGCTAAGCAGGAACTGGGAGGCTGGGTGCCAATGGGGATCCTGACGGCTCTGATGGTCGTGGCCAGCTACATAGCAACAGTAGACACAGCAGACTCACTACCATTTCTTTGCAGGACAAATCAAAAGGGCAAGGCCCTCGAGCAGGCTGTAAACGCTGTGGCTTCTGCTAAAGTAAATGGGCTGACTTTGTGTGCAGCAGTCAAGTGGGATAACATGTATGCAGATTATGAGGAAAAAGAAAACGGCCTCCATCAGCAACTCTTCCCTGTGAGAGCCACCTTTTAAATGACAAAAATATTGATGGATTTTACTGTTGGAAAGCTCAATGTCATGAAAGAAGACAGGTGTCTTGAAGGTCTAGGAGCGTGCGAGAGCTGAATGAGAGAAGCCAGAACAGTCATCAAGACTGGCCTGGCTCCAGAAGCCACTGGAGCCTTCCACTCTCTGCCGCCAGCCTCATGGAGACTTTATCTTCACTACTCCCTGAGAGTCCCCTCCTTTCTTACACGATCTAGTGTTTAGAAAGTTCTCTGCATTAAGTCACCACCAGTGTCCTCCTTATATTCCAGGATGACAGACGCCAGTTCCGACTACTTTTCCTTAGAAAGCACCACTCAAACCCTAATGGGATCTTCCATTACCTCACGGAAGTATCATTTGCTCTTGATGGAAACAAAATCTCAGCTTCTTTTATTTTGATCATTCCAGGTTATCAAATACCATGTTCTCTACAAGCTAACAGATCCCACCATCAGAATGAATTAATCTCTTTATTCCACTGAGAGGTCAGCTCGGAAACTTTGAGATCTTCCACCAGGGTCCCTTCCCCCCTCCTAGCACATGGAAGAAACAGGTTAGAGAGCACTAGGCTGGAAGGGAGGGGCTGATTAAGCCCCTGCTACCTCATTCCCTAAAGACCAATCAGTTTAAAAGTCACACTGTTATGCCAATCACATTGTACCTAATGGCAGCTGCTCTAAAATCCTATATGAGGTCCCTGAACAGGCTCCACAAGGTCGCCCTCCCGTCTTGGTAGGTAGAGCGACCTTGGCATACTGATGAATCGATAAATTTCTGTTGCATTTTGCATCAATCCCCGACTCCATGTGTTCACTCGGAGGGTCTCCGGTAAGTTGAAACTCCCCAAGTCTTACGACACCTCCCAACACTTTGAGATTTGGTGACATCACTAGTGTCATACTCTGTGTTCATGACCTCCATCAGCTGGAAAGAGAGGATCATCTTCACGTGCTTTCATTGCCCCTGACAGCGTGAGTGGATCTCGTCACTGAACAGGCGGCCTGTGCTTACCTCAGGCCGAGGAGAGCACAGCAGGTGTGTTTGTCTGTCTTGCGTTTCTGTACCATCATGAGGAGAACACACACTGACTTGCTTGCTGATCCCAGGCACATGCCAGTCATGACAGAAACCTGAACCCAGCCTATAGACCTGCCGGGCACAGTATAGATCAGCTGACTTACAGCTAGCCTGCATGACAATGAGGGGGGACACATGAGTCTTGTTTTAACCCACTAAGTTTGGGGTGTTCCAAGACCTACTGTGCACACGGCTAACCGATGGAAGCCCATGTAGTTTTGTGCTGTAGCTTCCGGGGCTTCCCTTGCATGTGACTCATCTCTTTTACCAACTGTAAATACTGGTGGGTAGAGACATACTGTCTGCATCTTTGTCCTGCAGTGACTTAGTCCCCTTCTTGCATAGCAGGAACACACTATATATTTTTACTGGTTGTGATTAGGTAATAATTTACTGAGGTGTAAAATCCCCAGTGGAAGTCACTAGTCCGTGATGGCATAATTATCCAAATCTACTTCCTGTGCTTCCTGCAAGGGCATCAACATGGCTGACAAGCTTCTGAAAAGCATCCAGCAAAATCAAAGTAACAATAACCATGGAGTAGTGTGCAAATAACTATTAGTCACTAGGCTGATAATAGCAGGTTACGCTTTTCAAATGTGACACAGGTCAATTAGCCAACAGGAGCTGGGACAAAGGCGCTAACGTTTTCTTCTGGTGAATTGCAGAGTTGGGGCCTGTCATGCAGGCTCAGAGGGATTCCTGTTCCACCCATCTTCCTATGGAGTATTTTCTGCCTTGCTACCAAGGATCTTTCAGTGTTGTTTAACAGGGTTACTGGGTTCTTAGGAGTGTTGGGAGCTGAGCTGGGAGAACACAGGTCTCCACTGCAGCCACTAAGCAGGTTACTAAGCAATGAGAAGGGAGAGTACTCCATCCTTGGTCTGGTTTCACATAACCAATGTTGTAATCTCAGGACATCATTTAACTTACCTGAAATGGAAAGGCCTGGGATTGGTGGGATGCAGAGCTTGCCTGACAGTCTACGCATTTACATTTGGTTTTCACAGGAATGGTGGGAGAAAAGCCAAGAGCTTTAAAGATAATTAATTTGGCCAAGTCACAGTGCTATTAAATGGTAAAGCCAGAATTGGAATTCAATGTCAGATCCATCCATTTCTCAGGGTACCACTGCCTCGTCCTGCAGTGTCTCCAATGCCCAGGATTTCTCCTTTAATACCAACTGCTGACCACATTCACTGTACTGGGCTTTGTAGTTATTTCTGTGCCACCCTCTGCTAGAGGTCAGCTCTCACCTTTGTCCTGTTCTCCACAGCGAAGGCCATGGCTAATTCAAGAACTTCTGAACTTGGACTCCACAGTGTTTATAAATGAGCAATGCTAAAATAATATGAGGTGAATTGTCATGACTAAGTGCTGCAGTAGTTTCTACTGAGTCCTTTCTACAAGAACTGCTTGACTCAGAATGGTCTGAGTTGGTTCCCGTTTTCTTCCAAGTATGGCTGCACCAGTGGCAAGGGCTGCCAAAGCCCCCAGGGAAGAGAAAGCCAATAGAAAGTTTCAGTCATTTCCCTGTTCTGACTAAAGAGGAAAACTCTAGATTTCCACAGTCCATGCTTCCTCTTCTACAAAGAAACGGTAAAAAGCTGCCTGTAAGGTATTTTAGTACAATGATGGCACAAAGCCTGTGGGAATAACCAACCAGTATCTGACTTAAGGATCACTCCCTAAAGAAGGAACCAAACCCAACAGCACTTGGGTAACCAAGAACCTGACACTAGATAGTCCAGGGAATAATATTGATCTAAATAATGATGATGATGATGATGATGATGATGTAAATAATAATACCATAAAACATAGCAATAAAATGACTCCTAATGATATTCCTGTATCTATACCCACAGATCAGCGCCTTGTTCAGCCATCAACAGAGAAGCTTCCTGGCAGCAGATGGGAACCAACAGAGAGACGCAGAGCCAGACCCATGAAGACAGCAAGAGACCTTGAACACTCAGCCCTAAATGGGATGTATTCAGCAAATCCCTCCCCTCAGAGCTCACGGAACCCAAGGAAGAGGAAACGGAACGAGTATCAGAGCCAGAGGGGACGGAGGACACCAGGAAGCAAGGGCCTGTAATCAATGTGAGCAAGGCCCTGTGAACTCAGAGACTGAAGCAGAAAGCACAGGCCCGCACAGGCCCGCACAGGCCCGCACAGGCCCGCACAGGCCCGCACAGGCCCGCACAGGCCCGCACAGGCCCTCTGCGTGTATATTTCAGCTACCAGTTTAGTGCTTTTACGAGATTCTTGTGTGTGCAAGCAAGAGGTTCTCTGATTCTTGTTCCTTCTTTTGGGCTCTTTTCCTTCTGTTTGTCTTGTCTTTATATTTTATGTTCTTATATTTTGTCATTATCCCTTAGAACCTGTTCTTTTCTTATGAGAGACAGAATAGGAGTGGATCTTGATGGGAGGAGAGGTGGAGAGGAACTGGGAGGAGGAGAAGGAGCTGTAATCAGGATGTATTATGTGAGAAAACAATCTGTTTTCAATAAATAGGAGAAAATGTTTTAAAAAATAATAATCCTGGGAGTCAGCCACACCCTCTCAGAAGGTGAGTCAATGCCGCTGTCTGCTGGTTAGTATCAATCCATCCCATGGCTGGTCAAGAAGTCAACCAACCAACAAAACAGAGGTCAAGGGCTTTCCCTGGCTCCTCACAAGGCATTAGGCCTGCACAAATCCCAGATCCCCATGTACCTGCTGTGGGCACCACCCTTCCCCTTTATTCAGCACGCTGGGGTTGGTGCCCCCTTCTAAACGCTTAGGGGTGTGAGGGAAGGGAGCTCTGAGCTCACCGCTCTGCTTCCACATGTAACACAACGTCTGCATTGGCTGTGTTAACAGGGACAGGCTACTGTAGCATTAAGTCCTGAAACAACTGTATGTACTTTGGAATAATATGGGGACAGCTTCAGACTGCTTTATATAAAGAGGAAGAAAGGTCAAAGATGATCATGGTCCTACTGTCTCAGCAGTGCTGAACGAGAGCGGGAAACTGTGGAAGGTGTTGGAGGGCGAGGCTGAGAAGATGAGTGGATAGATAGTCTATATGAGAAGTTGCACAGGGTTAAAATATACTGACGCTGGGGCTATGGAAAGGACTCAGCAGTTAAAAGCCCTGACTGCTGTCCCGGAGTATTCAAGTCTGATTTGCAGTACTAACTTGGTGGCTCACAGCTATAGGTCCATGGGATCTGATATATTTTTGTGGCCTCTATGATCACCAGGCATACATGTGGTACACAGACATACATGTAAGCAAAACACCTATATGCATAAACAATTTTAAAACTGGTATTTATATAATGTTAATTTACTTTGTGGTGGTTTTGGTTTTGTTGTTGTTTTGAAACAGAGTCTTTCTATGCAGCCCTGGCTGTCCTGGAAGTTGCTATGTAGACCTGGCTGGCTTCGAACTCAGAGATCTGCCTGCCTCTCTGCCGAATGCTGGCGTGCGCCACCATGCCTAGCATCAGTTTGAGGTATATTAGAGGTATTTTGAGAATTGTTTTCCATGGGCAGAAATTTTACTTGGTTAAAAAAACCTATTTGGATTTGCTTAAAACCCTTTCAGTATCCATTTTCACAATATGTAAAAAGAATGACTTACTATGCTTTTGTAACCAAACTAACCAAGCACATTTTGGAGAATAAAAGATACCTATATAAGATATTCCTGGCTTATAGTTTCTATTATTGAAATTCTGTGGTCCAATAGAGAGCTCATCACACATTTGCTTGACCAGTTTAATTAGCCAGTTTGTTTATTAACAAAGCTTTTTAAAGAGGAAAATCATCAAAATGTTAAATACGTTGGCTTTCCCTATTGTTGTGTGTGTGTGTGTGTGTGTGTGTGTGTGTGTGTGTGTGTGTGTGTACAGGCATATGTGTCCAGAGGTGCCGGTATATGCCTGTGTGCATGCAAGTGTAGGCAATCCATCTGCCTTGTATTTAGAGAGGATCTTTTCACTGGACCTGGTGTCTATTGATTCTGCTACTCTAACTGGTAAGCAAGCACCGGAGATTGGCCTATCTCCACCTCCCCAGTGCTGGGCCTACAAGCGCCTGCTAATGGACCTGGCTGTCTATGTGGGTGCTGGGGACCAAACTCGGATTCTCATGGTTACATACCAAGCACTTACTGTTTATCTTCCAGCTCTGACTTTATCCACTTTAAACTCAGAATTACAAATTTAATTAAGGCCAAGTTCTTTGAGTTTACTTACTAGGGATGTAGGTGTGGAGGCTCAGGCCTGTAATCCTAGCTCTTGGGAGGCTGAGGCAGCTAGGACATAGTGGAGAACAGAGTAAGACCATGGCTCAGATCTGGGGCTGGGGAGGTCAATACAGAATACAAGGAGGCTCTCCTTGTAAAGCGAGCAGAGGTGACCTGTAAAGATGGTTCGATACTCTCGACCCAGAAAACCCCACAAAATCATGCAAATAAAGAGGTTTAAACCTTTGTGTTCACTTTAAGAACACTCGGCAAACTGCCCAGGCCATCAAGGGTATGCATATCCGCAAAGCCACCAAGTTATCTGAAGGACATCACTTTAAAGAAGCAAAGTATGCCATATACCAGCGGTATAATGGTGGAGTCAGTAAGTGTGTCCAGGCCAAACAGTGGGGCTGGACACAGGGATGGTGGCCAAAAAAGACTGCTGAAAATTCAGAGAGTGATGCTGAAGTTAGGGTTTATATGTAGGTTCTCCAGTCAGTGAACACATCCAGGTGATCAAGGCACCTAAGATGTGCCGACGAACCTCTGGAGCTCACGCCTAGATTAACTCATACATGAGCTCCCCTGCCACACTGAGAAGGAACAGATTGTTCCAAAGCCACAGAAGGAGGAGGAGGAGGAGGAGGAGGAGGAGGAGGAGGAGGAGGAGGAGGAGGAGGAGGAGGAGGAGAAGAAATCCCAGAAGAAACTGAAGATACAAAACTCATGGCACAGGAATAAATTCAGCATAAAATAAATGCAGATAAAAGTAAAAAAGAATGCAAGGGAAATAAAGAACATGGCCTGGTTTGAGAGAGTCTGATGACTGAGCCATTGCTGTTATTACATTCCAAAAGGCTGCTCTCATCTCTGGTTATTAATACGAGAAATGTTATTTGGGTCACACATCGGTTCTTATCAGCTTTTACACTTTCCAAAACAACCCAAGTCTCCAGGAAGGACCTGAGTTATCTTTACACAAGTAAAGACAAAAAGAGCCTCTACGGAGGGTCTGGGAAGGCATCACTTCAGAGCAGTGTGCTGCCACCAGCGTATCTGGTTACCCTGGGATTCTTCTCACTTTCCTTTACCCAGTGTGCTCAATTACCAAATGCTAGTGAAATGTGAAGGAGGTGGTCAGATGGGGGCCACAAACGAAGTCAGTCATAGATGATGTCAATAAAGCCGACAAGCAGTCCTATGTATGAAAACATCCCAGTGCAGAGTGACTAAGAGTAGCAGGTCTTATTAATGAGTCACGATTCTTTTCCCAAGCTGGTGCCCAGTTAAAGACATTCAATCATGTGTCTTCAGCCTCCTCGTGACAGAATCTGTAAAATGATACCATCCAAGGCCCTCTCTACTTTTAATTTTATTCTCTACCCCTGGGTTGCTTCATTATTTGTTGTGGCTTTAACTTTGAATATTCTAGGATGTCTGGCTCAACTCTCTGTTGCCCACACCTTTCAAAAATGGAAACCTTCATTCAACAGCTTTACAGACGCCAGAGACGCAGCCAAGGAGGCATGTAGGCTCCTTCCTCCTCTCTGATGGGTACTTCCTCCGGAAGCTCTAACCTCTTTATTGGAGAAGTCGCCTTCCCATACCTCCAGACACGTACATATTACAGCACCATGTATGTAACCTCTTCAGAAGCTCAGGGAAATCATGCCATCCCAGGTCTGGAAAATTTCCCATCCTCCTCCAGTGATTATCACTGAAATTCTCACTTCTAAGCACAACTGGTAGAGTACTCCCTCCCTTTCTCCAGCTTTGAGAACCCGTCTTTCCTAGTGTGCAAATGCCAGGTCCTAAGGCTCTGGGAATTAGCAGTGGTGTCTGTGGTACAGAATGTCCGGGCAGTAGCTGGGACAGATTTATAATCTCTGTTTATGGGAAATTCATATTTAACTCTGCATGGGTATGTATGTGTGTATGTGTGTGTCTGTGTGTTTATACATATGTATACATGTGCACATGTGTGCTGAG
Organism: Uromys caudimaculatus; assembly: GCA_028551405.1. Classification (NCBI taxonomy): domain Eukaryota; kingdom Metazoa; phylum Chordata; class Mammalia; order Rodentia; family Muridae; genus Uromys; species Uromys caudimaculatus. The sequence goes on along the minus strand of CM052707.1, from coordinate 839,012 downwards.
TTCCTGAACCAACTCCCTCTACCTCCCAAGTACTGGGATTATAGACATGTGGCACCATGCCTGGATACCTTCTGCAATTTTATTTACAAATTCAGCAACACCACTTTAAGTGTATAGAATAGCTGGAGAACAAGAACAAGGTGCCGTGTGGCTGAGGTGGCAGGTGCATGGGTGGGGGAGTTACTGTTGTTACAGGAGACACTGTCAGCAAAGGGACCAGAAAGCCCTATAGAGAGGCTAGCTTTTGAATGAGCTTGGTTGTCACGGAATGATATGATGTCACCCTGAAACATTCAACAGTTAAAGAGGCGGTGCCATTTATAGTGGGGTGGCTACAGTTTCACAGCCCTGACACCTGCCTCTCTGGGGGCTTGCTGTTAACTCTCATCATAGGAGTTGTGGCTACATCTGGAGCCTTACGGAGGTAGCCGCTTAAGAATAAAGAAATATATTTTCTAAAATTTAAAAGTTTACACTTAAAGATAACTCTTGGCAATACTACATAGTAATTATTTTTCTAGAAAAAGTTCTAAAATTGTGATTTACAATCATTAAGTGTAAGATAAAATAAGCTAATATAGCAAGAAACAAATCAATGAACTATCATCTTGTTAATATAAAATGTGTTGATTTAAGTAAGATTTTAAGCTTATGCTCTGACAAAAAGAACATTAAAATGCCAGCCATCTAGAGTCTAGGTATAAAGCTACTGGCTTAAAACAGACATCCTTATTACTCGGTCATCATCTCAGTTAAGCTTTAAAACAATCATTCAGATAAACAGTGATAAAAGAAAATTAGCAATTTTACATAAATAAAAGCATATTTCAATCAGTTGACATTCAGTTCTGATATGTGTTTGCAAACCGCTTTTCTAAAAGTTTAAGCACTGAGGAATATTGTCTATCTGTGGTTATTTTGAAGAAAAGTTATTAAAAGATACTTTTGAGCAACTGGAAAAGTTTGAAGACGGAAAAGGCAGTAGATAATAATTTGGCTCCATTTTAGTGTATGTGGGGTTATCAGATAATAGTGGGAACCCACATCAGTGTGGGGGCTTATCATAAAAGATGTCAGTGTGGACTCATTTCGGTGCTGGGAAATCATCAGAGCAGAAAATACAGAGCAGGTGGTGGTAGCTCACACCTTTAATGTCAGCACTCTGGAGGCAGAGGCGGGGGCAGGGCGGGGCAGGGCGGGGCAGGGCGGGGCGGGGCGGGGCCGGAGGCGGGAGATTTCTATAAGTTCGAGGCCAGCCTGGTGTACAAGGGAGATGGGGAACAGCCAGGACTACATAGAGAAACCCTGTCTTGAAAAAAAAAAAAAAAACAGAAATAAAAACAAAAACGAAAAAAAGGAAAATACTGGGCCCCCATTGCAATGCTGGGGGAATCATCCCCATAGTGGCTAGGCTTGTTTTTCTTTGGGAGAACACACTCAAGTATTATGAGAACAATGATATAATGTCTGGAATCTGCTCCTAAAAAAGGAAGCAGATGAAAAAAGCTCCCAGAAGCTGATAACTGTGACAGGGGGATGAAGGTGTGGGCGTTCACAGAAGCTGATGATAACTGTGGCGGGGGACAAAGGTGTGGGAGTTCAGTCTGCGTCTACTTCACTGGATGTTTACAATTTCCATGAAATCTAAAACAAAACAGACGTTCTTGTGTGTAAATAATGTCCTCAAAAATAGAGCATTCAATAGCTTTCCATTCTCCTTTTAATGCACCCCCCAGCAGCTGAGAATATGGTATTTGATTAATGAGCACTCGTTGCTTCAGACAGGGTGTGGACCAGGCAGCATGCTCAGTGACAGCCATGCAGCATTCACTTCATGCTTACAATCACTTACTTTACAGATGGAGAAACTAAGGTCTGCAGAGGTGACAGTTTTCATGGTGACCTACACTGACATGTACAACGACAGCCGTAGAAACCAAGGTCACCGCGTGTGTAACAGGAAAAGTGTGGGAAGCTGCTTGGCGGTCTCTGCCACAGCCGTGTGGTTCAGGGTCAGATCTGGGTGGGCTCAGATCCAGCACTGAACTCAGTCACAGATTCAGCTTTTATTTACGTAGAAGAGGGGCAGACTGCTCCTAGACCAAGCAGGCAAGAGAACCAACACAGTCCTCTCGCTTACGACAGCCGCCCTACAAACTGCTTTACTGTTTTTCTTTATGAAACCATGCAGTTTGATTTTTTTTTTTTCCTTTGAGTGCCTTCTGAAGACTGGTTATCTTTTGCAGGAGTTCACCTTGGGTCTTAAATAATTCATCCCTCAGTGTCTCTCGTTTGGCACAGGCAGGCAGGCGGTGGGTGTAGGGTAGGGAGAGCGAGCAAGCCTGTAGGAGGAACACCACAAGTGAGGAGCTGGCACAGCTGCAGCCCGAGAGGCCCCGCCTGGATGAGCTCATCCCTTGGCGGCACAGATTAGGATGACATCATGTTTCTGGAGAGCTCTCTCCAGCCTACTGCAGTGGCACACAGCGTGCTTGCTTTTCCTGAGCACAGGAAAAATTAGCATCAGTATTTCTAGCTGTTCCTAAGGAAATGGCGTTTTATTTCCGTGTGCTGTGGGATGCATAATACATCGCCTGCCTTACTATCAGCTCTCAGCCTATCAGTAAGCAACTCACAACCACTGTACTTACAGGCTAAAAGGAAAGGCGCTCTTCAATGCTGCAGCCAACTACAGTGTTTCTTCAAAGACTTTTATCCCAAGAATATAAAAAATTTCCACACCAATAGTATTAAGAAACAGAGCTGATCACTATTTATGTATGTCTCCTTTGTTTGGAGACAGGGGTCTTTCCAACTTTCTATGTGACAGCAGATGACCTTGAAATCCTTCTCACACCTCCGTCTCTCTAGTGTTGGGATTACAGGTACGGGCAGCTGAACCCAGTTTCTCATGCTCCAGGTACAGGCAGCTAAACCCAGTTTCTCATGCTCCAGGGATCAACCGAGCGCCTCCTCCTCAGCTCTTACTTAGCTTTTGCCTTAAGCTCGGAACTATGCTAAATGTTGAACATATATTATCTAATTTGATCCTCAGCTAAGGCTAAGAAGTAGCACTGCTGTCTCCACACCTAGATATACTTTATAGACAGGACACTAGGACAAAGCCTGTTTCCCTGGCTGACAACTCACAACTGTGGATCAATACACCACAGTCTTCTGTGGGCTCCATGGCTCTGAAAGAGGTGTGGCATTGTTTACTGACAACTCATAACTGTGGATCAATACACCACAGTCTTCTGTGGCCACATGGCTCTGAAGGAGGCGTGGCATTGTTTACTGACAACTCAAGTAATCAGAGCAAAGCAAGATAAAGTGGCACATGTCAGTATCCCAACACTGGAGGAGTGTTAGGCAGGAGCATTGCTTCAAGTTTGAGGCCATCCTGGCTATAGAGTAAGACCCTGTCTCATAAATAAAATAAAATACAGAAAAGAGGACCATGAATTCGCAGATCGTGAGAGTGCCTGGTGTTTCTCACAGTGACAGTGAGAAGGTGGGTGAAACCACAGTTCAAGGCTGACTATGAGCCAGGGATTCTCCATGGTGCAACCATTTGACACAATAAATGTAGTTTACCAATTATCCTCGCTTACAGACAGAATCAACCAAGCTGGGGATGGTGGTGGGCAGTTTTCACTCCACTACTTGGAAGTCAGAGGCAGGTGGATCTCTCTGAGTTCCAAGTCAGAAAAGGCTACATAGTGTGACCCTGTCTCAAAACAATGAACAAAACAAAACAAGAATCAAAGAAGCAACTGGCTTAAAGACCCAGAGTGACTGGGGATTCGGGTTTGCCCCCAAGGCAGTTTACTCTGAAGCAGTTTGCTGTGGTAAAACATGCAGAGCTTTGGGAAACAGCGGATCTGGAGTTATTATATTTCTAAGTGTAGGCTTTTCTTTTCTTTTTCCTTTTTTCTTTTTCTTTGGTACTGGGCAATGAACTGAGGCTTCTACAAATACCAGACAAATGTTACGTTAGTGAGCTATGTCCTCAGCCCTGGTTTTTTGAAACAGCATCTCACTATTTAGCTGAGATTTGCCTCCAGATCTACCACCATGTACCACTACCTGCTTAGTCCTATGATTATAACACTTTAAAATGTTGGAGATGCTATTAATCATCTGGAATCTCGCTTTCTCATCAGAGAAGTGGGAAGAACAAGGGGCTACAGGCATCAGTCAACAGGAACATAAGCGCATAGCAGACCCACGGCCCCACTGTGGGGTAAGAGCTTTACCGTCCTTCGCGTGAACAGAACACACTTGACACACCTGAAGAAAGACAAGGGGCCAAAATGAACTGCCTGCGGTTTCCAACATTCTGTCCCTATTGCTTCAAAAAGGCCACTTTGTCGGACTCAGCACTGGAACCAAGGCTTTCAGGAAAAGGAGAGAGAGTAAGCAAAGGGAAAGAAAGGGTGGACAGTAAGAGAAGAGAGAGTGGACACAAGCAAAGAAGTTGGGTAGCCTCAGGCAAATAAGTGATAGGTAATAAGTCCTCATCCCACCATTGGGAAACTGCAATCAGAGAGTGAACAGTTCTGGCCTGGTGTGTGGTACTCGGGGAGCCTGGATGGGGATGGAGGAGGAACTGGGGACCTCAAATCCTTGCCTGCCTCTGAACCTAGCATCCCCAACACAAGCTATGGCAGATTCATTGTAGTGAGTAGGAGCCAACACTGTGTTCATCCTGAAGACTGCCCAGCACAGCCTGGCTCTCCCACGCCTGTGTCTGGAGCATATTAGATCTAGCCCTGGTCACAAACTAGGGGTGTACAGTGTGGTGTAAGTAGCTGAGCCCTTCCACTGACTCAGCTGATGGTCAGGAGTGCATGATCCAACTCTGAGGAATACCATTTAGAGACAGATTCTGTCCTCCACATGTAAGATTTCATTAAAGGTGTCTGGTATAATGAAATCTTACCCATGGAGAATAATAGTATTTGATTGCTTCTGGAACCCTCATGAACCAGGGACAGACTTCATTCATTCATCCATTCACTCATTCATTGAGACAGGGTTTCTCTGTGTAGCCTTGGCTGTCCTGGAACTCACTCTATAGACCAGGCTAGCCTTATACTCTCAGAGATCCACCAGCCTCTGCCTCCTGAGTGCTGGGATTAAAGGCATGTGCCACAATGACCGTCCAGGGCCAGGTTTTTGATCAGCCTCCCCACAGAGAAGCTCCCAGATAGAGACACACTAAAGGCGAGATATGTAGTCCAGGATTGTTGGTCCTCTTACTTTGGACTTATGGTAAGGCCACACAATGTGACGGTAACACGCGGGAGAATAAAATCATTCTGGGGCTTGTTATCTCTCCATTAAATGTTCAGTTTATTTATTTATTTTCAGTAATGGCAGTCAAGTCCAGAGATTCACACATTAGGCAAGTAAGTGGCCTATGGCTAAGCTATATTCTGATTCTCAGTACTTTTCTCTTTTCTTTTGTTTTAAAACATTTTTTGAGAATTTTAAAAATTATGTGTCTTTATGTGACTGGGGAGTTTGGGTGCCCATAGACACATTGAATCCTGTGGATTTGGAGTTATAGGTGATGTTGAGCCACCTGACAGAGGTGCTTGGAACTGACCTCAGTTCCTCTGTAAGGGTAGTGTGGACTCTTAACCTAGAAAACATGTCTCTAGCCCATCCAGCTCTTGGTATTTGTCAACACAGTCCTGTTAGGAAGGTCTGTCTGCCCTTGAGCTGGAGTGCTGGGATTGTAACATGTCCCCAGGTCCATCTTACATGCCCAGGTCTCACACTTACTAAACAAACCGACAAGACACAAATGCTCGGTGCAAACCGTACCAGAGACAGGTTACAGTGGCACCGAGAAGGGAGTGCCAAACTCCAGTCACATGGCAAGGAACTAGATTAAAAAGCACAATTCCCGTGAAATGATTTCTTCTTATTGTTAAAGGCAGAGGCAAGTGAGCATCCAGAAAAGATGATCTGTCAACCCCACAGCTCTACCTCACCTCCTGCTGTTTGACTGAACAATCTTAGCAAATGGTTGTGGACTTAGCTAATTGTGGCCTGCGGGGCTACAATAGAGAGCATCACCACCGGAACACATCTACGCTTCTACATTAGCTGCTTCCTCTGGCAGTGAGAACACCTCCATCTCTACTTTACCAGGCTGCACACCCTCCAGCAGCAGTAATGCTGAGCCTTGCTTTGGCACAGTCAATCATGGAGAAATCATTCCAGCAAGCGTTTAACATCTGTTACAGATTTGGAAACAAAGAATGTGACATCGGTATCTCACATGCTAAAGTTTTGAGTAAACTTTGAAGAAACAAAAAGCACCATAATTTGACTAGAAGGGACTTTTAAGACACTTATTTCATGAGGGCAGTTAGCCTTTGTGTCATGATAATAAAAATCCCAAAATAAATAAAGAGAAAATAAATAAAGAGAAACATTAATTCTGTCTCAGTGTGGCAAGCTGCAGTTCACGATTGCTTACCCTCATTACACTGGGTCCGTGCTGAGGCGGCACCAGGAGGCAAGCATGTGACAGAGCAAAGCTCCCTGAGAAGCTGACATTGCCAGGAACCAGCTGACATCCTGTACATGGGCTTCCTTTTGCTGGCTCCAGTCCTAGTAAGATGGTTAGGCGACTGTCCTCTCCTGAGCTGTGACTGAAACCTAGAGAGACCTCCAGTAAGAACTAAACAAAGCAAACATCTGAACTCCTGACTCGAGCGCACATGGGTGGGTAGGATGTAACTGTGGCCGGTCATTTGCCACGGGAAAATGCAGCTCTCTGTCTCTCCCAGTAAGGTTTTGTTTCTATTCTTTAACTTCTCAGGTAGCTTATTTTGATAGCTGCCAATTCACTTGTTAATGTCTAGTCTTCCAAATATCTTATAGTAAGTACTAGTTTTTAAAATGTCTGCCTGATAAACAATATGAAACTCAACTTTTCTATTATAGAAAGTCATATTCCTATTATCTATAATTTCGTTTTATCCTGTCCTCTCCGTGATCTTGGTTATTAGCTGGGTATAGATCATGCACGTGAAAATCTTTAAAACAGTGAGGCCTACAACGACTCAACACTAACAGAAACTACAGGCAACTAGGACTACTGAGAGTGGAGAACTAGTCCTTCCCAGGGACGAGCACGCCAATGGTTAGCCCTTCAAAGATACATACAAGTAACTAACACACCAAGAAGTTTATATTTAGGAATATATTCATACACATGTATGCATGTACCAACAATTAATAAAAAAAAGAGAGGTTCTATGCCGGGCAGTGGTGGCGCACGCCTTTAATCCCAGCACTTGGGAGGCAGAGACAGGCGGATTTCTGAGGTCGAGACCAGCCTGGTCTACAAAGTGAGTTCCAGGACAGCCAGGGCTACACAGAGAAACCCTGTCTCGAAAAACCAAAAAAAAGAAAAAAAAAAAAAAAAGGAGAGGCCATGGACTTGAAAGAGAGCAGGAGGCCTTTGTGGGAGGGTGTGGAGGTAGGAAAAGGGAGAAATGACGTAAATTCTGACGACATGCTCTTCCTTGGAGAGAACCTTGCTATTATGTACAGGTTTAGAACCCAGTGGTCCAGGAACTTTGTGTTAGAAATGACTTGAAGTTGAGCTCCAGGCTACCAAAGCAACTGAGAGCTCATTCTTTCACCCATGATAGCCATCCAGCATCATCTAAGCCACAGTACCCATCCAGCATCTCAGCCACAGTAGCCATCCAGTATCATCTCAGCCACAGAAGCCATCCAGCATCTCAGCCACAGTAGCCATCCAGCATCATCTCAGCCACAGTAGCCATCCAGCATCATCTCAGCCACAGTAGCCATCCAGCATCATCTCAGCCACAGTAGTCATCCAGCATCATCTCAGCCACAGTAGCCATCCAGCATCTCAGCCACAGTAGCCATCCAGCATCATCTCAGCCACAGTAGCCATCCAGCATCATCTCAGCCACAGTACCCATCCAGCATCTCAGCCACAGTAGCCATCCAGCATCATCTAAGCCACAGTAGCCATCCAGCATCATCTCAGCCACAGTAGCCATCCAGCATCATCTCAGCCACAGTGCGAACTGTTTGCTGTCTTCCCCCTGACTCTGCCCTGTTTGGACTATAAGTTGGTTTCTCTTGGTTCCCAGGGCTGTTGAAAGTCCTGCCAAGTTCCTTGGCCTAGGTATTACAGGATCAGCACACATCCTAGAGGGAAGTGGCCCTATAGAATGGGCTCTGCTCTCAGTTTTTCTTCATTTTCCATGTGTCCCATAATGTGGTTGTATTGCTATCTAATGCCTTCGAGCCACATACTCCATCCAGTCTTTAATATTCCTGGTGGGACGGTTGGTCTAAGCAGTGACCTTTCCAAGAAGTCCTATTGTTTTATTAGCTAATGTGAGTTACCTCAGAGAATAAATGCAGAAGGCCATCTGCTAAGAGTCTGATCTCATTACTGCTACAAAATCACTCCCATAATAGACGAATAATAAATATTTTCATTTGTTTGGTTCTGATTTATAAAGTCAGGGTCTCATATAGTTCAGGATGGCCTTAAACTCACTATGTAGCTTAGGATGGCCTTGAACTCCTGATTCCTCTGCTCCCGAGTGCTTGCATTATAGGTCTGTGCCACCACACCCAGGTAGGAACATCTATTTTTAAAATGAAGTAGCAAAGATCTGTCAATCTACTCAACATGTCATTAGTTTAGCTCCTCACAGCAGAATGTCAAAACCCTATCTGTGCAGAAACAAATACTTTCTATGGAGAATGTTGAATCTGCAAGACCACCGCGTCAAAATGCTTCTCATAGTCAGACTTTAAAAAACAGCTGGGGCTTAGCTCCATGGAAAACTAGATCTATGTTGTGAGGACAGTCAAATCCTGTGGAAAGGTATACAGGCCATGGGGAATGCTTTCCAGCACTTCCTGGACTCACTACCATTACACCCAGACAGCAACCCAAATGCAGTTGGCATTACCCTGGAGGTAGTAATGTGAAGATCAGTAATAAAATCTAGATGTCTAGTATAATACTGAACAAAATTAGCTACTCAAACCTTCAGGTATCTTAAATTACAAAATGAAAGAAACAGGGCTGGAGAGATGGCTCAGCAGTTAAGAGCATGTGCTGCTCTTCCAAAGGACCTGAGTTCAGTTCCCAGCACCTACACAGAGGCTCACCATCTCCAGCTCCAGGGGATCAGGTACTCTCTCGTGACCGCAATAGGTACTGCATTTACATGGTACACAAACATATACATGGGCAAAAAACCCACTTATACATATAAAATAATTAAATGTTGTTAAAGATGAAGGAAACAAATCACTCAACTTGACAACGTGGTTTTAAAGGGAATATTTTATGTGAGTACACTTTATCTCTCTTCAGACACACCAGAAGAGGGCATCGGATCCCAGTACAGACGATTGTGAGCCACCATGTGGTTGCTGGGATTTGAACTCACTACCTTCGGAAGAGCAGTCAGTCCTCTTAACCACTGAGTCATCTTTCCAGCCCCCAAAGGGAATATTTTAAATGTGTTACAGACAAAAACTTTACTTCCCATGGCAATGCAGTCAGGTATTCTAAGTTAGGAAAATGACAATTTGTCACAATGCCTTGGAAGGTTTTATTATGTACTTTATTCAAATCATATATTTTACAGGAATTATAGCCCATTTTAAAATTTAAAAAATTTTTAATTTGGGGTATAAATATTTAAAATTAGTTATGTCCTGGTTATATGTGCACCACCGTCCACGCAGAACTGGCCCTCAGCTAAGCTATGTGCATGGCGGGGGTGTTTATTTATCCATGGCTCATGTTTCTCAGTTTTACCTGCATGTCTCAGATTTGTCCACTTCTCCAATGTCTACTCTTTTCAATGGCTATGGGTTCTTCATCTGGCCTTCAAGGTACCTGGTCCTAACGCATCTATTGCAAGTCACTTTCCATTGCTCTTCAGAGGGCCTCACTTCATCTCACTCAGTCACGGCACTAGGCACAGCTGTTATTCAAGTTGGGTTTTGGTTCCCTCCTGGCTTCCACGGTTTTCTTTCTGCTTAAATAAGCAAGAATTGAGTTCTCAAACTCTATTCTCAAGGACAAGTGACCACATACTATCGCATCTCCTCTGATGCGTGCTTGACATTCCTTTCTTAAAATTTAAGTTTACTCAAAGTTCACAGAGTCTACAGTGGTCTTCACTTAGCCACAATGCCCCAAACTGCTGGGCTAGCGGCATCTTCAGAGTTTCCTTACCAGCCACACATATGCTTGGACACACAGGTGCACGCCTGCACACACATGCACACGCACACACTTGTGTCCAGGGAGGCCCGCATGATGCTATGCAGTGATGACCGGCAGAAGACTCCCAGAAGCTCATGAGTGGGCAGATGAAAGAGTATGGCGTGTGGTGGAGAGAGGGACAGAAAGAGAAGACTGGTGGCTCCATGACGAGAGGCAGCCTAGAGACTCGAGGGTGGTGACAACTACATGACGTGAGCAGCCTGTGCCACCTGGGGCCATGTCTGGGTCTGTGGCCATGTCCATGGCCCATATTATCAACAAAGGCCACGGGGACGTCCGTGGTCTGGGCTGCCACCTAAGGTTATGTTGATGGCCAAGGGCTTTGCAGACCTGGCTCCACCCCTCACTTGGACAGTGTGAACGAATTGGCCCTGAGGGCGAGAAAACAGGAGAGATGGCCCTGTCTCTCACCTGGGCAAAGCAGGAGAGCTGACAGGCTGACCAACTCAGCTACCCAGATCCAGGGCTTTGAGTTGGTCCACTCCAACATCTACCCCATCCGTGATCTGCTGGAGCGTGTTTAGGGGCTGGTCCTACAGATCCAAACCTGCAGGGTCTCTGTGACACAGGGCAACAACAGGATATCTTAGAGGAATCTGGTGAGGATCCAGTATTGATACTATAGCAGAAGCCAGCCAGAGGCCTTAAACAGATCAATGGCTCAGTGCAGTGAACACTTACAAGTAAAGCTGTTTGGGCAAAAGGGCATACTGTGTGACACATACCACACGTGCTGCAGCTCCCATGGTGAGCTTTTTTTTTTTCCAATCTTTCATCTTTATTTTTATTTTGTTTTCTTTGGGGTGGAAAGTTGCAATGGTGAAGGGTAGATAGGGAGGGATAGGGAGATGAGAGGAATTGGGGTGCGTGATGTGAAATTCATAAAGAATCAATTAAAAGTTTTTTAGAAGTGTCTAACTCCGAGTAAAGAGACGTTTCCCTGAACATGCTGGGTATGCCCAGCAAACCTGGATGTAGACCAGGACTGTGTCCCTTGCTACCCATGTGATCTTCAGCTCAGTCTGCCTGCCAACTCTGCTCGCATGTGAGGGTCAGAGGGCCAGCTTCCTGTGGTTGCCCACTGTGTGAATCTCAGCACAGTGGGTGGTCAGGAAGTGCTGGCTTCCCTGGTCCAGTGCTTGACTTCCAGACTGTCACCAAGGGGCTCTTTCTAGATATGAATGTAAACTGAGATGTTCTGAAGTGTCAGAGTTCAGAGATTTGTAAGATTTATTTGAAAGGGAATATAAAATAGATCATTAATATTTTAAATTACTGATCAGTTTGAAATGATATTTTTTAGAAATGAGTTAAATAAATTGTATTACTAAACTTAATATTACCAGGGTTGGGGGTATACCTCAATGGTAGAACATTAGCAAGCATGCAGGAGACCCCTGGTTTAATCCCCAGTACCACACACAGGAAATCAGCATTACCAATTTGTTTTCTCCTTTTAAAGTACGGATACTAGAAAACGTAGTTACATGAGTCTCACAATATTTTTTATACTTTACTGTTGTAGACTGTCGAAGTGGAAGACAATTACTTCACTGAATTTCATCTCAGGGCTCTGAAAGAGCTAATGTATCTCCCCAAGGTGCTACTGAGAGTATTCAATCACATGAGAACACAAAGCAAAACATATCACAAACTGCTAATCACATCATTAAGGGCAGTCTCCCTGGTCGTGGACTATAATCCTTTATGAAAGCAAAGCGCTCAGGGACTTTGGGTAAATTTCACCCATTCAAGGAATCCTCTCATCCCTGCCAAATTTGTCATGATCTAATCTGGGTGCAATTTAATGCACGGTTTTTCTCTCACAATTCAAGAATGCAGTCAACTGGCACAAATACCCTTATTTATTCACAGAGCTGGGGAAAGGGTGATCTTTGCTCACTAATGTGCTTAACTAATGGATTATCTCATTGGCTAGTGGCAAGGCCAGCGGTAATGAGAGGGCACACATAAACTAACCAATACTGAATACTCAAGTAGCTAATTAGATGGTTTGTTTAAACTTGGAGACACACAGATGCTTCTTTAGTTTCTTACAGTCCTCTGAGCTGGGTAGCTTCTAAATTTTCATTTATTCCATAGCAATAGCAAATTTCTATTAAAAAAATCTAAATTATAAAAAAATAAATAAAAAGCCAGGTGTGGTAGCCTACGGCTTTTATCCCCAGTACTCGGGAGGCAGAGGTAGAGGCAGGAGGATCTCTGTCAGTTCCTGGCCTACCTACAGAGCAAGTGCTAAGATAGCCAGGGTTGTTTTACAGAGAAACCCTGTTTCAAACAAACTAAACAAAGAAATAAAAGAAAATAAACAGCATGTGCTGATATACTTCATTGTCGAGATCGCACTCTTTGTCATTTCTGTCACATTCCTTTTCCACTCTTACTTTAATACATTTATCATATATAAAGTTGTGATATGTATAGCAAAATTTAATATACATGACATAAAAACTTGATAGTCCAAAATTCACAAGTTAAGGACTAAATTATTTTTACATTTTGAAACTTCTATGGAATTCTATTTTTAAAAAATGTAATCTTAGACTTTATTATATACTTTTATCTTTTTCAGAAGGGGTCTTGGTATGTAACCCGGGCTGACCTTGAACTCATGATCCTACTGCCTTGTTCTCCTGAGTGCTAGTCTTAAGGAGTTTTCAAGCTTTAACATTTCATGTTAAAAATATAGTTTTGATGGTAGTTCCTGCTTCTCCTGTGTTATTTTCTACTGTATAAAGACAGTCAAGATATGGAGGGGGTAGGGTAGAAAGAGTGTGTGTGTTTTTAATCTCAGAATTGCCAAGAACAGAGAGAAATTCCTTAGTTTGGGTTAGAGAGGCTGGGCCAATCACACAGCTGAATCCTAAGTCTAGAAAGAACTCTCGAGAGAGGTTTAACTATGCATGGACCTGGCACCCTGCTGAAGTAATTTTAGAGACTGAGAACACCCGGGATCAACAGACCAGCCACCTATCTCCAATAATGTTTTAAATAAAGGATGTATCTTAAGACTGTATATAAAAAAAAAACACACATAAAATTCACAATCAATTTTGTCAGCAAGCAGGCATATCACATCAGAACCTAAATGAGTGTGTGTCCACCAAAAAATCCACTTTGCGTGCAAATCTCTCTGTAACGTGTGTTTTCACATCTGGATTGTGGTAAATATACAAGAGTATGAGCAAGTTCAAGTATTGGGACTGCTTCAAGAGAAGCACCTCACTGACAGCAGACTCTAAACTCCGAGTGTCCAGGGCAAAAACGAGCCAGCCCTCTGGAAAGAGACAGAAAACATCCAAGTCCTCTCAAGTACTCTTAGCTGATTAAATGGATTTCTGCCGAGGGAGAGCAGATTTAATTTCCTCATACCTCACTTTCCTAACTTGAGCTTTCTTAGGCCTGGGTGAAGACTGTAAACAGGGCAATGATGCTGGAACACAGCGTGGCAGACTCATCACTCAGAGCAGACCGACCCTACACTCCTAGGTCTTCCCTCAGGAGGAATGTTGCTCACGCAAGCGTGCTCCCAGGATGGTCATGAAGATTCAGCAGGATCCTGGAACGTGACAGTGGCTTGGAGGAGCTGTGCACGTGGGGAGAGGGAAGTGAAACGTGATCTTCTTTCATGGTTAAGTAACTCGTGACAGACCACATTAAGGTAGGGGTGACGGTGTGTGGACATAGTGCACAGCTGTGCGTGAACAACAGGTAGACAGGCCAGTTATTTTCCTTGATCAACCTCTACCTCAGTGTTTTGAGACAGTCTCTCACTGAACCTAGGATTTACTGTTTCTGCTAGACCAGTTGGCCAGCAGGCCCCAGAGACCGTCCTGTTTATTCCCCAAGACACTGAGTTTTTTCTTACAAGTTTCCCCAAACTCGGGGCACCGTAGTCACATGGTAAGCATGTTACCAAGTGAGCCGTCACCCAGCTGAGCCCTGGTTTACACAGTGACTCTACAGTAAACTCATGTAACTCCTTCCTGAGAGAACCTTTCTGAAACCTCTGCTGAGCTAAGCCCGCTTCTGACATTGGAAATGCTGCACTGGGTTTGAGCACCCCATCTTCACTCTCGAGCAGCTTAGAGCCTTTAGCAAGACGCTGAAGACTCTGAACCTGGTTCTGCCTGTGTCGCTCTATTCAGTTCTGCACTTCTGACCCACTGTGAGTCACACTGGTTACAGACTGCTCTCATGTCCAAGGCAGCAGTGCAAGCAGGCAGCAGGCCCAGGCCTGAGAGCACAAGACCTGTGTGTGTGTGGGAGCAGGGAAGGTCACAGGAGTGAGAGAGAGAAGGCTTCCTGAAGGAAGGAGCTGCATTTGGCACAGGTAATCAGTGTATCAGAATCCATGTCATTGGCACTGGGAAGCGAGACTATTACTGAGAACGCAGACTGCAGCCCATAGAAGTTTTAGTGACATGAAGCAGTGCTTGCTTCATTTTAAGGGCAAGTGAGTTAAGTTGGAAAACTGTTGTGAAATCCTAGATCTAGTTCCCACTATTTGACAATATGCTATTTTCTTAACACATATGCTTGCTTTGGGCTTTCCTCATCTGCTTCCTCGATGCCAGTCCTTCTAACATTCTGCCCGAAGAAAGCCGGTAGCTGAATTGCGTTTAGTCACCTGGGGCCAATTCTGATCTCTAGTCAAGTTTTGGGACTAGCTAAATCCAGTTTATGGCCTAGCTCTGTGGTAGGCCACTCTAGCCTCAGAGCATGAACCAGACCTCCCAGAGGAACCAAGACGCTTGCTACTCTGGAACAGGCCAAAGCTTTCATGACATTGTGTTTTCAATTTAATTGAAAAGTTCTGTTTGTGACTTAAATAGAGATTCTAGTACAAATAACATGTAAAGTGACTCAGCTCACATTCATTCTGCTGAAAGACTCGGTCTGAATCTGCTAAAAGGTTTGGTGTGTGTGTGTATGTGTGTGTGTACGTATACCCCCCCCCCCCACACACACACACAATATGGATAACATAGCAGGCATGTGGAGGTCAGAGGAAAACTTTGTGGATAAACTTTCTTTCTGCCCTTACACAGACTCTGAGGCTCCAGCTCAGGTTTGTCAAGCTGGCATCTTGTTGGTGGTAGAATAGAACCAAGGGCAAAGGGTTAAAAATAACTCTCCCCATATACAGCATTAAAATGAACAGAGATAAAGATGTCATTAGAGAACTACTCAGGCTGATGGAAATCCTTCATGGTGGCCTCAACAGTTATAATAAGCTACTCCAACTGTAACGGACCTTGTCCCAGATCAGAAGAACTTGGCGGTGGGGAGAGGAGTGTTTAAAGCCTTCCATTTGTTTTTAGGGGCTGCCAGAAGGTGTTCAATAGAATACTCCTATAAACTGCAAAAGCTTATGTGAATTTCACTTTCTGTTTTTAGAAACATCCCAATTTCAGCAAGATGTCAGTGGTATTTCCTGTTTTCCTCAGAAAACAGGCTATAATAGAGATGACCCTTCCCAAAATCACAATGTGTCTGTCCTCAGGACAAAGTCACTGTTGTATAAGTGACCCCTTGTAGGGCAGGGTGGAAACTCAGCTGTAACTCAGGTACACCCAGGAATCCTGTCTGCATGAGGAAAGTCTAGTGAAGAGATCCCCTGAACACACAGATCAACAAGGCACCAATGGCTTAAGCTAGGCAGTCGGCCATTTGACCTCGGAGTGCTAACTGTGCTCTGGAAGGTTTTCCTGAGCTCCAATCCATGCAGCAGTTCATCAGCAAGCTGGGAAACCATGTGTAAAATGTACACCTTTAGTCTACTGGAGATGGCTGGGGCATGGAGAGTGACCGTTGGAAGCAGCAAGGAGGACGCTTGCTTAGCTGGGACAAGAGCTGGAGAGAGCTCCAAAGACTGAGTCCCAAGGGCGACGGGTGTTAGTTGAGAAAGACATGAAACTCTGGAAGGGAGAGAAGAGAGGAGGAAGGAGGCTGGGGGTTTGAAGACATCTTTTCCAGATTCCATGAATCTTCTGGAAGACAAAGTTAGGAACAGAGGGAGTATTCCGCCCATGTCAAGAGGCATAAACTAATACTTTTTAGAAACACTGTTGGAGGTTGGGCTACAGCAGCTCACAAACAAAAACCGAAGTTCCAGCAATTTAGTATCTAGGGGGTTGATGAATAAGATGCTCGCTCACCCCAGCCAACTCTCTACCCAAGATTTCCACATCAATGAAATTAACCAACCATGAACGTGAAACATCCAGATGACAACTGCTCCTGCTCAAGGCATAGGCAGACCTTTTCCTTGTCATTCGTCCCTGAATAATTCAGTGAGCAACTATTTACACAGCCTTTATGCACTGCAGGAAATCTGGAGGTTCTCAAGTGTAAAGTAGATGTTCGTGAGTGCAGTGTGTATGCTAGTCCAGAAGTCTGGGTGTGTATGACTATCACTCATCTGCTAGATTATGAGTTTGTTTTTAAATGCAAAGGAAAACCTAGTGTCTGACCTATAGTTAGTATTTCATAAATACACACTTAGCATATAGTAAATGTCTTATGAGAAACAATTTTCCTGCAGATTGTAGCAATAAATAGGTACAGGTGACCCATCTCTCTGGTACCGGTAACAGAACCAGGGGCAGACCTCCACCTGACCAGGGGTGACTTCTGAGGCTAAACTCCACCAGGCAGTGTTTAATAATAATCCAGGTGTGTAAACATCTTCCCTTGCCTCAGTGCAAATGGCTTTGAGAAGTAAGTTTTCTGCTAATACAATGACCTTAACTTCTGGCTTGAATTCAGCACTGCACGGCCTGGAACTTCTCAACTATGCCCCTGGGTGGGCAAGTACACTCAGACCCTGGGTCTGGGTATCTTTTCGTACTTAGCCTAGGCCCACCTAATAGACTCCTTCTCGGCACATCTCCCAGGCAGCTGTGACATCAACCGAAGGGTCTACTCAGAAGACAGGCACTGCCAAGCCAGCTGGCCCAGGGCTATCTCCCACTCATGACCCAGGAAGGTAGGATATCATAGTCCTGCCCAAGAGAAATCACTCAAGCCGCGTTCCAGCAAGTCGTGCAAGCTCTAGTAGACCCTCTGCAGAAGAAAGGAGTCAGTAAATATTAACAATGCACCTCAGGGAGAACAAGAATCATAAAATTACTAACAATGCATTTTACTTCACTTTCTTCACATTGTCAAAACCTATCTCATACCCTAAACTTACACCATATCCCAGTATTAAGTCCAAGTCTTAACGGCTACATGTAGCGAGTAGCTATGTATCTGTAGGTCACTGTAGGGGGTAACGTACCCTTGAGGGGCTAAGTGGAATCTCTGAGGACATTTTGGGTGACTGTTCCAAAATAAACCTTCTGAAAATAATTCAAGAAAAACAGAAAATAGGTACTGGCAAACTAACAACCAACAAATCCCACATGAACAAATATTTATCTTACAACATATAACTATGGAAAAAGCTTTGCTTCCTTTAGATCTTACTATTAATGTACAGTAGAGGAAGGCGGCAGGAGGGGGAAGCAGGAGTTTTAAAATCTCCCCTCTAGGTCTTGAAGGAATGATCACATCGCAAATGTATAGTGGGTGGCTGGGGCACTGTGCCCTCTTCAGAGCCACAGTCCCTGGGTCAGGCCGCTCTTGCTTTCTTGGATTTTACCCACAGTGGTGGAACAAGAGTGCTTTGAGAAGAGTCACAGAAATAGCATGTTGGTTTCCAGCATGTGACCCTGTCTTGCCTGCCTATTTGGACACTGGACCATCTATCTATCATCTGAGGAGATGATATTCATATTCATATTCAGTGAGAACTATTTACTGGCTACTAATTATCAGGCAAGTATGTTGTCAGGGGCTCTAATGAAATATTAAAACAAATACTAACAAAATCTAGAAGCTCATTAGGGAATGTTTTTGGAAAGTGATACTGAAGCATTCATTTCCAGAGGGTGTGGACTGCCTAAGTTGGGCCAAAGGTATATAAAACAACAGGAATTGATCTATGTTGAGCATCAGAAGTGAAAAAGAAATTCGAATTATGAAAGGCTATTAGGTCCGATAGACGGACTACTACTCACCAGACTGTGTAGAAAGAGCTAACAACAATGGCCAGTGCTCTAGTTTGCTTTTCTGTGGCTGAGATAAACATCATGACCAAAGCAACTTGAGGAAGTCAAGGGTTTATTTGGTTACATTTCCAGGTCACAGTCCATCACTGAGTGAAATTGGGGCAGGAACTAAACCAGAAAATATGAAATAATATGAAAGAATACTATTCCCCTGCTGTCCCACAGGCTTATGCTTAGCTAGCTTTCTCCCAGGCCCTCTGCCCAGGACTGATACCAGCCCCAGGGAGCTAAGTCCATCCACACCAACCATCAGTCAAGACGATCTCTCACAGACAAGGCCACGGACCATCTGATCTGGGCAGTTCCTCAACTGAGGATCCTTCATCCCAGGTGACTCTAGATTGCAAATTCTAGATTATGAACTAAGTAGACATAGTTCTTAAAATGTTTTATCAAACATGAAGGCTTCAAAGAGATACTGTCAAACTCACTTTCCAAAGCCAGTATTACCCTAACACGAAAACTAGCATGGAAACTATAGTCCAATTTCCTTGATGAACACAAATATAAAAATCCTCAACAAGATATGAGCAAACCGAGGAACTGAAGGGCTGACAAGAGGGCTCAAAGCACTTACTGTCAAGTCTAATGGCTTGCGTTTGCTCCCCAGTATGCTCATTCTCCAAAAAATCACTCTCAAAGATTGTCCTGTGATCTACACACACACACACACACACACACACACACACACACACACGCACACACACACACCAATAAAAATACTTGCAAATTGAATTTAAAACATTAAAAGATCAGGAATACAGGATGACTTGTTAATACAAGTATATCAATAGATCCAAGGAACAAATGAAATAAATCACACAATCATTTCAGATGGAGAAAAAGTCTTTAAATGTATTTCTATTGTTTTCCAAATACTCCTTGAAGATAATAGTAGTACCCATGAAGACTCCTGACATCAATGCTCAAATATGCTGCTTCGTGCAGCATGTGAAAAAAGGTTCTCGAAAAGAAGCTTCATCTTCTACTGAACATGCTGCAAAGAAAGTTAAATGAATGAAAGTGGCCCCGTAGGCTCACAGGGCATGGCCCTGTTAGGATGTGTGCTCTTGCTGGAGTAGGTGTGGCCTTGTTAGAGAAAGTGTGTCACCAGGGGTGGGCTTTCCTGCTGCCTGCTGATCCAGATGTAGAACTCTCAGCTATCTCTCCAGCACCATGTGTGCCTGGGTGCCATTATGCTTACCCCATGATGATAATGGGCTCAATCTCTGAACTGTGAGCCAGCCCCAAGTAAATGTTTTCCTTTATAAGGTTGCTGTGGTCATGGTATCTCTTCACAGCACTAGAAACCCTAACTAAGTCACCAACCAAAAGGTTAATAGTGTCATTATCTACCATCTGAGGCTCCAGCAAAGGCACCTCCACTCCCTTTAACCTGCCCACCTAATGTCTCCACCAGTGTCTGTGAAAGGTGTCTTGATTTATGACTTTCTTTGTTCTGTGACTATAAAGGCTTTGCTAAACTGCTTCCATGTGAGAACCTTCCATGTTGAGGTAACCTAAATCTGTCCTCTGGCCATGGTCGTTCATATTTGACTACAGAATAAGCTGTTATCCCTTTGAGGTCAGAATTGTATGGTTTTGCTCAGCAATCACATGTCGGTGTTTCTGGAGCTAGCTGGTATGCAATGCCGCATTGTTACTGAGTTAATAGTCTCTTGTTACGAAGCACTGCTGAGTTTAATTGCTCTACAGTAATACACTCAGCACAGATGATTTCACTATGGAATGTGGACTGGCTACTTTGCAGTATTTCCTGAGGCATAGTAAGCTTTTACCATAAAAACCAAATCAACATTAATCTGCAAACGCTGTCATTTTTTATCTACTGCCAAGGAAAAGAGATAAAAAGAAAAAAACCAAGCTGAGATAAAGCAAACCTCTACCAAAAAAACTAGACCAAAACAGCAATCAAACCAGCTCAACCGTCCCTTTGGGGCAATCTGATTTATGAGCTGAGGTTTCAAAGTCTATTTTACTTAATTGCTGAAGGCAAGAGAACAGTAGGGGATTTTGAACCTCTTTCTTTGTGGTGCTTCCTGGCTCTGCTTCTAGAGAAAGCAATCTTTTAAAGTCAGCATCCTCAAACAGGCTCCATAGTCCTCCTTGCTGTTCAGCTGCACAGAAATTAAACTGGTAAAGAGCAAACTGCTGTCTGTGAAGACAGGTGAGAAGGGCTCAAATTTCAAAACTGGCTGGGAGATGTGCTAACACAAGGCATCGCAGGAGTGTTTTTATGCCTTTATAAACAGTCTGTGTTTAAACACGGGGTATACAATGCTTCTTTCCCAGTCTTTCAAAGCTGGGCATTGTTGTGTGTTTAATTACTCTCCTAAATCTGAAAGAATCAAAACAGCCAGCAAGGTTGATCTGCATATTTTGGCTGGAGATAGTGTGCAAAGCCAACCTGCCCAGGCTCATGTTTCCACATTCCTAGGTGCAGGCAGTCTGCAGCTCAGCCAAACTTCCTCCTGGAGGGTGGCAAGCACAGAGCACACACCAGTTGCCTGCATGAGGAAACAATCTTCCTCACCACACACTATATTTAGAGCCATCTCTTGGCAATGCAAACATGTTTCTGGGCTTAGTGCCACTCAGACAACACACACACACACACACACACACACACACACACACACACACACACTCACACACGGAAAACCGGTTTGGTCTTGTTCCAGTGCTAAGTCCAAACAACAAAAGTTAAATGTAGCTTTCACTGTTGATGCCTTTCTGTGTCAAACATCACTCTTTCTTCAAAAGCAGTGGAGACTGGATGTAGCTCCGGAGAATGTTTTTCTTCCCCTGACTCTAAAGAGGAAAATGTATTTCACTCTCTAAGGGGGCATTTGCTAAAGAAAGAAGCAATGAAGCAGAGGCCACAATGTTTTGAAATTTTAAAAAATAATACCGTTCATGCTGGGCTGTCAACTTTCCCAGCGTAACCCTAGAGAACAGTTAAGCCCCAAACTAGCTACAGAGCTGATGGGAAAGACTCTGCACCCCTCCCAGCTGCAGATCCTTGTTCTCCAGCAGGATGTAAGTCTGGGAACATCAGGTCTCCGCACCAGGAGAGAAATGCCACCCAGAGGCAGGCAGGGACACACACAGCCTAAAGCAGACTGCTGCGGCCTCCCTGGCCGGCTCCCAGCACTGCAACGCCTCGGTGCTGGATTACCAGAAACAAGCAAGTCGAGTGCCTCCTGCCCACCCCAGGGTTTGTGCTTACACCACACTGCTGACAACTGTTCCCTAACGCTGCTGAGGCTGCTCATGAAGGCAGGAGCAAGCAGGGTGGGTAGTTAGTGGTTTGGGCACTTCCTCCACACTAATGCAGAGCCACCTTTAACCAGTGTAAGAAATACACAAACGGAAAGAACAAATGGGTCTACAGCTCTGCTGTCATGCTTTCCATGATAAAACTGTAACAAAAAATTAACTTGATTACTTCTTTTAAAGAGTCTTCACAAAGCTTGGAAATACTAAACGGTAAGTATAAATGTGAAGTGACCTCATCTGACATGAAATATGAACTCTGAGAGCTCCAGGGGAGTCTGTACAATACGTCTTCCTGTGTTGGATTCTGTAAATAAATCAATACAAAAGAAATTGATAAAAATGTCCCTGCTCCGTGCGCTGTGATCCACAAACTGTTGCTGGAAGATGTATGCACAGAGGCCCCCAGCCCTCGGAGAGGTACTGCTGGGAGGTGCTGCGCACACAGGGCCCTATGGACGATCACTAGAGCTCTTCAGAGATTGCCCTAGACAGGACTTAGGAGATGCTGGCCCCAGCCTTCTTATCTTTCCCCTTTTTGCTTCCTGGCTGGTGATCTGAGCTGTTCTGCTCCACCCACAAGCCAAAGCATGGAGCCAGTTGACCCTACACTGAGCCTTCCAGTTATGGCCAGATGGTGCACATCAGTCAGTGAGGTGTGAGAAGAAACCCCTGCGTTAGCTCTCTAACGTTGGTGCTCAATTATCTTCCCTCGTTTTCCTGAGTTCTCAGTGGATACAAAGCAAACGGCAGGAACACACCTCTGTTGGGCAAGCATCGAAATTTGCGGTATGCTTATCACTTTAGCAAACTCAGTATAATCTGCTGATATTGAATATTAGTTAAAAAATAAAATCAATTAGTAATAATTATCAAAACATAATCATGCCCATCAGAAGTTCAAGTGAGTCACTGCAGGTCTGAGATTTTTATCTACTCTACTTCCACAGTTCCTCTTAGCACCTCTGTGAAGCTGAGGTCACACAGAACATTTCAGACAAACCCAGAACAGAACAGGTCCAGCTAAGGAGAAAGGACAGACAAGACTGCACAGCTACTAACTTCTCCAAGTCTGTGGTTCTCAACACGGAGTGCTCATGCAGTCCGGCCTAGGTGGAGGAATACAGGTGTCCAGCTGCTTCCCTGACACCCTCAGTGATGTGGCGTGCAGCTCTGAAAACCATGTCTTCATATGATGGGGTTACTATCCTTCAAAATGCTGTCCCAGAACATAAAATATTTTAGGCAAAAAAGAAATGCACACACAACAGTAGTACCCTTAATCAGCAAGGCTGAGTAGCAACTTGTAGCTGAGTACCTGCAGCATCTGGAGGGCCCCTGCAAGGACACGCCCAGCTGTGTCAGAAACTCAAGTCTTTCAGGTACCAGAAAGAAAGGTTCATAGGCTATGAACACCTCACACCTCCTAAGAGCAACCCCAGTCTCCTCACACCTTGGCAGATGAACACGAGTTCATTGTGAACACATAATGGTGCTCATTAGGCACAAGAACATCATCAGGTACTGCAAAGACACAGTGTCCTCTGACCGTGCAGCAACCCCATGAGGAAGCACTGCTGTTGCTTCCATTTTACAGGCTGGGTAAGAACCGGCCTCTGACACACGCTTATGCATGTGAAAAGCTAAACACAAAGAAGTCCCACATTGCCCCAGATGTAAAGCAAAACTGAGGAAGACCTAGCTTTGGACGACTTCCCTGTGTCTCTACTAGCGTCACGATGCCCGATCTGGAAATCAGTTTAACCACTCAGAAGAATCCGCCTTATTCATAAAGGACCATGGGGCTTAATTTTGACAAGTGTAATTTTTGTTAAAATACTTCTAGAGTTTGGCAGTGTTCTACCTTTCCATCAAAGGTTAGACAATATTCATCTAACTAACCAATAAGGAGTTGGGAACTTCCTTCCCAAGCACTAGTTTCTGCAGACAAAAGGGGAAGAGGGCAGCTCTAGTCACAGGCAAACACACAGCAACACAGCAGTAAGGGCGTGCGATAAGAAAGACAGGATGGTGTCTTCAAGTCCCTCAGGTCTCCAAGGAGACACACGAGTGGCCAGCTGGCCTTCCTTATGGCCGAGGCACACCAGGCTTTGCAGCCCCCGTAGGCAGCTATCCTCCCTGGCCAGATTCTGGATTACTACAGTGCTCTGTTATAACCGAGCTTTAGAGCAACTGCATCGGTGTCACGTTGCTTCAAATACTTCTTCACTGCCCTTTGAAGTATCGCCAGCCCCATGAATAAAGGCCTTCCTTCCGTTCACTGCAGAGCAATTGCTCAGCCAGTCACCAAATTATCAGTTATCACAGGCACAGGCAAGCTGAACAGAGCTGTATTCAAAGCGCCTGTGAACCTGCCCGACCACTAAGCATAATTTGGGCCTTTATTCTACCTTCACTTGATAGACAGAGAGTGGGCTTCCCACTTTCCACCAAAGGACCTTTGTCAAGTGTCGTACCCATTAAACATTTCGGATAGAACTGCAGGTCATTATGTATCATCTGTTTGATACAGTCATTTTGCTGATAACCTAGTCCTTTACAAAAACTGACAATAGCCATGTACATCCATTCCACAAATCCAGTCTCAAATATCAGAAAAAAAGCAAAACATAACAGCCCATTTTAGGAGCTTGCAGGATGATGGCCATTAGTTGCCAATCACAAGATAGCTACATCTTTGCTCAGTTCTTGTCATGTGAAAGGTGCTGTGTACCCAGTACTGCGGGAATGCCATCTCATTGGACTTCAAATAAAAATCAGCTAAGGCAGGTCATCCTCAGATGTCATCCATTCCACATCACACATCATAAACACATCAGTCTTGGGTTTGTTTAAAATCAGGCGCATTGTATAATAATCAACGTCCCGAACATTTATCAGCTAGTTTTTCTCTGGGAGGAGTATGGAAAACAGTGCCATTTTAAATTTGATGGTGCCTTAGGCTCGTGTAATGGTTGACACACAGGCTCGGTCTGTAGAATCTGACTCAGTCTCCAATCCCCCAGCAAGTATGTGACTCTGCATTCCTCTGGTTGGGAGACAGGCTGATACATTTTCACATGACAGACAAACCCTCATCCATCCAATGCTTGACATCCATCAACAGTGAGTCATCACAACCTGGAATGCTGAGGGTATCAAAGGTTTGGAACCAGCTCATTAGGGACCTTGGGTTCCCGAGTCACTACAATGTTCAGCTCTGTTGACTTTCTTCAGCTTTTACTCATATAGTAATTGTACAAAGTAATTAACTGTCACTATATTTTCTTACATGTATTTTCTTTACTTTGATCATTCTTCCTGCCCTGACCTGTTATTACTCTCATTTCCTACTTCCCACTGGGCTCCTTCCTCTTCCGCCCTAATACTTCCTCTTCCCCTGGTCTGTTTCCTCCTTTGAGCCTAGATTTTCACATGAGAGGAAACGTGGCATTTGTCAATATGAATTTTGCTTACTTTACTCAACATGGTCTACACTCCAGACCATATTCGTGCAAATGTTCTGATTTTGTTCTTATGGTCCAACAACACTCCCGTATGTACAGAGACTGATCTGCTTCACTGACCCCTCCACTGATGGACACCTGGGCTGACTGCACGAATTGGCTACTGTGGATATAAGGAGTTGGTGCGTGCTGACCTGGAGCTCTCGGGTTCTGAGGAGTGGTACTCAGCCTTACAGATTTTTGATGTGTCATGGAATTTTAATGACCCCCCTACTCAGGGACAGCTTGTTCTCTTTCCTCTAGCAAAATATCCCTATACAACAGAGTAGGAGTACTTAACAGCATTTTGGGATGGCAGGCAGACTCTAAGACCACCCCTGATGGTGCTCATTTCCCATCACTCCCGGGCGGAAAGAACTCAGGACTTGCTTGTGACCCGCTAGATGGGCACAGTGATGGGATGCAGTTTTGTGATGAGGCTAACTAAGACTGTGGCTACCTTCCTGTTACAACGTTGGCTTCCAAAGGCAAATGACCACTCTGGAGAAACTCAAGCAGCAAGAAATTGAGGGTTGTCTGTGACCTTCAGATCAACCACCCAAAGAGAACTGAACCATGCCAATGTTCACACAAAGAAGCTTGGAGGAGTAACCCGCCCCAGGTAGGCTGCCAGAGAAAGCCTATCTCAGGCTGTAACTTCTACTCAGATTTATGAGGGAGCCTTTGAGTGAGTGGGTGGCCGAGATAGACTGTGCCCAGATTCTTGACTCACAGAAACCAAGACACTAGACATATGTTAAGTGTCTGTGACAGCTCGCTGCTCGGTAACAGCTATACATCTGTGCTGTGCTTGCTGCCTACGTGCTTGCCACACAAGGGTGAGGGCTAGAGGTTAGATTTCCAGAATGCAGGGAAATGCTGGGTGGGCATGGTGGCCTGCATGAACTCAAGCCTTAGAAGGCAGAGAGCTAAGGACATCCAAGAGCAAGCTGGGAGGGAGACTAACGATAGTTCAGACTCTGACTTTTATTCAGAGATCCCCAGAACATAGTAGAAGAGACATTAAGGATGACTGTCCATATCAATCTTGGACCTCCACATCAACACACACACACACACACACACACACACACACACACACACACACACACACACACACACACACGCACGCACACCGAGAGACAGTGAGAGAGTAAAAGGGAAAGTAAAATACCCCAAACTCGAGAACTGTATACCTGGCTTTAAATTGTGAGTCTCCCAATTCACATTGGAACTAAGACCCACTGTAAGAGCTCTAAGATTCGGGGCCTGTGCAGACCCCTTCTGAATAAGATTCATAACCACGTGATCCTAAGCCAGAGGCTAGGGCAGGAAGACCACACGTTTGCCCCGCTGTTCTATGGCAGAAGGACACAGAAACACCATGCTAAGTTGGGAGTACAGAGTCGCCTGCCTTCATGACGCGCACGTGGCCAGCGACTCGACCCTGGGCTTCAGCCTCCAAACCTTCAGGAAAGGTTCTGATAAGGTGTCCATTACTTTGTAAGGTGCCAGGTACTTTGTTAGAGCAGCACAGACAGACTGAGATAATTCAAAGATAATGTGTGTGTCACAGACCTTTGTGAAACTCTTGAACGGTTGATACTAAAAATTCTAATTGTGAATTCAACCTCTCTGGTATAATGTGGATATGATAGCTGATCTATTTAGTGTCCACTGCAGGTTAGGTAACTATATATACTAGTGAAATTATGGCCACGTTTGCCATGTAACAAATCATTTGTAGAATTATTATATTCCCATGAAATACTAAATAACAGTTTCATTTAGTGATTTAAAAAAGTTTAATGGGCTTTGCTATTCCATTATCCAACTTCTATTCCACTGCTCTTGAGCGGTGTGCTACTCAGTCATGTTATCCCCTGGGTCTTTCTTTTGTAAGATGCAAACCCCTGTTACAGGACTGATCCAAGGCTGGCCACCAAGTCAGGCAGCAGGCACCTGCTCTGGGACTTTGCTGTAAAAGAGGCAGGAGAGAACAATGCACATACTTGGGGCTCTAAAGCGATGAGTCAGACAGAGGGTCTCCATGGCCAAAGAGCCGTTCCTCCAAGTAAGCAAAGTTATGGATTCTGGGAAAGAAGCAGCGGCAGAAGGAAGAGGGCAGTTCTTCCCCATTAAGCCTGCTCATCATCCCTGATCTGCACCATATGGGTCATACATACCTTGCTGTGTCTTACCTTTGGAATCGAAGTAAGAAATTTACCTTCAGGTACCTCCAATCAAACAGACTTAACTCTTGACCTACATCGCTAATACATTTAACTGTAATATTTATTTTTAAATGACCGTTGAATTACTAAATTATAGCACCCTCAGCTGACTGTGAACTCAGAGCGTGGAAGTGAGAGGGGCTGTGGGTGGTGAGGCCTGAACGTCACTTGTGAGGTAGCTGTACCACAGAGGGAAGCCCTTTTCCAGGATGAAGGCTGACACCAGGATTCCCCGAAACCCCACCTTTTTGATTCGTTTCAGTGACCACTGCCATACACCGGTACCCCAAGGCTCCAGAACATCCCAGAAGCTTAGAGAATTTGACCTTTGTTTTAAGATTTCTCACAAACCTGTCATTTCTCAAAGACCTGTAATTAGCTTGGTTGACTAATAACTCTTAATAATCAAGCCTAGTTAATTCAATTTTGCACATAGAAAATGTCTGTCTATTCTCAGCATAACCACACTAAAACACATGGTCACTACTGGTAGGTGAATTTCAATTATGGGGGCTGTGTTTATTTGTTGACACCATTGGACTGTGGTTTGATTTAAGTTCTATACTACATAGTATTTTCTATAAAAGCGATTAAATTATGAAAAAAATCAACAAAACTGCTTCATTTTCCTATTCATGTGTGACTCCTAGTCATGAAGGCAATAATGCATCCCGAAGGCACCGTGGAGACACAGAAGGAGAGCAACCGCCCTTCATGTCTGAGGTGGAAATCAATGATGATGTCATTTAGTAATTTGCCATCTGCTTTTTGTAAACTTGTTAATGTCACTGAGCAGCTACAATTTAATGCCCCAAAGAAAACAATCCTTAGTAGGCTAACTAATACCCCAGATCTTTTACCTTCCTCCACTCAGCCCGTTACCTGTTTTCAACATTACTGTCTCAAGATACTCTGAAGCCAGGCACATCAGACCACAGTTGCCAGGGCCCCTTGACTCACAGTGCAAAATATAAGGATGCAGGCCTCCTCATCACATGCAGCTTTAGAAGAGACTAGCCTGGATCCCCTGAGGTTTTCTCGTACAGGTTAGCTCACCTGAAATCTCTATGGCAACAAAACTGCTCAGCAATCCTTGGAATAAATAAACCCTGTGAAAGCAAGAGGGAGACTGTGGCCTGAGGACACATGCTGCACACTGCTTTGAGGCTGATTTTATAGCAGCTGTAGGTAGAGTGAGGGGAAAATGCTTTCTGTGTCCTCAGGACTGAAGCGACATGTCTACACTGAGAAATAAGCCCATGGTGCAAGACCCCTGGAAACTTCCTCCCATTCCTTAAAAACGTAAGGCTTCCTTTAGATGCCCTTAGAGTAGATCTCTCAAAAGCAACCATTCTCAAGAGGAAATAAAATAACTGATCAAGAAAAGTTAACCAGCCTCTGCCCTGAGTCAGACAGCAGTAACCTACTGTCATCTGTGACATTCCACCAGCAATAAACCATATTAGCTGTTATTTTCCTTTCTAGGAAAGCTATGAGTTGACTTTAAGCCAACTCCTGATTCTCACCAGATCTCTGTACTGGTATAAATGGAAAGGGACAGGGCAGTAACCCAAGGCCCACGTTTTCATTATAGTTTGAAGTGGACTACACAAGTCTGGCATCAGAAAATAAAGACACTGAGTAATGACTACTTAAATCAGCTCCATCCTCAGCTGATTCCAGCTGGACAGTGGGCTAACTGGCTGAGACCACACTTACACAGTGCGTACAATGGGCGGTTTCTGGTTTTCTTCTGGGTAGTCAGCTGTTAAACACCTGTCAGCACAGCACTATCCCACCCGTCCATCCTGCCTTCTAGACAGTTGTACTGAAATCTAACATCTGCTCAGTCCATGTTATAAAAGTCAGTTCTCTAAAACATGTGAACCAATTAACCACCTTGAATCTATTTCTTTCCCAGCAAGATGAGACATCTGTGATGAAACTAGAACCTTAAGAGATTCCAGCAAGTTCTGTGAAGACGACGAAATGGAACTTTTTCTTGTTTTGATTTTGCTGGAGATTGAAATACATAGTCTCTACATGCTAACCACACACTAGGCTTGTATGCTACAGCCGCCCCCGCCCCCTGCCAGCAACACACACTGGGCTTGTGGGCTAGAAACCCCACCCCAGCAGCACACACTCAGCTTGTGTGCTAGAGACCCAGCCTACAATGAAGTAGAACTCAGAACTGAGACAAAGTTGAACTGTGTGATTGGTGACCCTGCAGAAGCCTACTTACGCCACAGCTGGTTGTGAAATTATCTTTACCATGTAGGGATCACAAGCATGCACTACCATGGCTGGGTTTTTATTTTTTATTTTTTAATATGGGTTCTAGAGATCGAACTCAGGTCCCCACGCCTGCATAGCAAGCACCTTCCTGTGTTATTCACCGAGTCCCCTTTGCACTGGGTTCTTGGGTGGAAACGGACTATTCACTGGACGTTTCCTCTTCTCTAGCGCATGCTCTTACTACAGAAAGTCTCCTGCCAGCGCAGCATTAACTATGCCCTGCAAAGTTTCATATCTATTTTCACATTCGCTTAGTATAAGACATTCTAAGCTTCCCCTGGAGAATTCCTCGTGGATTCATAGGTTACAGAGAGGAGTGTTAGCCATTGTTTCCAAGTGTCAAAACAGTTTTATATTTTTTATAATTCACTTTTACTATGGTCACAAAATATACTGCATATGATTTTAGTCTTTAAAATATTTTGAGGTTTGTTTTATGGACTAGAATATACTATAACTATTACTACCACCACTACTACACCACTACTACTTCTACTTCTTTTGGTTTTTGTTTCTCTGTGGAGCCCTGGCTGTCCTGAAACTTGGTAGACCAGGTGGGCCTGAAACTTGGAAATCCACCTGCCTCTGCCTCTCAAGGGTTGGGATTAAAGGTGTATGCAATCATCTCCTGGCTAAGAATCTTATTTTTAATTATTCATAGTTTGTATAGATTTTTGCTGATCTAGACATTACATTAACTGTCTGCTACCTTATCAAAATCTACGGGTTTACTCCTAGTTCAAATGAAATATGGACATCTTGGCTCTCACATCTTTCTTTTCTTCTCTTCAAGTATTTAAGATGTTCTCTCTATGCAGCCTGGTATGTCAGACACCATACTTTTTGTTTCAACCAAACAAAGTTTAGTACATTTAAGAGAGGGAAAACTATTTACGCACATTTTTGTGTGTGTGCCACACAACCTCTATTTCTGACACTCCAAGGTTTCTTCTTTGTTAGATAGCTTGGAGACATTACCTTCAGGTAGATCTAGTGGGACACAGCCCTCCATCTGAGGATGTCTTGACTTGGAGCTCATTACTGAAGTATATGTTCTCTGGCTATGGAAGATGGAGTGGCAGTTCTTCGAGTCCACATATGAGAAAGAATTTGCTCTTTTCTGACTCTGTGGTTTCTCAGTAGAAATTATTTTCTTGCTGAGCCTATCTTCCCTTTGTTTCAAGTATGTTCCTGATTGTTAACTAAAACCCTTTTAGCACCTTTAAAATATTCTGGGTAATTCTCACATCTCTGGCACTTTAGTGTTGGTTTGTCCTGATCAGAACTGTTCAGTCTGAGATCATCCTGGCTTTCTGCACTCTGAATGATCTTTATTTAAAACCATTTTCCATTAAGTTGTGAGACTAAATGCCATTGAAAACTCTCTATTTGGGCTTTTCACTAATGCTCCTTAGTTGTACAAGATCATGAGTTTCACTATAAATTTTCATTTATGTGTGTCTTTTGTACACACACACACCCTCCTCTCCCCCTCTCCCTCCCACTGGTCTACTTTTTGTTCCCAAATGACTCACCATTCTCTCACTATTTTTCCCTTATTCTAGATTCTACATATGAGAGAAAAACATGTATTTGTTTCTCTTTCTGGTTGGTTTATTTTGCTTACTCTACTTTCCTACAAATGATATGATTTTATTCTTCTTTACAACTTCACTGTGTAGACATACCACAGTTTATCTTTTGATGGGCACTGTGGTGGTTTGAGTGAGAATGGCCCCCAGAGTCATGTATTTGAATACTTGCTCCCCTGTTGGTGGAACTGTTTGGGAAGGATTGGGAGGTGTGGCCTTGTTGGGGTAGGAGTGGGATGAGGTTTAGAGGTGTCAAAAGCCCATGCCATTTCCAGTCATCACTCTCTGCCTGTGCATACAGATCAAGATGTGAGCTCTCAGTGAGTACTCCATCTAGCACCATGCTTGCCAGTATGCTGCCATGATAGTATGGACGCTAACCCTCTGTCTTCCACAAGTTGCCTTGGTCATGGCAATATACCTTATCACAGCAATAGAAAAGTAACTAAGACAGGAACTGGAACTAGCTGCCTTTGGAGTAGAGACTATTGCCTTGTGGCTGCCAGGTCAGGCAGAAATCCAGGCCCCCTTAGGCTTGTCAACAGTAGGCAAGGAAGCTTACTTGAGTTTTCTGTGGGGTTCATGGAAAGCACACTTTTCAGCAGGGAGAAAACACTGAGCTTTACTTTTGGAGTGCTGGAAGGTTTCCTCATGGCTTCACAGAGCAGACATCTGGGCTCCCCACAAACTTTCTTCTGGCACAGGCAGGATGGAGCCACACACACACATTCTGTGGTGTTCAGTACAGCAGATGCTGTATAAGAGATTGCCTCACTAGAATTCACCTTCTGGCAGAGGCGACTTTCCTGAGCTTGGTAGTTTTAGTTGGCAAGCTTCTTCAGCTCAGGCTACATAACAAACTGAAAGCCCAGGGACTTACCATTTCAAAGGGAAATGCGTGACTTGAGGTTTCTGACCAGTCTTTTGCCTTCTTTGAGTCTTTCAATAGTGTGGTTATGCATAGTCCCTAGAGATTTAGCTTTAGGTTAGTAGAACTACAGAGAAAGCTTCTCTACACAGTCTCCCTGAATGGAATGTTCTTGTCATCTTAGAGATAACAAAAGAAAGAAGACAGACAGACAGACAGACAGACGGGCAGACAGAAAGACAGACAGACAGAGAAAGAGAGGGAGGGACAGGAAGGAAGAAGGAAGGAAAGAAAAAGCAATAAAGTAGTCTATATTCTTGCTATAATTATGAAATATAAAATATCTTGCTTTTAAAAACACAATTCAGCCTATATCAACAGCAAAGAATTTTGAGAAAGTATGTAAGTAAGATTGTGAATTTTGTGATTTTGATGCATTTTTCTATTTACATGAAGAAATGCAATAGCTTTCCACTTGCAGCTGGGTAGCAGCATGGACTCTAATGGCTGTCCCTCTCACTGGCCAGTTCCTGCTCTGTTTATAATGGCAACCATTGAGAAGCTCTGGAGAGGGCTTGAAGGCCAAGCACATGGTAAAGTATTGTCAGCAAGCTACATCTCACTGCACTGAGACTTGTAGACCTGTGCACACTGTAATTAGAAGGGGCCAGATTAAGGTAGGTGCCAATTTCAGAGCAGCCACCAAATATCCTGAGTGAATCCTTTGCTGAAGATGCTTGCTGTCATTATCTGCATGGTATACTCAGAGTGCTGTAATAATGACAGAGTGGAAACATGAGGAAAGAATACTGCATTCACAACAACAGTAAATACTCTCAATACTCTGTGAACACTCTAGAGTGAAACGCATAATTCACAGATACTGCCTTAGAAGGGAAACCACTCAACCGTCTTTCCTCCTGGGGTTGGGGACATAACACAGGGGGTAGACTCCAGCAAGCTGAAAGAGTATTAAAGATACTGCGTTTATTATTTACTTATTCATTCGTTTGTTTGTTTGTTTGTTTGTTTGAAACAGTGTCTTGCTAAGTATAAGGGGCCCAGACTGGCCTTAAATGCACAGCAGTAGTCTGCTTCGGCTTCTCCAGGGGGATAACAGGCACAAACCACCATCATGGCAGTGGTTTTAACACCTCTATCGCTTGTGTTATTATATGCATTCATTTTCACCTTTTAAACTTCACATTTCAAATAAAGGCTTCGACAGCTTCAGCCCAGCCCAGGAACCAGTCAGCACTAGTTTGCCGTGGCCTTAGCCACATGTCTCTATTGCTCTGGTAAACTGCCTGCTCTTGACTTTTGGCCATGCCTTCTCTGGGATGAGGGGATTTTCAGAATATTTATTCCAATGAATTCCTTAAGATAAAAAATTAATACTCAGTAAGTGAGATTCCAAATCAGTATCTTAATATCTGCTAAAACTATGTTATAATTCTATATGGTTAAATACTTCCTGATGCTTTTGTGGTCTGTTTAACTTACTATAAGCTTATGAAATAATTCACCAATGTTTTGAATTTTTCCTTTTTATATTTTCGGTGCCTTTTCTCTTTCTGACTGTGATAGCATCATCATATTCTATACTACCATCCAAGTCACTACCAACATTTAGATTCCCAACATTCACTTCCTAGCTTAAAAAAGGCAATAATTGGGACTCACTAATTAAACGTGTCATCTGTAGATAAAGCCACCAAAGCAGTAAAGAGC
The DNA here is from genome assembly GCA_028551405.1 of Uromys caudimaculatus. NCBI lineage: Eukaryota > Metazoa > Chordata > Mammalia > Rodentia > Muridae > Uromys > Uromys caudimaculatus. The sequence goes on along the minus strand of CM052707.1, from coordinate 805,021 downwards.
CTATGACAGGTGGTAGGCAAGCAGGAGCAGGGTCCAAACCAAGCTGTCTAGCCCCAGTCACTCACTCTTCTCCGTGGGTTTTGATAGGCTGCTTTAGTTACTCCTTTATGCCATATTTTTATCTTTAGAACATTGAACCGTACACATATCCCCTTCTAGGGGGCTGGGTATCACCTGTCATCCCATTGCTTGGTCTACCACTGGCCTCTGTGTGGCCCTGGCTCGAACCGGAGCCTGGTGTAACTGTCCACCCTTTGCAGGGCTGCTCCTTTTGCCCTGATGTTTCCTAGGCTCTAGCCTCTCCCTTTCCATCCCCTCCTCCACAGCTGTTCCCCAGTTCCCCTAGACTACAACACAGCACATAGGAGTTTGTCCTTATGCATGCTGGCTAAAACAGGAAGTACTTCAGAGCCACAGTTCAGGCAAAAGAAACTGGTGTGGTGTACTCTAGAGTCTGTAATCCAGAGGCTAGGTCAGGGGGTGTCAAGTTTAAATGCTTCCTAGGTTATGTAGCAAGACCTTGTCTCAATATGTCATTATATAATAAATAAACAAACAAATAAATGGACAAATAGATAATTAAAACCAAAATAAGATAGATGGATAGAAAATTAAAAGTAACACAACAACAACAACAACAACAAAACAAATCAAATCAAAACTGTTCTTCCTTTGAATCAGGTAGTGCCAGCACCATTTCCACACAGTCATTAGCCAGACTCAGGAAGTATATCTCAGGAAATTCTATAAAAGCAAGGCATATAAACTCCTGGGCCTATGGCCCAAGGAGAGTTAGAGCCACATGCCACCAGCAGGAGCGGCTGTCCCGCTGTACATACGAGCAGCAGTCAAGACAATGAACACAGAGCTGGCTGGTGTTAAAAGCAAAAACTCTCTATAACATTGCTATGCTCAGCTGTCTGGAATACCTACCTAGAGGAATTAACAAAATGACAACAGATTTAACAAAACCAACTGAAGTCATTCCAGTATTTAGTAAGATGACCACAAATGATAAAGGGGAAAGACTGTTTAAACTTAAAAAAAAAAAAAAAGCAAAATGATTACTAATTTATAACAGGTAAGAAAGAGAGACAGAGAAACAGAGGGAGGGAGCAAGCTCACTTGGAAATGTGCATGTGGTAACAGAGTTAGCTCTTATTTCTAAAGTTGTTGCTTCAGCACGGATGGTCCCATATCAGATGAACAATGTCATATAGCAGACATTGGAACACAATCACACAGTCCCTAAATCCAGGCAGCTCCAGCTTTCAGCCAACAGGTCGTCAAAGCCTGTACATGAAGGAGGGTTAGTTAGGGAGACAAGAAAGCAATCTACTTGGCAAACTTCAGTTTTTGCAAGGCAAAATGGCTGCAGGTACCAAGATGTCCCTTGTGGATAACTGGAACGAAATGAGACTCATTTTAGACAATTGTGTCTTTACATTTTTTTTTATTGGTTATTTTATTTACATTTCAAATGTTATCCCCCTTCCCAGTTTCCCCTCCACAAACCCTCTATGCCATCCCTCCTCCCCCTTCTTCTATAAGGGTGCTCCCACTCCTGCCTCACTGCCCTAGCATTCCCCTACGCCCTCATAGGACCAAAGGCCTTCCCTCCCATTGATGCCAGTCATCAGACTGAGGACTGGGACCCCAATGGAGGAGTTAGGGGAAGGACTGAAGGAGCTGAAGGGGTTTGCAACCTACTAGATTAAGGACTTTAAACACAAAAAGGAAATGCATCAGTTTCTCTGAAGTGCTGGAGTTTAAGTAATGGAAATATAAAATTAACAAGTTCTGGAAAGTAATTGGACATCATCTTTTGGAAATAGAAAAGGATGTTCATGAGTTTCAGCTACAGCGTGTTCCATGTTACAGCACATTGAAAAGGACTCTTGGTGGCTCCTGCTTCCTAGTATTCACAGCCTCATGTGTCCTCCCCTTGAGTGAGGACCTGCCTAATCTAACAAACAGCACAGCCAGGAGGGAGGGAGAGGGTGGCAAGACTTTGCTTAGGTACAGAGGAACACACCTTTCATCTACCTAGCAGACTTTCTCCTTGGCAGCATACGTACATAAGACTAGAAGATTCCTCTACCTGGCTTTGCTGAAACAAAATGGCACATTCACAGGCCACGTGGCAAGGAACTGAGACACCTGCAAGCAACAGCCTCATAATGGAGGCCCACATTCCAGCGGCTCTTTAGGTAGAGGATTCTGTAGCAAGCACAAGTTTAGAACCAGACCCATTCCTAGCTGGGCTCTCTGATTAAGAACTTAACCTGGTCAGCACTACAATGGTATACTTGAGAGTCATCCTGCACCACAGTACCCGATGAAGCCATACCCAAATTCCTGGCCCATCAGATACTGATATGTTTGCTTTAATGCAATAGGTATGGAGTGATTTGTTTTATTATTATATACGTGTGTGTGTGTGTGTGTGTGTGTGTGTGTGTGTGTGTGTGTATCTGACTTAGTTTATATTACATATAACCAGAGTGCTATATGTAATAACAATAAGAACTGGGATATTTGTTAAATACACAGTGATACGCACAGATGATATAAATCTTTATATATTAAAATTATACCCTAGAGTGTGAATAAATACAACATACATTCATAATACATTGATTAAGCTTTTAAAATCTCAAAGCGTATGCCATGTAACCGATCATTTGGAATACGAATGCTCTGTACATGCAAATATAAATGAATAATTGGGATGGTGGCATTATGGCAATTATCTGAGCTCACCAATTGTTTAAAGGAAGAGTACTCCATTTTTGGTGAAAAATTAAATGCATGAAGGAAACCAAAAAAGGGAATCAGCACAACACAGATGCCAGCACACATTAAGCAAATCTTCTCTGTGCAGGTTCCTGCTTGCTTCCTGGGTGCTGGGGGAAGAAAGAACAAACAAGAAGAGATGCTTAAAGTGATCTGCCAGAAAGAGCCACTGGTTACCTAACATAGCACGTTGTCTCTTCATTAGTGAATGGGGGGGGGGGGGTGGTGGTGATTTGTCCCTACCTGCAAAAACACATCTACAGTCCCACATGGCGCACTGCACAGACAACATCTAAAGTTTACAGCGGCTCAGGTGTCCCACTAGGGCAGTAGGTAGCTCATCAGACTCATAAAATACAAGCTCATTACAAACAATGAGACAATCCACATTAACTGGACAAAACTCAGGTAACATAGTCACACAAATGAGAATGTCCAAGCAGTGAAATCAACTATGCACTACACACTGAAGGAGAAGAGAAATATATTATTTTAAAAGATTTTTGCTTAGCTAAGGATACAGACACCTTGGCGGATGGAGGTGGCACAGCAGATGAAGCACTTGAGGATTAGTTTGGACCCCCAAGGCCTCCGTAGACACCGGATAGGCAGGGCAGCCTGAGTAAGATCCCAGCTCTCAGGAAGCAGAGACAAAGGGTTAATGGGGTAAGCTGGCTAGCTTAAAACTAGTCAAACTGGTAAGCTCTGGTTTCAACTGAGAGACCCTGACTCAGTTCAATAAAGTGTCAAACCAGGAGACAATGGATGTCAAGTTCGGGTCTCCCACACATGTGCATACACATGCATGACTGTGCACACACCTGTGCCTATCCACATGCAACTATGTGCATGCACACCACGCACATACAAAAAGGAAGAGAAGAATCTAGACCTCAGTTATCCTTGCAGTGATCATGTGCAGTTTGACTTCAGTGACAGTTGAGTGAACAGAACAATTAGATCAATGGATGACCAGAGAAACTGCAGCTCACTGTGTAGCTGAACATGTCAGACGTCTCTCCAAGAATCAAAGACAGTCCCCCCCCCCATATAAAACACTCTTTAGAAGAACCCTCAAGCCTCTTCTGAGCAGCAAGCTAAAAAGTGGTCTCAGCTGCTCCACATGTCTGACTTATTTCGAGGGACGAGGTGGTATAACATGATTCTACAGCCCCTCTGAGGAGAGCATTCAACAGTAACATGCCCTGCAAACAAGCACAGCTCACTGCTGGTTCTGTTTGTTTAGACACACCCAAATGCCGGGGAAGAAAGCAAGTCATGGGTGGTGTGTAGAAAGGTAAACGTGCAACCAAACTTGAGGCAAAGCGCCTGCTGGAGGGAAAACCAAGAATTATTTTCTTCATCTTCTTTCTAGGGTCACATGAGTAGGATCCTAGGAAACTTTTCCACAGAAGTGAAGAGGCCAGAGTAGGCATATACTGTATAAAGCAGCAAATCTATGGACTAAGCGTTCCTTCCACATGTGAGTCAACAGGAAGCACTTGATGGGGTCAAAGGACACAGTAATGTGAGTCTGTTCCAGACAGGAGATGAGTGACAGCCTGTTTCCTGACACAGCCGTGTGGGGAACCTTCCACTATACTCCACTGCATTCCAGAGAGAGCTTACATGAAGAACCTCTGAAGGACAGACAAGACGCCTGGCATCCGAGAACTGACCATAAGACGGAACGGCCTTTGGGTTTCGGAACAGAGCCAGGTTTAGTTTTAAGTGCTATCCTTACTGTTTTAATGGCATTGGATAAAAATGGCACCATAACTTGTAAATTTTAGGTATAAAAATGAGAAATATAAAACAAGGGGTCATAAATCAGTTTGAGTCCAATTAAAATCCTTAGACTGTCATTCAAAAACACTGCGCAGAATGTAGTAAGATGAACGGGTGGGCGGTTCTATTTTAATCACTAAAGCCTGCAGGAAGGTTTTATGTCTCCAAAGTACTAGCCAGATACATCCAGCACTGACTGGAACATGGAAAATGCAGTGCCACAGACGATTGTCTGCTTCAGTCAGGTCCATCTGAGCTGAGCCATGCTGTCTGCCAGCTCGACGATACAGGTAAATATTTGTGGTTAATGTAATAATAGAATTATATCCAACTGTTACCCCACTACTTAAGAACACACAGGAAGTTCTCAGTGAGGGTGCTCTGGACTTGAGTGGAACAAGTGGCCCCCAAACACCTCCAAACGCCTGTTGTGGACAGAACAGGGTGTGGCAGTAGTGTTAATCCTTACTAGTCACTGAAAACAATTCATTTTGGCAGCTATAAAATAAATGTGTGCTCTTTAAATGGAATGCTGCACCATTACTGTTCCTCGGAAGAGCTGACACCAGCTAGTGTTACCATTTCAACTGAAGTCAAGCCCAGGTGTTGACTCTTGAATGGCTTACTAACTAATGGTGTTACTTTGAGACATTCTGAAAACATTGGGAGCCTAACGGTTGTGAGTGGGTCACTATAAAGAGGGGGCTTTGGAAGCTCTGCCTTGTCTCAGCTCCTCTTCCCTCTTTCTATGGAAGCTCCTCTGCCACCATCCTGCCACCGGTAAGTTCTGTCAGAGTGTGTGGTGAGGCCAAACCATCTCAAAGCATGAGTTAAGACAGTCCTTTTCTTGTCAAGGTTATTCTCTCCAAGTATTTTGTCACAACAGTGAGAAAGCTAATTAGTGTACGCTGGGGACTTGCAATTGTTGGATGCTATCTAGTAATGCATATCAATAACTTTCAAGGAATAATTTCAACACTGTGCTATGGTGCAGTTTTAAATGCTGAACCATTTCAGAGCTAAATTTACTTTACGGATCTAGACCTTCTAATGAATGCTGCTTTCTCTCAAGACTGCCATGGCTAGGGATGAATTCTGGTGTCTCATTTGTACACATGCAAGCACTTTTATAAGCCTGCCTGCTATAGGTGACAAACACAAAATAAGTAACAGAAATGTAGGGTGTGTTTCTGTTTTTACCAATAGTATATAGTAAATAGAGCTTAACCCATCTTTTCATGGGAGGGGGTTGTCTGTCTTTGTCTCTAATGTCTCAATGTTAGGATTTCAAGACCCTCAACATACCAAAAATTATGAAGCAATATAAAGCTGCTAACATTTTATGTTGCCCATAACCTGTCATCATGTTGTCACATAGGACAAGAACATGCTAACCCCACAAATGTACAACTGGCCATCTTGTGTTTCTCATTTCTATGACTAAAATCTCGACAAGAAGCAACTTGAGGGTGGATGTATTTTACCCTCACAGTTTGAAGGTGCAATCCATTACAGAGGGGAAATGTGGAGGTGGGTACTGCTTCCAGATGTCACAGCAGAAGTGTGAGGCTAACAGGTCAAACACAAAGGTGGGGCAGGATGCAGTACTGGGTGATAGGCTGGGATCTACTTCCAGCAGAAAGGTTCAACTCCTTAAAGACAGTATCACGAGCTGAAGACCAAGCATTCAACCATATGAGCCTGTGGAGGGCATGTCACATCCAAACCGTGACCACGGCATGTCTAGCCACACCCTAAAACCTGCCTGGATTTCCCATTCGTTCATTTCTCCCTTCTGCATAGTAACGTGGAGACCACGCAAGACCAGATACATTCAAAGCTCTATAGCTGTGGGATAATTCCTTATTTCTAGTCACCACTATAGTTATTGAGGTGACAAAGTTCACTAATTCCTACTTTTAAGATGCCGCTGCAGAGCTCATGGTAGAAATTTATCCCTACAATTCCAGCACTTGGGAAGACTGTGTTGAGTTCAAAACCAGGCTGTTTACTTAGTTCCATGCAAGCCAGCATAGGCTACACACTGAGATCCAATCCCCACCCACCGTCCCAAATCCTAGTGTGATGTGACTCTAAATAACATTATCAAACTATAAAAGTTACGTATCATAGCACTCAAGTAGTAAAACTAGACAAACCTCTACAACCTGTCAACAGATGGGGACATTTCCAGCTCGGGACCCACTTTGTCACTTAGGCATTGTTCTGGCACTTCAGGCTTTGTGACTCCACAGCTTCGGGGAACATGGAGACTCCATGGAGTGAAGACCAGAGTGGCAAAATGCCTGCTCTCAATGATACTGCACTGAAGCGTTCAGCAGCTTGGGAGTCCACCCCCAACTCTGCCGCAGGTGCCAAGGCACTGGGGCCATCACTGAGAACCCAAGCCTGACCTGATGTCAGTCACAGGAAACATTATCTGTGAGCGATTTGACTTCACAGAGAAAAACAAGTCCTAGAGAGTCAAGACTTGAACATAAAACCAGACAGCACCTTTCTCACTATTTTGCTTTTTCATGAATGTTTGTGGCTTCTTTCTTTAATTGTTAATTACACATATATGTGTCCATGTCCTAAATACATAAGCTCAGACTGCTCAGTTGGTATAATGTCGTTTGTTCATGTTTTCAGGGATGACTGTTTATTATTGGATAACCAATCTTCCCTGGGTAAGACCATCTCCCCCACTCTCAGTTTCCTTAGTTTCCTGTAGTTCTTTGGCAGCCTCATGAGCCCCCCCCCCCTCGTTAGCATGTCTAGTGGTGGTGTCTTTGCTCAAGTCATGTTTTTTGTTTTTTGATTTTTTGTTTTGTTTTGCAGGTATTCAGTCTTTTTTTTTTTTTTTTTTTAATTTTTTGATACTTTATTTACATTTCAAATGTTTCCCCCTTTCCAGGTCTCCACTTTGGAAACACTCCTCCCCTGCTCCCTCCCCTTCAAGTCATGTTTTGACAGCCATGTTGGACGTGTACAGTAGCATCCCTGACACTACCCAGGAGATGCAATCTTACAACAAACTTCCTGTTTCTCTGGCTCTTTTAATCTTTCTGCCTCGTTGTTGGAATAAAATACTCTTGACCATAAAGTTTTAGTTCGTTTAGTTGTTCCAAGTGTCCATTAGACAGAAGTACAAGAAACAAAGTGGGCTGGAAAAATGGCTCAGTGGATAAAAGCACTTTCTATATAAGCATGAGGTCCTGAGTTCAAATCCTGGCCCCCACATAAAAAGCTGGCCATGGCCTATACACTAATAAACCCACAGTGTGTGAAACAGAAGATTCGGGGACTGCTGTCCACCAGCCTAGATTGGGGTTCAGTGGCAGATCCCTTATACTGAATGTGAGATATCTCCCTCACTCATGTGTCTGAGATATCTCCCTCACTCATGTGTCTGAGATATCTCCCTCACTCATGTGTCTGAGATATCTCCCTCACTCATGTGTCTGAACACTTTGGCTCCATCTGGTGGCATTGCTTGTTAAAGTTATGGGACCTCTACAGGATGGGGTAGTGGTGATGGCGACCGTGGTGGGATTTCTTAGCCTGGCTCCATTCCTAGTCTCTGTGTGTGTGCTTCTGGACTGCTGAAGCCAACATGGCAGGCCTCCTGCTCCCCACATCATGCTTCCCCAAAACATGGATGACAGCCTGAACTGTGAGCTAAAATAAACTTTCTCCCCTGAAGTTGCTTTGGTCAGAGTATTTTATTCCAGCCATGGAAGAGAAAGTAGGATACTATCTTAAAGGATGAGGTAGAATATGGTAGAACAGACACACAGACACACAGACACACAGACACACACAGACACACAGAGAGAGACAGCATCTGCACAATGCACCTCCCAGGCCTCAGAGAAACTGAGAGTTCTGCTGTCCTTGCAGCCCAGTGCAGAGGAAGTTGAGAACATTTGTGTTTTGTTTTGCTTTGTTTTGTTTTTTTTTTTAATGTAGGTAATTACAAGAATATGATTAATGTCATTAAATAACTCGGGTCTTGGGAAGTAAAAAGACAACAAATATTTGAACATCAAAGTTTCTGTTTACCATTTCTGTTTTTGGGAAAATGTACCCTCTTCCCCCTCCCAGTAAGGTTGGGTCCTCTGAAGCTAAGTAAGAGCAAATGGAGTTTTAATAATGTGGAGAGAAAACCCCGTGTCCATCTACCAACACAGGAGAAGGACGGAATTCTGCCTGGCTGACTGCCCTGATACAGAATAGGACTGGCACACAACAGAGCAGCGTCTTTCACTGCAGACACTGGGTCACTGTAGGTGTGGCATCTGTCAGACACTAGGTATACTCAAAGCAATAGTTTCTCAGTCTTGCACACACAGTTCCCCGCACATCAAGAACTGAGACAGAAATCGCATGCTACAGCTTTGCTAAGCAATCAAGCACACTTTCAAACTGGTGTGTTTCACTTTTGAGAGCAAAGGAGGTCATATTCCCTCAGCTTAACTGGGCACGTCTCCACAGCAAGAGCAAGCACTAGAATGTCAAGGTAGTAACATCCTTCCACTCTCAACAATGGCAACACAAGGGGGACTTAGTGCTGAGCACTGAGCCCAAGACACAAGCATGCCAATGGTAAGCTATGCAAACCTGTTCCTTAGTGATGTACTGGCCTGGCCTCCTCCTGTCCAAAAGGTAGAGGACAACCCTAGGTGCCACATTCTGGTGGTCTATCAACTAGTTTGCCAGTGCTGTGTGAAGTTTGTCATACAAAAGATGAATGAGTCAGGAAAGCCTCAAAGTCACTTATGCCAGCCAAGAATGTGGCTCATCACTTCTCCAGTGAGGTGTTTTTTCTTTTATTCTTTTAAAAATGAGGGGGGAAGACAGATTTAAATATAGAAGGCCTTGGACAGCACAGCACAACTGTTGCTTCTACATGGATATCCAACAGATATCTCCAATTACTCATGCAGTAAAGAGCTGGCCTGCTGACAAGCCAGCATTCAGAGCAGAAAATATATGAGCTAGTTTAGCTATAAGTGGCCGGTCCTGATTTGTGTATTTTCCTTCTCAGAGCAGCTGAAGTGCAAAACTCCTAACCACTGATGAGAGACAACCTCTTATGTCTCCTACGTAGACGTACTGACCATACATACTGACTAACTTTGTAATTTAAGGAGCAAACACCAAGAAAACAGGTGAATGTTTTTAAAAAGGCTTTTGCTTTCATGTCTGTCTGTCTGTCTGCCTGCCTGTCTGCTGTCTGTCTGCATATGAGGGTGTGTTGTGCGCACTGTGCACACACCTGTATAACATGTGGAGGACAGAGGAAGCTGTTAGGTGTCCATCATTTCTCTGCACTGTACGTCCTTTAAAACGGGATCTCTCATTGAATCTGAAGCTAGGCTGGCAGACAGCACGAGACAGCCATCTTCCTATCTCCCTCTCTCAGCAGCTAAGGTCACAGGGACCTATCTGTGTGTGTACCCAGTCTTTATCCAAGTGTGAGATTCAAACTTGGGTGCTCACACTTGCAGAGCATGCATCCTCAGTCACTAACCCACTCTGTGTGTGTGCCCCTCACCTCCCTTTTGCTTGTTAACCTTTTTTTAAGACAGAGAAGAGTTTCAAGTCCAAGTTGTTTTGTCACCCAGCATGGCTCTTAGAGGGAAACTACTGGCTTCAGACGCAGAGCCCTGTGGGAAAGGAGGCTTGGTAGTGAACAGAGAACAGGCAGGCATAGCTGACATTGCTCCGACACTGCAGGGCATGAGAAGTGCCGAGCCTGTGGATACAGGCGTGAGCTGACACACAGGCAGACTTGCTAAGACCAGAGAGCAGCAGAGCCAGGCAAGGAGCCTCTCTTGACCATCGGTTCTGCTTCCTGAGCTATCTCTTCTCAGATGTAGACACAATGAGGTCTGACACACTGGTGCTGAATTGCAAACGCATCTCTTCTAATGTACAGCAGAGCTTTCCTTCGGCTGTGTATCCGTTTCTTGTTAGCTTGACCCAAGCTGGAGTCATCTGGGAAGAGGGAACCTCAACGGAGAGAAAGCCTCCATCAGACTGGTCTGTACAGCTTAGGGAAGCAACTTCTCGATTAATGCTTGAAGTGGAGGGTAGTGCTGTCCTCGGGCTATGGTTCTGGGTTGTAAAGAAAGCCAGCTGGGCCAGCAATGGCGAGCGAGTGATTGAGCAGTACTGTCCTATGACTTCTGCATCAGATCCTTGGGCTCCTCCCTGGTTTTCCTCAATGACGGATGTTCGAGCCAAATGAACCCCCTCCTCCCCAGGCTGCTTCTGGTCACTGTGTTTATCACAGCAATGGAAACAGAGCCGGTTGAATTCCAAATGTGAATTTTCAGGTTGGACCATCGCAGGCATGTGGACAATCCAACTGCACTGCTTGTTGGGAGTAAACCAAAGGAAAACCTTGTCAGCTCGAGAGAGAAGCCGAGGGAGCACAAGTTCTCGAGGAGAGTCCAGTGGGTGGAGATCCTGTTAACTGTGTTAAGAGACACCCGGTGGTCACCAGTCGCACCTAGGTCTGTCCATCCTGACACATGTGGGAACTGTCAGCACTCTCAGCCTTAAGAGCTTGTGAAGATCATTAACATTACCTTGCCCTGTGAAACTATACGAATGTACAGGGAACTGGGGTGACATCTTGAGAGCCATGGAGTTAATGTGCTTACTACCTGGGGCCAGAAAGAACAGGGTGCAATTACCAGGATGTACAATCCGGTCTGTTTTACTCAGTAACCTCAGAAGAACTCAGTTAAATGTGACAGCACTCAGTACCATTAAAGATTACTTATCCTGGTGCACTATCCCCCAGATAACAAAGATACAAGTTTCCACCTGCACCCGATGGACTCTCATATTCTGCAGACAAAGCCACTCTTTCTGTATTTTTAATACAATGACAAAATGGATATAGGAAAAAGCATATGATCTTACAAGCTGTGCTTTCTTAGAAAGGGGCAGCAGAACCAACAAAATCTATTATGAGATGGATTTTATTTGAGGTGGGGTAATTTAGAAAGCTGATGTCACAATCTCCATGTAAGATGCAAATGTTTGCCAAACACAGTTAAAACAGAGCCCGTGTGAAGGAACGAGGCATATCTTCTCTCTCTCTCTTTTTTTTTTTTTTTTTTGCAATCACACGAGGTTTAATTCGGGGGCGGTGAGAAGGACCAGTGCACTGGGGTCGAACCCGTAACCTACGCAGAGGCAGAGGGGTTC
>CM052707.1:771652-793110 GCA_028551405.1 Uromys caudimaculatus | reverse complement strand
GTATTTAAAGGAAAAAACCACAAAGGGGTGGGGACTGGAAAGGATTTGCATTATGGGGAAGTACAGATTGTTCTAAGTTATTCACAGGTCAGTTGCACAAACATTTCTAGTTCCTGAAGCATTGTGCCTCTGGCCCTGAGGTCAGGTCAAAGTCACCCGTTTCTTAGGAGAAAGAATGTCGTTGGGTGGGATTTTTGCCTGGGCATGTCTCGGCTCTAAGTTTGCTAGGGGCCTAACCTTCCTCATAAGGGTTCAGATCTTTCATTCTCCACTTTTTCTAGTGGTTAGTTCTAATCTCAGAACTATATTTCGTCTTTGTTCCCCAGCGCTTGGTACTGTTGTCTTAACATAAGAACCTGGACAGTGCTTATTCCTTCCCTGACAAAGGTTAACAATCTATTAATTAAGCAGGGTCCAATAGTGAGCAAAAGGAACAAAATCAGCAGGGGTCCTGCTAAGGCAGAAAACAGAGTTGTTAAGGCTGCACATAATCCTCCTTGCTGGAGGAAAAGTCTAATCTCCTCCAATTCTATACTTATGACTGATGTTTTAAGACCAAAACTGAGGTCTTGGTGATTGCCCCAGTCACCCCAATCACAACAGAAGGGAGACAGTGTAGAGATGGAGGTATGTGTGTAAGGCTCGCATGAAGACTAGCAAACATGAACACGGACTTCCGGACAGGCGCTTCTAAGTACAAGTATTTACATTACGATTTGACTACTTAAGATGTCTGCTTACTGTTCTCTGTAAACAGACCTACTGCCCATTTGATTTTTACAGAAAGTCTTCAAACCTCGGTGGAAAAACCATCACCACACTCTGTTTTTGCTAAGAAACACTGCATATCTCTAAGCTTTGTCCCATCAACTGTATCTACTTTCTTCTGGATCGCTCCCAGCTTACTTTCTCCAACGAGATGTCGAAGCTACAGGTTCTAGAGCCACTCTGAGCTCGCTGCAGCAGCCTCACAGGGCACCCTGTCTCACCAGCTTCTTTCCGGCCTTCCCCTCCTGAGTTTCTGTCCTGAGAAATAATTATGTCTCCTGGATGTCTATTTAAGAACTGACATGGTTTTCACATCAACATACGCCCGTTCTTCCACCCACCCCCACCTCCTCATCCCTACAAGATGCCAAATGTATCACTACCTAAAGATAAATCAAATTTTCTAAGTATCCCAAGTTAATGTTAATTCTCCAGCCTTGTATCCCTTAATTCCCCAACCAGAATGCTAGAGGAAAAAGGAGCCTCTCTAATGAAGGGGGAAGCTAATATTTAAAGGTACAGTAACAACTGAAGCCAGTAACCAAATGAAGCCCTGCCCTTAAAAAGACACTTGATCTATTGGTTGCATTTCCCGGTTCTAAAGTCATGTGCAGTAACTAACTCTTCTTCCTGCTGTGTATGAAGGTGAAGCATAAACACACACAGAGCTTGGTGCCTTTATTTTAGCCAGAAGTATAAATACTTCTGTAACGGTCACCACTGTGGGGACAGCAGGATGCATGGTAGGTAACTAAGTTCTTCCAAGCCCTCAAAAGGAAGCTGCTTCTGTGTTTGTAAAGAACCAAAATTGGGGTGACACCTGTTTAACCATCTGACTCAGATGGAATTGAAACAGCCTTGTAACAAATATACAAACCATAACCTGTTCAGGGCCACCCCAGAGTCAGCTGAAGCCTGCCAACTAAAGCTATTTAATTCCACGTGCCCCCACCTTCCAACCTCACACACTGGCGATGATGGCTCCTCTCCCTGCCTAGCAGGCCCCATACTGACACAAGAGAGAATTCTACTCCTAATAGGAGGTAGGACGTTTTCTTCATGTATGAGGGAGTAGAAGAAATGAAGAGAGAGAAACTGCTGCCTTGGCAGTAAGTCGGGCTGAGATGCCAGATTCACCCACTTCACGCTCGCTGCTGCCAGTTACCACCAGCCATACACGACACCGATCATTGACATGTACTATAGGACACAGGGCAGCTTCTAAAGGGACAGTATGCAAAAGACAGCATAAAATACCTCTAATAACTTCACTATGTGTTGAGAAACTACTTGAGACAGGTTTTTAAGATTTATTTATTTATTATATATATATATGAGTACACTGTAGCTGTCCTCAGACACACCAGAAGAGGACATCAGATCCCAGTACAGATGGTTGTGAGCCACCATGTGGTTGCTGGGAATTGAACTCAGGACCTCTGGAAGAGCAGTCAGTGCTCTTAACCACTGAGCCATCTCTTCAGTCCTTGAGATATGTTTAATTAAATTTAGTACTTTTATTTATTTTAGCTGATCTTTTTTCCTGTTTCAACGTAGTGACTACAAATTGTAAAAGTGTATATTTCCCTTGAAAGTGAAAATTCTTTGGGGCAGTGCTGTTGAGTACTGTGTTTTGCCTTTTAAGATGCTGAACCCAGGGCAAACATGACACCACTGAGTTATATCACCAGTTCTTCAAGTGTAAGTTTTAAAAAAAAAGTAAGTGTGTGTATGTGTGTGTGTGTGTGTTTATCTGTGTAAGTCTGTCTGTCTGTCTGAGTTTGTGTGCGTCTGTCACTCTGTGTGAGTCTGTGTATGTGTGTGAGTATGTGTGTGGGGTGTGTGTGTGTGTGTGTGTGAGAGAGAGAGAGAGAGAGAGAGAGAGAGAGAGAGAGAGAGGTTATGTCTTCACCTCTGAAATGAGCCAATTCAAGCCCGATTAATTAGATTATATTAAAGGCAGATTTATTGGGAAGGCAGGCAAGTTTACCAGCCCCAAGGACTGAGGCCAGGAAAGCTGCCATGGGGAAAGAGGGGATAGGGGAGAGAAGAGAGAGAAAGGCCATGCTCACAGAGAGAGAAGAGGAGGAGAGAAAGAGAGGGGGGAGGGAGGGGACCAAAATGTTTGGATTATATAGGGAGGAGTCTCTGGTAGGGGTAGCCCAGCCCCTGAACTAGAAAGTTCAGGGTTGGGGACAGGGTATGCCAGGTAGGGACTGAGGAATGCTAGGAGAACCTGGAGGCCAGGTCTGCACTGGTATGTAAAAAAATGCACTGCAGTCCCTTGTCCAGGGGTCCAAAACAAAGCACTATCAATACTATGTATCAATAATATATATTAGCAATATATACAGTACAAATTCTCTGTCGTCCAGGCTATGTGGGGAATAGAAATAAATGAATCCAATTATTAATATCACCTTATTCAAGTTTTGAACTTGGGTAAGGAGATAACAGCTGTTGCATCGCCTTTCTGTGAGCCAGATCTACAGATGAAGGACACGACAGAGCGCCACAGATGGATAATGCCCCTAAGTGCTGTGGGATATTCCAGTTGGCATCTGCAAAAGGCCAAGGGCCCACTTCACTGCAGTGCTCCTGGTCCACTAGGCTTGGATGTTAAAGTGTCCCCATTTACCACCAGAGACATTCCACAAAAGGCTTTACTAGTTACACATTTTGGAAGTAATGCCTGCAAATCTCCTGAGTTCCACCTCTCAGAATTTTGCTTTGTAACTACTCAGTTTGATCCAGAGAGAAGAGCCTAATGTTCTCAATGCAAAATGCAGTTCTCAACAGGTGGCAAATTCTAATTTGGTAGTAATCTGCATTCACGAATAGATGGTTATAGTATACAGTTATTGAAAAATAGTGGATTAATAGGTTGTATTTGAAATGAGCATAAGGACGGTATAAGCTCTTTTGAAAACACACCCACTTTTTCCTCTTGCCCAAACATTCATAAGGCAATTTGTGTCACAAAACACAGGCTTTCTTAAGTTACAAATAAGAAAATGAAGGCCTTATCAGTAACATGACTATTGGTAAAAGACAGGAAGTATGAGCAGGGGGACTCCTCTGCCTCACCAGCTCCCTTGGCGCTGCTGCTGAGCACCGGTGGAGTGGAGGGCAGCCTGCATATACTTAAGTCTCAGAAATCATCTATGAGCTTCTGGCAGGAAGAGATATTTAAAATAACAAAGAGAAAGCCCAGCTTTCTAGTCAGTGGGATTTTGTTCCTGTGATAGGAGAGCCGTGAACAGCTTCCCTTCCAGTGTGGTTTCAGATCCCCAGGCTTTGCTGGAAGGTTCTGACTCTGGGTGACTGAAGACACTAGAAAGCACAATTGTCTCTAGTTATTCTTGATCTGCTCACTGGTTTAAGAGTACCAATCTCAGCAGGATGGGGCAGGTGTGTAGGGGCTCCACGGAGCTTTCTGGCTTCTGCGCAGTGTACAGAGATAACAGGTACTGAGATGGCAGGACAAGAGAGTAGGAAGGAAGGAGTTTCTTGGAAAAGATATTTTTTCTCTTTATTGACATCGTGTCAGTGACCTAAGAGAACCACAAATCATAGTCTTAGTGTTTCTCCAACATGAGTTGAGTATATTTATATTCTTATGTATGTGTTTTAAAGAAACTGTCCTTTAAAACAATTTAAAATGTCAAAGTGGCCCTTCTCAGTGGTCTCACATTAGCTACCAAGCTGGAAACCTGACAAGTTCCTGATGTGTATGAAATATTATGTATTTCCCCCAGGAACTGATCGTCTTCATTGAGATT
The DNA here is from genome assembly GCA_028551405.1 of Uromys caudimaculatus. Classification (NCBI taxonomy): domain Eukaryota; kingdom Metazoa; phylum Chordata; class Mammalia; order Rodentia; family Muridae; genus Uromys; species Uromys caudimaculatus. Next base: position 788,560 of record CM052707.1, on the reverse strand, counting down.
CAGAAATAAAAGACAGCAATATGAAGCCAGGTATAGTGGCTCACGTGAGTACTGGGGAGGCTGTGGTGGAAGGAACAGTGCAGGCTCACCACCAGCCTGGGCTGCAGAGCAAGACCCTATCTCAATAAATACGTGACAGAACCTTGCTTTATCTCATCTACTTCCAAACTTGTCACAGGAGGCCATGGTCTAAAGGACACTGAAGGAAATACATATGTTAGTGCTAGAAACAGCAGCCAAACTAGCGCTGGGTTCTTCACTGTATACGTGGAACATGGCTTATGGATTAGGTTACTTTCTAACTTTGAACTCAGGTTGCCAAGAATCTGCATATGACAGTCCATGCCTTTGATCTCTCTCTCTTTGCCTGAGGCAGAAGCAGGAGAATCTCGATACGAGGCTATCCTGATCCACATGAGACACGCTTTAAAAAGTATACACATACAAGCACACACATGCACACATACATACACACGCTCCCTCACAGAGACAGACACAGATAACACATACTCATATTCTCTCTCTCTCTCACACACACACACACTCAGAGAAGAACAACATGCATACACACAGAGAGAGACAGACAACATACACACACATACACACAGTCCCTCAAAGAGACAGACAGCATGCATACACACAGTCACAGAAACAGACAACACACACACACACACACACACACACACACACACACACACACACTCCCTCCCTCACAGAGATACAGCAACACACACTCATATTCACACAGACAGACAGACAGTGCACACACACACACGTGTGCGCACACATACACGGCCACTTGTCAAATATTGAACTGTATCTTCAAAGGCTAATGAGTTTCTGAAGATGGTTTTCAAACTGGCATCTAGTAACGTTATTTCATTTTTTCCAACAACTATTAAATAGCTGGCTTTTAGAACTCCACAGAACAATCACCACCACGATGCTTTGTTTCTTTACAATGGCAGCTAATCATCTGTCCCATCTGAAGCACTGCCCTTAGGTCTAGGAGTATTTGGAGTCAGTTTTTTTTTTTTTTTTTTTTTTTTCTCCTTTCCTTGCTATAACTGGCTTGGTAATAGAGTTCTTTGGCATCGGAGTTATAATTAGAAGTCAGTTATTAGTCTGCATAAGAAAATTGTAATTGCTGTTTGGGTGAAGTCCAACAAATTTAACCATCAGTGCTTCAGCAAAGACAATGTCTGACAAAAAAAACAGAATACCAAGCGCCCGAGCTCTAACAATCTAGATCTCAACCTGTGGGTCATGACCCCTTTGGGGGTTGAAGGACCCTTTCACAGGGATTGCATATCAGACTTCCTGCACAGCAGATATTGACATTATAATTCATAACAGTAGCCAAACTTCAGTTATGAAATAGCAACAAATATGATTTTATGGGTGAGGTCACCACAATGTGAGTAACTATTGAAGGGCTGCAGTGTTAGGAAGGCTGAGAACCACTGCTCTAAACGACAAACGGTATCTGCCTACCTGTGGGGTTACAGGAGAGGGAGCTACTGCTACGATATATTTTATGGCATCACAGTTGACAATTAATAATAAATTATTAATATTGTCCCATAAACACTGGTGACGATGATGTGTTCCTCCTACGTGTCGCCTGACATCCCTGTGTCTATGAAGTGGAAAGCATCTGTTGCTTTATTCACCTGGCGGTTGGACTGGTGCCTGTGTTCACAGAACATCTTACGCAATCTCTCACTTAGAAGCCCCAACGCCTGTTCTGTGGATGTTGCCCTGCTAACCTCGCTCTCTATTTCCTCACCTGCTTCTCCAGTCTCCTCCATGACTCTGAAAATGAACTGGTAGTTTTTAAAAGAAAAGTAAAATAAAACTCATTCTAGTTGACTGAGCCAGAGAGTTGTGTTCTATGCCTCACACCCCAGTGGTCTCCTTCTGCTTCCCACTGGGGCTCAGCTGTCCGTTTCCTCCACCTCAACTCTCTTTCCATTTCAGTCCTAATTCCCAGACACCTTCCTGATCTATGCAACGCTGTCCCAAGCGGTCTTCCGGTGTCCGTTCTCGCCCCCAGCCTATCCTACACAACTAAAGTGGCCTTGGCTAGAGAATGCCTAGCATTGCCCACTATAAAATCTTTTTGGTCACTTAAAAATAGAAGTTTAAAATGTAACACAACTAATATAACCCAATATGATCTGGTTCCTGACTCTCCAGTCTCCAGTATCCATCAACTACTGAGGAACAGAGGAAATGGGTTATATCCATGGGACGGGAAGTTACTCACGGTCAAAATCTAAAGCACTGCCATAGCTACCGTGTAGATGGAATCAGAAAACATGGCTATTAAAGTTCTGTCTGTATTCTAATGTTTCTGCAATTTATTTTAGAATATGTGTGTGTGTGTGTGTGTGTGTGTGTGTGAGAGAGAGAGAGTACACTGTAGCTGTCTTCAAACACACACCAGAAGAGGGCATCTGATCACATTACAGATGGTTGTGAGCCACCATGTGGTTTCTGGGAATTGAACTCAGGACCTCTGGAAGAGCAGTCAGTGCTCTTACCCACTGAGCCATCTCTCCAGCCCCCTTGTTTTTTTCAACTCTCTATAAAGATCAGTGAAGCTTGTATTTCCCTTAGAGATACCTTAAAAACATTTAAGAGTGCATACTTAGCTGATTTCCTTGTTCTCAGGTCTTACCTTTGTAACAAGGCATGAGAACCCACTGCCTGACGGAAGCTTTCCAGACAGCAGTCCTTCAGAGGCTGCCATCTGCACAGGCAGGATCACCCCATGACATGCGGCTCTCATGCAGACCAGCATTGCTAAGCACACTTTGCCACCTACTCTCATGGTCTTAGGCTAATTTCATCCACTGAAGAATAATGACAAATACTGAGAGTACTTCACTTTTCAGTCGAATCTAATCCCCCTGAGTCCTCTCAAAGAAACACAGCTTCTTCCTGAAGCCAATCAGGCCACACTGGTAAGGTCCCACAACATGGGGACTCTCCTCAACTAACATCACCTTTACCCACTCCAGGTGGCTCAAAGGGGAGATGCCTTTCATCTCATGACTCGAAAGCATGACTAATAGGTTGCCATTACTGCTTTTGTTCATAGAAAACTTGGTTCTCTAACTGAAGAAGCCCTGCAAGGGGCCTGCACTAAAAATCTAGGCACCAGAGACCAGCCCCTGCTCCAGCCTCAAGGCAGAGGACACTCAGAACTGTGTTCAGGGCAAGAGAGGCATCCATAAAAACAGTGTTGACTGGGCCAGACCAGAGGTGGACTCAAAAGCATCTACTGTACTTGCCTAGATCCCAAGTATCACAAGCTGCTCCCAGCAGAGATAAGCACACAGCAGAGGCCTAAGGCAGTCCTCCTCATGGGCTGTGAGGCTGCTGGCACACTGCATCTACCCTCTCTTCTCCTTCCTTCCCTGGTTCAGCCTTGCACTGCCCTGCTCCCCTACCTTCGCACAAGGGTTTCCCCCAGTGAACTGCTTGTATACTTAGGGAGCAATGTCTTGGCTCTTGCTTCTCAGATGGCCAAGCTTAGCACTGGGGCAGTACACATACCCTTTCTGAAACCAGCAACCTTCAAACAGGCCCCCAGAACACTGGCATTTTGTAAACGTGTGTAAAACAGACTCTCAGGTTTGAAGTTGTTTTTCCTTCCCCATCCCATGCTTCTGTAGCTTCAAAGGGACACTAAAGACAGAAAAGCGGGCTTTTAAATGGGCGTATCACTCCCCCAGTAGTAAAGCCTTTCCTTTCCTTATAACTTGATCCAGTTCTGATGAAAAGGCCAACATTACTAAGTAGTTTCTTGGACTCAGTTATTTATGTGTCCATCTGTCTGACTGCATGCAAGCTTCTGGAGGGGAGCACCTCTCCCATTCATGTTTTAACAAGTTCAAGGTCACTAGTAGCAAGGACTCAACAGATGCCTGGTGACAGACAAGGTATGAAATCAGGAAATCCAATAGTGGGTCACGGGGATCAACCGGGGGCAGAATTCCCAGATCCTGGAGATAATGGAACTAACATGCACATACCGTTTTGTTTGGTTGGTTTTGTTTTTTTGTTTTCATTTTTTTGTTGTTGTTGTTTTGGTTTTTCAAGACAGGGTTTCTCTGTGTAGCCCTGGCTGTCCTGGAACTCACTCTGTAGACCAGGCTGGCCTCGAACTCAGAAATCCGCCTGCCTCTGCCTCCCAAGTGCTGGGATTAAAGGCGTGCGTGCGCCACCACAGCCTGGCTGCACACACTGTTCTTATTGTATGAACTCTAGGAAATGGACTTCAAGCTTCAGTTTTACAAACTATAGAAAGTAAGGAAAAGATTAAATAAATACTGGGGGTAATTTTAACTTTCCCAGGAGCTCTGCTCACTGATAGTACCAGCTTAAACCAATCACCTGCCTCTGAGGAATACCCAAACACAAGGTCTGGAATTAGAGTAAGCTGCAGGAAATCGTGTGGGTATACGTACATTGTGGATTACACACAGAGAGACATTAATTACAGGTCATATTTAATAACAGATCTAGACTTCCTCATTCTAATACGCTTCACTGCACTCCAGATTTACTCAAGCATCAACAACACTTTACTGATGACAGCTATAATAATATTGCCTTTTAGTAAGCAGAAAGAAAAAAATTCTTCCTACCATGTGATTGAAAGTTTCCTTACAACAAAATATCAATCTCCTTAGATAGTCAAAAGTTGGCAATCACTAAATAACCTAATGACTGTAAACAAACAGAAGAAAATGTTAGAAATTAGATTATTCTGCATAACTTGATTCCTTCGTGACTATTTAATTAAAAAAGCAATTTGTTTCTCCAAGTGTTAGCATGTTTATGATGATTACATTTTTACTGTGACAATGAGAATGAGTGTGTTAGTGCGGAGCCCAGACAATGGCACTTTAGGTAGCCCTTCTCATAGCACATTAATTCATCTAAATTATACCGTGTCAGTGGGGAATTTTCTTCTACATATTGATGATTTCAAACCCAATTAATTTCTCCCTACTGTTTAAAGGCTCACGATAATACCGGCTTGAGAGGTGTGCTTCTGTGTATATCTAATGACTGCAAAGAATAAAATATTCTGTAGACCAGCAACAGAAAAAAGAAAAGCAAAAGACATTTTCCTTCCCCCCATTTCACCGTTTTTAGAGGTGAAGTCATGTTAAAGAACAGGATATAACGTCGCTCAGTACTTCTCTAGTGCACACAAAGCCTGGCTTCTTCTCCCACCACGGCATAAACTGGGCGTGGTGGCACATGCCTGTAATCTATGCATAGGAGGGAGGCAGGACGATCAGAAGCATAAGATCATGCTTGCCTTCCCAGTGAGCTTTAGACCAGCCTGGGTTAAAACCAAAGTAAAGATACAGCCTGCAACAATTTATGAGACTAGGAAGCAACCGCAGGACTTTTATTACATATGAAAGACCCATGGGAATGGTACGGTAACAGGTCCTACAGAACTCCAAGTCAGCACTGGACTCTCAGACACGCTTCTTCTGATAGGCCTGGGAAGAGCACAGCACAGCTCTTCTTATTCCAAGTCACTAGCATGCCATTTGTCCTATGAATCAGCCAAACTTCACATATGAATTGATGGGTCTTCCTGCTTCAGGGCACTTTAAAATATTTCACAATGAAGCCAGAGTAAAAATTAATTCTAAATAATCTAATTAAGTATTTAACACAAAAGTCATAGAAGAGCAAATAATGACAAATTGTTGAACAGAAATAAGAGATATACAAAATTGGTGGCTAGAGGTTAAAGAAAACAGGCCTCTAATTGTAGGAAGCCTGACAGTCTGGCAGCCGGAGAGAGTAACATGTAATTTTCTGGAGAAGACAGTCCCTCTATTTAGCAGAGAAAACAATGAAAATGCTGATTTACTAACGTGAGCAGGTGTAGAAGGGTGGTTCCTTCCTAGCCAATAGGTACCATCTCCTCACGAGCTGTCAGAAACACTTTAATTGAGAAGCAAACAATTGAATTGCTTCTCAGTTCAACTGCTTGTAAAGTTTCATGATAACCATTTCTGGCATTAAATGGAGTACACATAAAATAAGCAAGCTGTCATGTAGACAGAGGCGGCCATTCAGTCCTCAGCTGACACGTGCTCACAGACCCTCAGGAAGGGCATGAGGCTTGGTTGTAGTCCGGAGATGGAGCATGAACAACGGGGACGCTAGGCACTGCAGCCAGGGCGGGAGGGGCGAGGGGCTTCCTACACGAGGCCTGATAGAAAACAAGCAATGACAGGTTCTGTGTGCCTACTCTACTCTGCTTCCATTCTATCATGAGAATACCCTTCGGGAGTGCTAGACACAAGTTGAAAGAAAGGGAGTGGGGGACCAGGATGAGAAACTGCGGCTGGGATGTATTATATGAGAGAAGAACAAAAAGATGTTGAATGAGAATTATGCGATAAACTCTCTCCAGTATGCTTTAATATAAATCTATCATGCAAGTGTATGTGTGCATGTGTGTGCCACAGAGTACAACCTGAGTGTGGGTCCTCACTTTCTACATTATTTGAAACAAGGTTTCTGATGTTCACTGATACACACACCAGGCTAGCTGCCCACGAACTTCTGGCAATTCTCAATCGCACTGTGGGAGAGCCAGCATCACAGACGTGCACAGCACTATATCCAACCTTACACGGGTTCTCAATCGCACTGTGGGAGAGCCAGCATCACAGACGTGCACAGCACTGTATCCAACTTTACTGGCCTGTGAGGATTTGAACCCAGGTCTTTATGCTTTCAGGGCAAGCACTCTATCCACTCAGCCATCTCTGTTGCCCAAATCTTAAAAAGATATAAATGACTTCAACTGAACACCACTGAGCACTTTTACACATTGAAGACTTTAGAGGTCACCAATGGCCTATGTCACAAGCACCTTGTTAGATCATTTGAATTGTTAAACTCTTATCTCACAGTCCACAGGAAAAGAGGCCAAGGCTGAATCAGCTTACAGCTGTCATTCATTTGCCAACCCCTCACCTAGAGTCTGAGCACAGTTGCCTTCAAGAGACATCAGTCTTACACAGAATGGGCCGTTCTGCTCGCGTTCTCACATTTACTTCTGTCAAAGATCCACAGCTACGACAGTTTCAACCACAGCAGCTTCAGAATTGGTTCTGCTTCCCAGAAGGAACGGAGACAACTTGACAGACAGCTCTTGCTAAGTCTAGCCCCTATGAAACATACAGGATGGGGCAGGTCTACTCTCCACCCGTCTCCTATGGCGGTGGGAACCAAATGTAATGCCCCCTTACCTCGCAGGAGGGACATCGATATTGGAGGAAACCACTTTCCGCTTCTGCTCAAGAAGACAAATGGACCGAGTTTCTTTTTCTTGGTCAAGGATCCGACTGGCTTTTTTAGTGTCTGCTGTTCTCACGTCTTCCTCCATGGCCAGTGGGAACAGGTGATGAGACAGCTTCTTAGTGGAGTCACGTCTGAAGTCCTCTGATTGAAATGTGAAGGTCATCTCCCGCTTAAAACTCCCCACCTGCAAAATACAACACAGAAACTCTTAACACAGAGTCTTACATTTCTTTCTGCAGGGCTGTAGTGACGGGAGACTACTCGATCCTCTCTGTTCATGTTCTTACTGTTTAACTGGGGGAAATGTAACACAGAAATAAACAGCAGCATTGCAAAGCTAGTTCAAGGCCAGCCTGGTCTTCATGGAGTGTCCCACGCCAGCCACGGTTACACAGAAAGACCCTGTCTCAAAACAACAGCAAAAATATCACCAACTCAAGAAATGTTTCTTTCAAGACTTGAAAGCACTAGGTCTCTGTACTTAAAGCTATTAACACACTTAATAGAAGACAGCTAATATACAAAGACAAACTATTTTTGACTATTAATAGACCTTACATTTAATGAATAAGTTTGAGACATATGAAATCAAAGCTCAAGAAAGTAAATTCCATCATTCCCAATTCTGGAGACACCAGGAAAAAGTAAAGAAAAAATTTATGAGGTAACTACCATTTACAAATCAACTCAGTAGCAAATTAAGTCTTGAGTATAGCAAGAAGGGTCAGACTATCCAGTAATCTGGAATCTCGCCACTCAATGGAGCACATTTTAAAATAACCTTGCCAGGAAGACATTTCACAGACACATAAACCAAGCATCCTCTCTGTGGGTTCAGTGAGTGGCTACAAGTTTTTACCTGAAATACAAGCCTTGCTTGCTTGCTTGTTTTTATCAAGTTTAGATTAAAAAATAAAAAGAATTTAGTCAAAAATGTCTATTTATGGAAGAAAGCCATGAGAATAACACATTTTCATAGAAAATAAAAATATGGTAATTCCTGGACCAAGTGAAAACTCAGTCAAATGTATACATGATAGTCACAGGGCTTTTTCAGATAAGGTAATTTCCAGAACTCATGTGGCCACCAGAGCTCCGAGGGGCTCCTCAGCCTTCCCAGTGACAGACTGGATCTGTATGGCAGATCCACGCCAGCCATTTTTGGTCTATTTGTAACAAGTCACCACAGGTTTTAGAGCGATTTGGTGACGTTCAGCAAGGGTCCTAGAAAACTGAGTGTCGATTTAAAGTTCTGAAGACATTCTCACACAGCAGGAGACTGAGAGAGTGAACACATTTCCAAAGGTAAGACACTCTCTAAAAACATAGGTTAAGAAAATAAACAAATTACAAAGATTCTAAACCCCACTGATCAATACTCTACATGACTCTTTTTGTTTCAACTTGAAGGGTGAGACCAGTTCCCAACTTGCAACAGGAAACTTTAGACTCCAGGTAACGAAAATGAAGCAGAGGCCTTCGTGTGGATGATTGTCAGTGGTATCTCCTAAACGCCTAGTAAGTACCACATGGATTAAATATCAAGGAAGTCTGCAGTCACCAGCATTGAGTTGAAACAATAATTGATGACCATGCCTCTCGGGGCCAACTGGACTGTTCAAATAGCTTCCACCGAAAATTTAAAGCTGAAGACTGAAGCAACGCAGCTTTGGCCTCACACATTTAAAGACACACCTGAGGCCAATAAGGTACAAGTAGAATAAGTTTGCTACAGAAATGATTTAATAACTAGAAGTTGTGCTCTTGGTGAAGCATTCATAGTAAAACAGGGGGTAATGATATTCTACAATACAAGCTCTGAATCCAAAACATTTCCTGAACGAAAACTCAGTAGTAAACAGACATTTCAGCAATGGAATGACTCCAGAGACAACTGAGTCCTCGTTTTAAAATGACTAGAAATGATCAAAAGACCAAAAATAACCACAAAAGTGAGTAAGAGACGTTGAATCACTAATTGGAAGAGACACTCACTCTCCGCTACTGCACAGGAACACTGACTGGTCCTTCTGCTAAGAGAGGAAGCCAAACGATGGATCTTATTCATGGGTGCCCATGGGGTAACCCTGCAATGGCCAGAGAACAAGTGATAGCTGTGTGGGGCTCTGAGTGGGGCACTCGCTGACTGCAAGTGGGGTGAGGGACAGCCATGAGCTGGTAGAGGTGAGGGACCAGCATGAGCTGATGGGGGTGAGAGACCACCATGAGCTGGGGGGGGGGGAAGGACCACCATGAACTGGTGGGGAGGTGAGGGACCACCATGAACTAGTGGGGGGTGAGGACCACCATGAGCTGGGGTGGGGGTGAGGGACGGCCATGAGCTGGGGTGGGAGTTAGGGACCCCCATGAGCTGATGGGAGGGTGAGGGACCACCATGAGCTGATGGGGGGTGAGGGGCCACCATGAGCTGGTGGGGGTGAGGGACCACCATGAGCTGGTGGGGGGAGGGACCGCATGAGTTGGTAGAAATGCTCTACACAGACCACGTTGGTATATCTTCTGGGCAGTAAATTTTTCGAAGTCCACTGTATTCTTACAATGGCATCCATGTGACTTGAGGGGCCACAGAGGAGATCAATCAAACCAGCAATGACTTTGGTGTGCAGAGGATGCACCCAAGAACCCTTAGACCAGAGATTTGGAAATTGTGAGGCAAAGATGTAGTCATAATTTTAATGCCGGTATCTATTACACATATTTGTAAACACTGCTCCAAGTAGTGGCGTGGTTGTGTCCTGCATTGGTAAAATAGAGCTGAAATGTAGTGCCCATTGAAACCATGTCTCCAAGCTTCCTCGTCTGGGCAAGAAGAGCATTTTTCCAGTTCATTCACCCAGAAAGGAACTTTTTGTACTTCATCTGCTCACAGGCACATCTCCCCATGATGTTTTCCCAGCCCTAGTGTTCCTGGAGATCTGCAAGGTCTAGGCTGCTCCACTCTTCGAAGCTGGTGTATTTATGGTCAATTAGGTGACTCATAAATACAAGCCAGTATTCTCTCAATGGCACCGTCTGAGAAATCACTGAATGCTATGGCTCTAAACAGGCAAATCATTGACAGACAATGCTAGAAACAACAGTAACAAAGAATCAGAGTGCAGAGAAACTATCAGCAGCATCGGTGGGGGGTGCATGAGTGTGTGTGCGTGTGCGTGTGAGTGTGAGTGTCCACATGCGTATGACAAGGAAGGGTGAGCTAGATATACATCCTGTATATGTATACTCCATGTACAGGAGTGACCGCAATGCGAAGAAAGGACAGCTGCTTCCAGAAAGGCTCCTAATTATCAGGAGCCAGCTGTAGCCCTCAGAAACATGTGCCTGTTTATCTTGCTGAGCCTAAGTATTTGCCAAGCCTCCTGGTTCCTCACCACTGCCATCTCGGAATGGATAACTACAGGAAATGCGTTAACCATCACCCAAGTAGCATAAAATACTCATCCAGGAAAAGCTAAGGCTGTCAGAATTATATTTTTTTCCTTTTAGCATATGAAAAACTGAAAGGCAAAGGAAGGTGTCACATGATTCACTACACAGCCGGATACACTGTGTGCAGCAGAAACCCTGAGAGATGGGCAAGGTATCACTGACCTGCGACCAGAGTATTAACCCAGCATCCGAGGGTGGAGGGAGAGACAGGCAGGTAAAGCTAGCAAGCTGAGACCCTGCAAGGCAGGAAGTGCAGGGAAACAATCAGGCAGAGCAGAGACTGAGGGGGAACTGTCATGTAGATTTTTAAGGACAGTTTCTCGGCACAACAGAGGCTACATGCTGCTGCCCAGAGCTGAGATGGGAAGCAGAGGTAAACAGACTGGGCACCCGCAGTCCAGAACCCAGCCCCAGAACATTCCGGTTCTCAAAGTTGTTCAGCACCGGCATGGTATTACCAGCAGAAGCTGCGCACCAACAACTGTGTTTCAAGAACAAATGAGGGCGCTACATGGAATGCCCTCACAGTCCAAATCTGAAACTCCTGTAGCCCCAAGCCTTCCTTTCAGATGAGTGACAACCTACCTGGAGTATTTATATATTCAGGTTGCACCATCTTAAAATGTCAGTGATGGACTGGAAAAGAATGAGATGGTCTGGCAAGGCCTGCCTCGGAGGACAGGTCGGTGGTGGGTGGTGAGAACAGGTGGCCTGGGGCTGCGATGCGCTCTCAGGCCTGGAAGGCCTGACTGCAGCGTCCTGCTTCCTTCAGAGCTAGCCGGGATCTGAGGTGCCCACCTGAGCCTCCCCTCTCTTGAGAGCTCCAGTTCCTCCTTATTTCTCTTCCTCTTCCCACTGTAGTATCACAGCGTGAATAAAGCACTTTGTACCTACAATAAATATTTACTTTAACTGTGATTTTGGGAAGGCCTAAGCTTATTAAGCAGAGAGAATGCCAGCAGCCTCTTGCCACACTGAAACATTTGACTTTCCAAAGCTTCTATAGCATTGAGATGTACCTTTCATTGGTTGTTTCCCACAAACATACACACTTATTAAGGTTTCGATTACAATGCATAGAGGGGACCGTTTCTCACGCTTCCCCAGTCCTCCTCACCTCGCCCACGAAACCTCAGTTGCTTACAGTGTGGTAACTACCTGTGTGTCCACACACATCACATGCAGACCTGAGGTGTGGGCAGTCATGCTACAAGTGTTCTGCAGACAGGCTGCCGCCCACGCTGTCGTGGGTCTCCCTGAATGAGCGATGGGTCCATTAGATCTCTGTATTTTCAACATCCTACTTCACACAACATCTTTCTGTCCGTGTACTTTTTGTGTTTTGTTTTTCATTATTAAAAGTGAAGAGCATGCCTGTGAAGTAACTCTATGTGTTTGTTGAATTTTGCAGGAAATTTTCTGAAGAGAATTGCTGAATCAAACCACCTACTTTTGACAGTAAAGGAGCACAACATACCCTCACACGGTGAGCACTGCAGTGTAACCACACTCTGAATAAAGGTAACACATTTGCTTTGTGCCTATTAGACACACGTAAGGTAAGGCCCTCGATGGACATGACTTCTCCGACTTTAAAGATCAAAACGGTGTGTCCAAAGCCATATACCCTGCAGACCTGAAGACGGCATGGGCCTAGAGGGCTCGTTCATTTCATGTATAACGAAGTACACACATATACAAAGAGACACATACAATTTAAGTAATAACATCATAAGATTTTTTACTTTAAAAATAGGAAAATTCAAATGATGAAATTGGCTTTTTTGCTTATGAGATTCACAAAAATAAGACAATAATTCTTTCTGCTCTTTGGATTGTTTCACTTTGGTTTGGGGGTGGCACGTTGGTTTTAGTTTTTGTTGTTTGGTACTTTGAGACAAGATGTCATGTGGCCCAGGCTGGCCTACAGCTTGTGATGTAGCTAAGGATGACCTTCAACTTCCCATTTCCCATTCCCACCTCCCAACAGCTAGGATTTCAGGTCTGCACCACTACACCTAGTTTATGAGCTGCTAGGACTCGAACCCACGGCCTTGAGTGTGGAAGGCTGTGCACACCCCCGAGCTGAGTCCCCAGCTCTCCTTTATGCTTTCTACTGTGAGTGGTTAGGTAGGATTCTTAAACACCATTGAGAGGAACATACGAATTTTGGCAGGCTCACCTGGAATAATGAAGCAAAATCTGTGTATAAATAAATACAGCCATTCTACATTTAAGTAGACAAATAAAAACACAAAAATGTTTACCACAGAAATGCTTACAATCTTTTTTAAAAGTTATGTAAATATTTATCAGTTGATTATCAGTCAAACATGCACAAAGAAATGCATGGAGAGAAACAATATACTGACCATAAAAAGGACATTACAAATGATTTTATGTAATATGAGCTCAGAGAAGAGGAGTGTGTAGGTAAAAAAGGAAATCCTTTTTAAAGGACTCTTTAAATGCTAACAAATGTGTTCATTAGTAACAGATGTTTGCATAGGCCAAGTTTTCTATCTTATTTATAGTTTTCAGTATCAATAGGCAATTTCTATTAACCTACAAAGAAAAAAGACATTTTTATATTTACTAAGAGTCTAGCATTTATACAATATCTCCTTTCTACTAGTTTTCCATGATTAATGTATATGTACTTCTTAAAAGAACAATAAATTACTTCAAATAATGAGCCCAGTGGCAGTGTGAGGCCACTGCCCGTTAGCATCCCTGTTATCTGGTACCACAGAAGCCCCTCCCCACTCAGACACAGAATTCCGCCATACTCTTCACACACACACATTACCCAGGGTAATTTCTCGCAATGGAACAAAGCTTCAATGTTCAATTATATGAAAATACTACCAATTACCAATTACCAGCTGACAAATAGAACTCTGAATCTTTACTCCAGCGAGCAGCTTTTGTTGCTCTGAAGCATGTATAATGTAACGCATTTGGAGAGACCGCGACTGTTTCAACAGAAACTCCACAGCATCTGTTTAAGTGCTGGATGCCTGTGAAGGATGTCCTTGGCTTGGCACATCAGTCTTTCCTGATGAAAAAAAAAACAAAAAACAAAAAACATCTGGATTCTGGGGTAATGATACCTGCACGCATCACCAAGGAGGGTGTTGCCAACACTGCCCACGTCCTTGACCCAGCCATTCCGAGACACGTTCCCTCTGCATTTGTAGAACTGAGATGCCAAGAAGTGTGTGTCAACACTGACTTGAAATGATGTTACCCACCCACCCAGTCAGATGGGAGGCGCTGGCTCGAGAGCAACTGCATTTCCAGGAATAATCTGTGGAAAGCTAGTTGCCTTTTGAGGCTTTCTGAATAATAAGAAAGTATTACAGAAATTCTGAGACACGGCATGCAGTTTGAGCAACAAGGAAAACACAGCTGGGGACCAGGCAGTGAAGGCACCTGAGTGCATCTCCTAGCAACCCTTTAGGTCCTCACCTTTCTCCAAAAAACCACAGGGACTCCTGGCACACTGCCTATCTCTGATTACAGGTTGTACAGTTGGATTTATTTCTAGAACTTTCTCTCCTAACACGTACAATTCACACGTTTGGTGTCTAAAGATGATATATCACACACTGTGTGGCAGCTGTAATCAGCCTGAAGATTTAAAAATGTGTCACTAAAGGCTTCCACTAACAATAGGAACAATGCTTTAAAAATACTACTGCCAGGCCAGCAAGATGGCTCAGCAGCTAAGAGCACTTAACTGTTCCTGCAGTGGACCCAGGTTTAGTGCGCCATGCCAGCATGGGAGCTAACAACTGTCCTTACCTCCACTTCCTCCTCCTGTTCTTTGCAGGCACCAGTCTTAACATTCAAGCAAAACACTCACACACAATAATAATAATACACATAAGAATGAAAATACATGACTCTAAGATTGATTTATCAGAGTCTTGAGAGAATAAAGGCTACCTCTAAAAATACTTAACAGACCTCTATTCTCTGACTTTAAATTCTTTAAATTTTATTCTGCATACACAGAAAAATAAGTCGAATGCACGTCTACCCAGTTGTAATGATATCTGTAGTAAAACCACTTTTAAAACACATTGCTTCCAGACTAGCCTTTGCTTCTGTAACTGCTTGGCCCTCTGAGCTCTGCTGCATGCCCCACATGCAGACAGCAGAAATGACTTATGACAACCAGCCTGGTTTGGTCCAGTGTCCACAGGGTTAGAGGTCAAACAGAGGGGTGGGGCTGGAAGCCCGTGTTGCTCTGGAGTCCAGAGTTAGTGTTGTAAGCTCCCAGTTTACTATGATGTGCGCTCACTTTACTACCCTGACGGTTTGCTAGCCAGCAAAGCATGACTTGGCTGGCTCACTCAGAGATTACTCAGCAGCACACGGAGGATGGGAAGCTATCACACAGCTTTCTAGTGGAGAATTCTTGGCTAGCTTTCAGGCCTTCTATTAACATTATGTAAGTGAGAACACACAACTTATTTTTTTGTTTGTTTTTTGTTTTTAAGTTCCTTTTAGAAAAGCCTTGAACAGAAAAAAAGAAAAAGTTCTGTAAAGTCCAACATTAAATTCAAGCTCAGCTAACTTCATCTATTTCTCTTTTTCAGGCAAATATAAGGACAAAGGGGAAATCAGTATTATTATAGGCTGTACTGGCTAGTTTTGTGTGTCAACTTGACACAAGCTGAAGTTATCACAGAGAAAGGAGTTTCAGTTGAGGAAATGCCTCCATGAGATCCAGCTGTAAGGCATTTTTTCAATTAGTGATCAAGGGGGGAGGGCCCCTTGTGAGTGGTACCATCTGTGGGCTGGTAGTCTTGGGCTCTATAAGAAAGCAGGCTGAGCAAGCCAGGAGAAGCAAGCAAGCCAGTAAGCAGCATTCCTCCATGGCCTCTGCATCAGTTCCTGCTCCTTAACCTGCTTGAGTTGCAGTCCTGACTTCCTTTGGTGATGAACAGCAGCATGGAAGTGCAAGCTCAATAAACCCTTTCCTCCCCAACTTGCATCTTGGTCATGATGTTTGTGCAGGAAGAGAAACCCTGACTAAGACAAATTGGTACCAGCGTAGTGGGGTTTTCCTGTGACAATCTGACTATGTTTTGGGGAGGACTGTGGAAGGACTTTGGAACCTAGGGCTAGAAGAGCCATTGGGATGTTAAAAGCTTTGTGGGATGTTGTGTAGTAGCTTGGAAGACAATGTTGAGAACAGTGCAGAAGATGGAGGCCTGGCTTGTGAAATTTCAGAGGGAAGATTAAAGACTCTTATCAAGGCCATTGCTAGTTTGATTTAAGATTCTGTAGTTTTGGTTAGCTGGGGCTGAAGAAATCAGCTGTGATTAACAAGATACCAGAACTACTAAAGCAAAACCATTGCATTCCTGGGACTATTGATGCTGGTTAGCTGGAGCTGAGAAATTAGTGGTGATTAAGAAGAGACCAGCATCATTGAGGTGACATCTTCTGAGAAGTGTTTTCTGAGAGCACAAAGAGGCTGTGTTCCAGAGATAGCCAAGGTTGTACCTTGTGCTGTAGCAGGACTTGGTAATGTGTAAGAGTCACCCAGTTAGTACTGGTTTTGAAGTCATGAAGGAGTCATGAAGAGCAGCTGAGGCCTGGGCACTGTGAGAGGCCGTGGAAGGCCATTGGTGAAGGTGCAGCCTCAGTTGCAATTCCAGGACTGAGGGGGTCATGCAAAGGAGTTGAGGCTCGGGCACTGTAAGAAGCCTCGGAAGGTCATTGGTGAAGGTGCAGTCTCAGTTGCATTGACAGCCCAGGATTGAAGGGGTCATGCAAAGGAGGTGAGGCTTGGCACCATGAAGAGAGCCTATAAGAAGCTGTTTGTAAAGCCTAGTTGCAGCGGAAGACAGCAGTGTTTTGGAGATGCCAGTACCATGAGATGACCACCAAGAACAGCAGCAGCAGTGGAGTACAGGCATCTATCTGGAGCCGTGTGTGCTACAAAAGGCAGAGCTGGAGAAGTGACTCAAGCCCTTGGATGAATTCAGAAGATCGTGAGTAGATCCCAGACATTGGACGGTCGGAATTTGATTTTGCTTTTGATTGTGACTTTGCCCTGATATATATTCCCTCCTGAAGAAAGAA
>CM052707.1:744405-771552 GCA_028551405.1 Uromys caudimaculatus | reverse complement strand
AGCAGCATTCCTCCATGGCCTCTGCATCAGTTCCTGCTCCTTAACCTGCTTGAGTTGCAGTCCTGACTTCCTTTGGTGATGAACAGCAGCATGGAAGTGTAAGCTCAATAAACCCTTTCCTCCCCAACTTGCATCTTGGTCATGATGTTTGTGCAGGAAGAGAAATCCTGACTAAGACATAGGCCAACCTCGTTTGACTTTGGAATGCAGCAATTTGATCTTGCCACATTAAGCAGATGCTCTGCTTGCTTTAACCTGCAGCTTAAATGGAGCAGCCACAGGCACTGGGCTGCGGTCCTATGCATGATGCATGTGGCCTTCAGAACAAGTCTAGAATATAGTCACTTCCCACCACCTCCACAATCAGCACTCAGTCCCACAGCCAGAGTCCTGCCTGGATATGCATGCAGTTCCCTGGACCTCTGCTCCACCTGTGCCCTCCCTGTGTCCCCAGTTTTCTTCCCTTATCCCTTAAACATAGCAGGTCACCTTTCTCCTTGCTCAGGGCATTTATTGCTCCCACCTCCCGCCCCACCCCCACCCCTGTCCCAGAATGAATAAACAGCAGACTCTTACAGTGAGCTCCCAAGGTATCCAACCTTCTATCTTCCCCCTCCCCTCTCTCCTCTTCCCCTGCTGTCACACAAAGTCCCATAACTAAAAGGCACCTTGGAGAAAGGGTGAGCTTTAAGAGATGGGGTGTCATGAAAGGTCTTCACTGGAGGCAAGCCTCTGAAGGAGAAACTGCTCCCTGGGTCTCCTCTGCCACACACACCACAATGTTTCAAGCCATCATGATGACATAAACAAGAAGATCACCCAACCATGGACTGCAAACAAATCTCTCCCTTGCCTGGACACACCTGAAAGCTCAGCACTCAGGAGGATATGGCAGGAAAATTGAGAGTTCTAGGCTAAGCTGGGTAACATAGCAAGAACCCATTTTAAAGAAAGGAATCTGACTCTCTGAGGTGCTTTGTTACAGTAATGGCAAGTTGGCCAACAGACTGTGTCATCGTCACCGGCCTGACCATGCAGCCACAGAACTGCATGGACTTCCCAGTGCTGCTCCAACTGTCTAAAGTGTCACTCCTAATACAGCGGTCTGCTTCCTTGCCCTTCTGTCCTTACTCACGTTTCTCCAGGGGGTGTCAGCCTCTATGCCCTGTTTAAAACTGCAGTTCCTTCTCACTTACATACTCCATTCTGCTCCGTCCTGTGGCTTACAGCGGTTTCCTTCTGTCACAGCCTAGGGTCCTGTCAGAACAGTTGCTCTGCAGAGGACAGTAGGGATATCTGGCTTTAGGGGCAGATGCTATCCTAGAACTAGAAGAATGTCTGAAGCAGGGCCATCTTTCCTACAGGATAAGCAAATAAGAGTTCCAGGTGACTGCAGGGTCACACCTATAAAAGTCCAGAACAGGTGGATTCTGAGTTCATGCAGCTGACAAGTGGAAGGTCCCAGAATTCTTCCATTTCAAAGCAACATCTGAAGCAGCCAAGTGTGGAAGAGTGATGAGAGTAAGAGAGCTACCATCTTACTTTTGCTTCTGTAAGTTGTCAGCTTCATTTTATGGAGAACTTCATCTCTGGGGCTGCAGCCCTAGAGGTAGTGATTCCACCATCCAGTGCGAGGCACTCAGAATGCACAAGGACCAGCTGCGTCCCAGGGCTGACCCCGCCTCTTCGGCCCACCTGTCTGTGGTTAACAGTAAATGGGACCCATTCATTCCCCAAATGTTTCCAACATTTGCAATCAATAATATTAATGATAATAAAAGCCATCTGCATGTTTATGATATCTGTATGATAGGGCTACTTTATGCCCTTCTTAAAGGTTTACGTTTTTTGTAGATGTCTTTCTGAAGAAATGGAGGCCACCGTTATACTGAGGGATAGCTAGTCTACAAAGAGCTGTCCACAGACGACCATGGAGAGCTTTTCGGGCAGACAGGCCATTTCTAGGGAGCTGAGACCCAGTCACCTCTTCTCCGGGAGCCCACAGAACTCCCTATCAGTGGACCACAAGCCTACACAGCCCCGAGGAGAGTCACTGTCTCCCCAGGGCACTTTCTACTCCTTGGCTGCCAGTCTGAACTCCTCCGTGGGGTCCAGTCCAATCCTAGACATGAAGACAGACAGAGAGAAAATTTATGAGAACTGAGGGAGGGTCAGAGTTTCAAAGGCCAAAAGGTCATTTGCAGCTGACCATAGATCAAGACACACCTTTAGAGATGAGCTTTCCCTAACCAAAATACACATTTCAGAGCAGAGGTTAACTACACACTGACAAATACACTCCTTCTTTTGTTTTGTTTTTTGCTTTTGTTTTTGTTTTTGTTTTTGTTTTTGTTTTTGTTTTTGTTTTTTCATGGTAGGGCTTGGGGGAAAGGGTTGAAACCGGGTTTCTCTGTGTGGCCCTGGCTGTCCTTGAACTAGCTCTGTAGACCAGGCTGTCCTCAAACTCACAGAGATCCACTTGCCTCTGCCTCCCAAGTGCTGAGATTAAAGACATGCACCACCACACCTGGGGACAAATATACTTCTGATACATATAAATAAAAGGTCAAATCAAGCGCCACCTGGGGCCTCAGGCATACTAAGAACATTGTAAAGTTTTTCTGGGTACAAATAGCTCCAAGTAAAAGGTGAGGCCCAAGTCCGGCAGTGCTGGCACACGCCTTTAATCCCAGCACTTGGCGGGCAGAGGCAGGTGGATTTCTGAGTTCGAGGTCAGCCTGGTCTACAGAGTGAGTGAGTTCCAGGCCAGCCAGGGCTACACAGAGAAACCTTGTCTCGAAAACCAAAAAAAAGAAAAAGGTGAGACCCAGACTCCAATATTTTTTTTTTTTTTTTAGTATGCAAAAATAGTGTTTATTCGGCAGAAACATCTAGCATGCCAGGGCCACCTTTGTTCAGAAATGGAGACAAAGACATTCCGGTCTCTTTTATAACAGAACTGTTTAATTGCTTCCGAGATAACAAGAAACTTCTAAAGCCTGGGGCACATTCCAAGGGGTTACAAAAACCATTAACCAAAGGTCATAAAGAAAATATATAAGTACAAAAACAGGGGATAAGATATTGACTGGATTTATCTATATAAAACTTCAAGGACAGCTTAATAATGGTCTATAACTTTCCATGAACCTGTAAGCTAATAACAAATGATGAATGTTTAGCCAGATAATTGCTCCTAGTAGATATGCTTGTAGACATTCTCTTTTATAAACCTCTTATTCAATTTATGACCTGAATTTACATGCAAACTTGTAGTGATCTTTTTTTTTTTTTTTGATACTTTATTTAAATTTCAAATGTTTTCCCCTTTCCAGGTCTCCCCTTTGGAAACCCCCTATCCCATACCCCCTCCCCCTACCTCTATGAGGATATTCCCCCACCCACCCACTCCCATCTTCCCACCCTGGCATTCCCCTATACTGGGGCATCTAACACCCTCAGGCCCAAGGGTCTCTCCTCCCACTGATGGCCAACAAGGCCCTCCTTAGCCACATATGTGGCCAGCACCATGGGTCCCTCCATATGCATTCTTTGGTTGGTGGTCCAGTCTCTGGGAGCACTGGGGGGCCTGATCAGTTGACACTGTTGCTCCCTCCATGGGGCTGCAAACTCCCTCAGCTCCTTCAGTCCCTTCTCCAACTCTTCCATCTGGGACCCCACGCTCAGACCAACAGTTGCTGTGAATTGAATCATGAGTGTTCCAAACTTTTGGACTAATATCTGCTAATCAGTGAGTACATACCATGTTTGTTCTTTTGTGACTGAGTTACCTCACTCAGGATGATATTTTCAAGTTCCATCCATTTGCCTGTGAATTTCATGAAGTCATTGTTTTTAATAGCTGAGTAGTATTCCATTGTGTAAATGAACCACATTTTCTGTATCCATTCTTCTGTTGAGGGACATCTGGGTTGTTTCCAGCTTCTGGCTATTATAAATATGGCTGCTATGAACATAGTGGAGCATGTGTCCTTATTATATGTTGGAGCATCTTCTGGGTATATGGCCAAGAGTGGTATAGCTGGGTGCTCAGGTAGTATAATGTCCAATTTTCTGAGAGTCCGCCAAACTGATTTCCAGAGTGGTTGTACCAGCTTGCAATCCCACCAGCAATGGAGGAGTGTTCCTCTTTCTCCACATCCTTGCCAGCATCTGCTGTCACCTGAGTTTTTGATCTTAGCCATTCTGACTGGTATGAGGTGGAATCTCAGGGTTGTTTTGATTTGCATTTCCCTGATGACTAAGGATGTTGAACATTTCTTTAGGTGCTTCTCAGCCCTTGGAGTTTCCTCAGTTGAGAATTCTCTGTTTAGCTCTGTTCCCCATTTTTTGATAGGGTTATTTGGTTCTCTGGAGTCTAACTTCTTGAGTTCTTTGTATATATTGGATATTAGTCCTCTATCGGATGTAGGATTGGTAAAGATCTTTTCCCAATCTGTTGGTTGCTGTTTTGTCCTATTGACAATGTCCCAGACTCCAATCTTAATTCGATATAAATGGAAGACAGAAGACAGCCCAGAGCTCCACAGCGAAAACATAGTGTCAGGAAGAGGAGGCAGCAGAAAGGGTGCTTCAAAGGAAAGAGGTGTCCCAGTTTGCTTTCTGCTAGTGTGATGAACACTGGGCTTATTTGGCTCACACATTTAGGTCGCCATCCATCATAGATGGAAGCCAAGGCAGGAGCCCGAGGCAGAAACTGAAAGATGCCACACAATGGAGAAACACTTCTTACTGGTTGTCTTCCTTAGGCTAACCCAGATACCTCTCTTACAGCCTGCCTGCCTAGGGAGGGCACTTCCCACAATAAACTACACCCTCCTGTATTAATTAGCAATTAAGAAAATGCCTCACTGAGATGGCCATAGGCCAAGCTGACCTGGACAATAATTCAAACTGAGGCTTCTTCCCAGGTGACTCCAGGTTTGTGTCAACCTGACAGCTGAAGCTATTTGAAGGAGGCTGCACAGGGATCAGGAAGAGGAAGGGAGGAGGGAAGGCTCTGGAAAAGGAAGGGTGACAGGAACAGTGAAGAACAGATAGGCAGACTCCCACAGTCTGACTCCCTGGCTGCAGGCTGTTGTCTAGTTGTCTAGGTTCAAACACCAGACTCTCCTTTCTTTTTTTGGTTTTTGGAGACATGGTTTCTCTGTGTAGCTCTGGCTGTCCTGGAACTCACTCTGTAGACCAGGCTGGCCTCGAACTCAGAAATCCACCTGCCTCTGCCTCCCAAGTACTGGGATTAAAGGCATGCGCCACCACTGCCCGGCTCTCTCTCTCTCTCCCCTTAATCAAAATTTCCAACCTACTCAGATTGTCTCCCTTAAAAGAAGGGGTGCAGGCGAGCAAGAGCTGGTCTCAACTTCTAACCAAAAAGCTGGACTGACTAACCTAGTCTAATTTACTTGGCAATAAGCTGGACCTGGTGGCACAGGCCTGTAAATCCCAGCCATTCCAGAGGCTTAGAAAGGAAAATGTATGTTCGAGACCTTCCTGAGTAACTTCAAAAGACCATTTCTCAAAATAAGTTTTTTGTTTGTCTTCTTGTTTTATTTTTAAAGAAGCCCAAGCACCTAGATGTAGGTAGTATACATCTCTGACCTCAGTACTCAAAACAAGGAGGTTGCCTGATCCCAACAAATCTGAGCCAGTCTGGTCTACACAGAGTATTCCAGACCTGTCTGGCTACACAGTGAGCCCCTATCCCAAACAATCAATAAATCAAAATTAAGATTGTGGGCTACCTAGTTCAGTGGTAGAGTATTTCCCTAGCATTCGAATGCTCTGGCTTCAATCTTCATTCCCACAAAGAATGAGAAAGAGTCTTTCAAATCTATCCATGATTCTTAGAGCCTCACACACCAATTTAAAACCTGCAGACCACAATAGAAGCAAAATTAAGTAAAAGAGAATGTGGGTTTCTAAAGTTTCCTCTTTCAATGCACACTTCATTTTAAATAAAATTTATCATCTCTTTGGGCAGTAAACAGCAAATGAAATTTAAAACAAATTGAAAACTAATGAATTCACATTTCAGCTTAGATTGTGCTCTTAATTCACAGCTCGTTGAGCGCTTTACTCACTGAACAGATGACTAAATAAAATCTGTTAATCAATGCAGTAGAGTATTCAAAAAATTAAACAACACACATTAGAATAAATTTGTGTATGTGCTCATCATGAGTGTAATGCTCTACAATACAGGTCTGACTGAGTAGAACAGGACAGACAGGAAATTGAGCAGGCAATATCTCTTTAACACAGATTTCAAGAAGGCAAGGACCTAAAACCCGAGCTGCCTACTCTGAGCTGATCACGTGCACAAAGGCCTCGGGACAAAAGGAGAGCTCTGTGGTAGAGCACAGAATTAGCATAAAGGAGAGCCTGGCATATTCCCCTAACTCGGCCAAAGGAAAGAGAAAAGAAAAATGGGAGCTCTGCCCTCCTCCTCCTGTGGACTTTGAGTTGCTAAACCATAGTAAATATGCAAATGTGTATGTCCATATGTGTGTGTGCCTGGAGGTATAAATGAACAAATACAAACCCCCACACACCTCTCTACAGCTCTGCTCCACTGTCTATAACCTGACTGGTACCATGTATAAAGTTGGGATAAAAGTATATTTATTTTCCCTTTCTTCCCTCAGTGTCCTAAAATCTTGGTGACAGAGAATAAGTTTTCCTCAGTGCTACATTCTAGGCTCATCATCTATTTTTATCTAGCACACACTAGTTCATAAATGTTGGCTTAATGTTATTAAATAATAATAATATAACAATGGGGCCAAAAAGAAAGATCTGTTAAAACAGGTCAAAAGTGATTGCAAGAGGGCTGGAGAGATGGCTCAGTAGTTAAGAGCACTGACTGCTCTTCCAAAGGTCCTGAGTTCAATTCCCAGCAACCACATGGTGGCTCACAACCATCTGTAAAGGGATGCCCTCTTCGGGTGTGTCTGAAAACAGCTACAGTGTACTCATATAAATATAATAAATCTTAAAAAAAAAAAAAAAAAAAAAAAAGAAGTGATTGCAAGCCTGTATCCACAGTGCCCAGAAGAACTCAGAGGGTAGGACAGTTGTCTGGCTATAGTACTAAGTCTTTAAGTCAAAGACACTGCATTAAAATTTGCTTCACATGTATCATTAACAGCAACCCCAGAATTCCTAAGAGGTACATTCTACCCAAATGCCACAGCTAAGGAGACCTTCAAGGCACAAGGCAGGTTGTTGATGGAAGCTCAGTTTCAGATCTGTCTCACCTGTGCTCTCTTTAGGGTCTCCCTTTTGGACTCTTCTCATTGGCAAGCAAGCATGTGCACACACTTCTTCTGACTTGATTCTGATCATGTACTGGCCCTCCAGTCCCTGTCACGATCAAGCTATCCAGAGTCATCTCCTCAAGCTGTCTTTTCTCCACTGCATCTATTTCCTCTTGAAAATAGTTCAATTCCTACTTCTTCCAAAGCAATACCAACACCAAGTGTATTTTTGCTAGAGTCATGAGTCAGTTATAGTAATACTTTAATACTATTAATAGTTTAATAGTAAACACATTTCAGCCTCTGTTCTTGTCAGTATTAAACAAAATTAGCTTCCATGAAGCTTCATTTCCTTGGCTCTGTAACAGCAATACCTGTTCCAAGTCCTGTTTGCAGACAACACAATCACCTAACCAGTTTAACCATAAAGAGTCCTTGCAGCTCCTACTAGAAGCTGAGAGAGTGTGTCATGGGTACTCAATAGAACTGCACAGACCAGGAGCAAAGTCTGGACTCACCACAAGCCTAAACCTCCCGCCACTCAACTGCCATGACAACAGGAACCAAAAGCTAGCACTTCCTCACAGACGGTCCTGAAGCAGATTTCCTCTGCACACCACTGTGCCTTCACTGCCTTACCTATGCATCTTGCCACAGGCTTCATGAAGTACACTACCTTGGTAGAACCTAAGTCACCATATAATTCTAGCCGCAAGGTATGCTGGGAAATTCTAGCCCAGCAATGGGGGAATCTGCTACAGAAGAGACAATAGCAATGTTGGATGACCAGGCTGCTATATCCAGCGGACATATGATCTGCACTGTTTTTCATCTGCAGCTCTTCTGTCCATTTTCCCTCCTTTGCACGAAGGTTCACATCTGTTGCCATCAGAGTCTCCCACTCCAACTGTTGCAAGAGCCCCCAGCTAATCCACCCACTTCAATCCCAACAAGCTGAACGCTACTGAGACAATCAAAGAAAAAGGACTTTTAAACTTCGATACCGAATCAAATATCGTTGCTCAAAACTATTGTTCTTGGTTATAAGTACTAAGACTCTTAAACACACAATTTAAGTTGTGGCATGAAATCCCGGATATGAATTTAAGGTATTGGAAAAGAGCCCTAGGAGAACTATGTAACCCACAGTCTAGGATGAGTCTAGAAATTGCAGTGGTTGGGTTATATATCATTAACCCAGCAGCCTGGTTAAACAATACATATCTCAGGGAAAGGAGTCTGCTTGCTGCATATGAGGGCTGCAGTCAAATCCTGGACCTGCAGTTTGATCTGGGAGGGTTGCTCTTGTTCTTTAATTATCTCTGAACGTCAAGGTCCGGTTCTCTCCTATCCACAGGGATGGTAAGCTAGCTAAAGGACTGAATGGCAGCCAGTGAACAGGAACACTCTTGCAATAATTTACCAAGAGTAGTAACTGTGACAGTGAGGACCAGTGAAGACAGGAGGGAACAATCTCACGCAAGCTCAAAGGTCACAAGAATCACACACACAGAGCAGGGGCTCAGCTTGGAGGACATACACAGCATGCGCCACCATTAGTAGCTAAAGGTAGGCAAGGCCTCCGAGAACCTGGGAATGAGCCCTGACTGAGCAGAAATAGTCATAAAACCCAAAACCACAGAGTGAGACTGTCTGGAAAAAATAAAACAAACAAACAAATAAACACACCACAGTAACCAAAAAAGAAAGAAAAGGAGAGGAAGACTAGTGAAAACACACAGAGATAAGAGAACAGAATTCACCTCACTGTCAAAAATGCTTTTGCCTCAAGGAAGCCCAACGAATGCCACCCAGGGTCTCGGGCCACCATCCATCCTCCCACTGCCTGAGTTCTAGCTACACTCAGGAATCAGGCACTACAGCGGGCAGGGGTCTGAGCAGAACCACGAGGGGAAGCCTGTTCCTCTGCCCCTGTGTGGCTTTGACCACCATCAAATCAGTAGGTCCACATGTCGGTTTCCTCCAGAGAAGACAAACACCAGCTAGGAAGCAGTGTTTCCTTTGGCACCAGTGAAGCCTGCTTCCATCTCAACTCAAGACCCAAAGACCGTTGGATGTCATAGCCACAGAAATACACCTTCACCTGTGCATCACCACCTCCGACGCAGAGTTGATTTTCCACGGATACTTCTCATATGTTTGACCTATTATCTGACTCAACATGTAGTTTTAAAAAACAGAACATCAGGCTGTGGTTGAATGTTCCTCTAACACACGTGTTACACTTGATGGTCCTGAGTAGTGACTGGGTTGTGGGTGAGGAAAGCTCTCTGGGGCTGGTTGGTTTTTCATCGCCACCTACACTATGACACAGCAAGTAGGCTCTCGCCTCATGTGTCCCCTCAGCCGTGTACTTCTCAACTCTCAGAGATGTAAGAAATACATTTCATTTCCTTACACATGACCCATCTGTGGTAGTCTCTCTCAGTAGCATAGAATGCATTGAGAGATTCCAGGAGGGCTCCACTTCATTCGGAAGTTGTTGGAAGTAAGATTTCTTGGGTATCTGTACAGACTTTCTACAGCAGCATAAACATGGGACTCTTGATAGCCCAAGCATTTCAATGACAGTTGGCTGCCTGCCAAACACATATCACATAAATCCTCCACAGAGCAAATGATTAATGTGTTTATGAATGCCAAAGGCTATGAAACTTGTTTAAAACAAGTTGAAGTCTTTCACAAATGCGTTAGCTGTCTGAAAGATAATCTACCAGAAGAAAAATATGCATAAGCCATACTTTACTGTTTGGCTTCAAAAGGCAAATAAGTTATTTAGAGCCAGAAACATGTACATTCTTCCAGGAGGTCAACAGACGAGTGACAGACTCTATATAAACACCTTCTGCACCTTTGTGTAACACAGGATTTCACAGGCTATGCAAATACATTAATTCCCAGCTAAAACACCTCTCAATTTTCTTACTTAAAGATCATTAAATGGATTCTTCATCAAAGAAATTATAAAGAAGATTTCAAATAAGGTAAAAATTCTAAAGCTTGAATATTTATTCCAACCCACACATATACCAGTCTCCTTTTCCCAGTGATAATAAGGAATAAAGTTTTTTTGATAGGCCTTTGAAAAAAGTATTCACTTGAAAGGTTATTCATTCAACAAATATTTTCAGTAGGTATTGTCGGCAACATAGTATAATAGTTGTTATGTAACAATGTGTAACTAAACTTTTCCTGAGGAGATACAACACGCACATCTACTCACTCCAGATAGGCAGTCTAAGACAGACCAAAGTACAGATATCACCAAAGCCCTTGGTGAACCAATGAGTTTTATCGGAGTTACTTACAGGAATATGGGTGAGGGGTTACTTACAGGATCAGAATGACATCACCAAAGCCCGCCCCAACTCACAAAAGCTGGGAACCTGGAACAGACCACACAGCCTACAGGCAGCTCACACACTGAACTGTCCTTTCCAAATCACTCTGTCTAAACCTCTTCCAGGCAGGCAACTCAGCTGGCTTCTGGGAGTCTTCTGTGCAGCTTTGCTTTTGTAAGAAGGACTCAGCTTTGATTGCTACTCTGGTAGGAGGGGTCTAGTGAAAATGGTCAGTTTCAGGGACTTCCTGAAACTACTTGGAGTTGTTTATCTTCCTGCTTAAGGAGCTTCCCTGCAGGATAGAATGCTTCAATCTCAGAGAAAATGGTTTTGCGCACCCTTTCTCCCTCCTTTCCTTCTTCTCTCTCCCTCTCCTCTTTTCTCCCCTCCCCCTGCCCCACTCCTCTCTGTGTTGGATAAAACTCCCACCCCCAGATAACCATCACCATGGAGATTAGGTTTCAACATACGAACTTGTCAGTGTTATAAATATTTACCCATAGCCTTTCCAGCATAGAGATAGCAATGAATTTACTGTTGTGTCAGGATCCAACCATTATTGAAAACCCTAAGGCAAGAGTCAATGTGTTTTTAAAATAAAATTAGCTATTATTATATCTTATTTTGGAAATTTTAAGTTTTAAAAGTTTGCTATAGAGGGCTGGGAATTCAGCTTAGTCACTGAAGTACTTGCCACACAGGCAAGAAGACTTGAGCTCCATCTCAAGCGTTCATGTAAGCAACCAGGTAGGCGAGTGTGAGTCTGTAAAGCCAGGTCTGGGGAGACAGAAACAGATGGACTTCTGGATTGCTGGAGAGCCAGCCAGCCTAGCCTAATGGATAAGTCCCAGTTCCCTTGAAAAGCATAAATACATAAATAAATATATAAATAAATTGGCTTGAGAGACCTCAAGAGCACCCCTTGCTCTTGCAGAGGTCCCTAGCACTCTCATGGAGATTCACAACTGTTTGTCCTTCCATTTCCAGAGGATCCAACAACTTCTTCTGAACCCCATGGACACTGCACTCATGTGGTGCACAAACATACAGACAGACAAAACACCCAAGCACTTATAAATAAGTAGATAGATCAATGATAGGTAAAATCTTTTAAACGTCGGGCAGTGGTGGCACACGCCTTTAATCCCAGCACTTGGGAGGCAGAGGCAGGCGGATTTCTGTGTTCGAGGCCAGCCTAGTCTACAGAATGAGTTCCAGGACAGCCAGGGCTACACAGAGAAACCCTGTCAGGCAGTAGTACCGCATGCCTAGTCTCAGCATTTGAGGCAGGCAGATCTCTGAGTTCAAGGTCAGCCTGGTCTACAGAGGGAATTCCAGGACAGCCAAGGCCACACACACACCTGTCTCCAAACAACAAGGTGGGCAGGAATGACATCAGAGGTTGACTTCTGGCCTCCACATAAGAGCATAAACACGTACACAAGTATATGCACACAGACATACATAATCTGTTATCAAATGTGTATGTGCAGAAAAGCAATTGTCTTAGTTTAAAAAATGTTCCTGAGTGAATAAAACTGGAATGCGTAAGACTGACTTCAAACCTCTAGCACACATACAAAAAGTCAGACAGGGCTGGGCTTGCACCTGTGTGCTGGGTGGCTTTGTGCCAACTTGAAGCTCACTTCATCAGAGAGGAGGGAGTCTCAATTAGAAAATGCCTCCAAAAGCCTGTGCTGTAGAAGAGCCTGTAGGACACTTTTTAAATTAATTAATTAAATTAATTAGGGCCCAGTCCATTGTGGGTGGTGCCATCCCTGGGCTGGTGTCCTGGGTTCTATAAGAAAGCAGACTGAGCATGCCATGGGAAGCAAGCCAGTAAGCAGCACCCCTCCATGGCCTCTGCATCAGCTCCTGTCTCCAGGCTCCTGCCCTGCATTAGTTCCTGCCCTTGATGCTTTGAATAATGAATTGTTTTATGGAATTGTTAATGACATAACCCCTCTCTTCCCCAAAGCTACTTTTGGTCATGGTGTTACGTGGCAGCAATAGTAACCCCAATTAAGACAACCTGTAACCCCAGTGATCGGGGACACAGGGCAGGAGGGCCCCGTGGGCTTACTGGCCAGCAACCTTCCTCCAGGTTCAGTGAGACCTTGTGTCAAGGTAAGACGTGATTTAGCAGGATGCCCCGTGAGTACATGCCATGAGTACATGCAAATGCACATACAGTACACACGCACCACACACACAAGTCTTTGGGGCTTGGTGTGTTTACTATGAAGAGCCCTGAGCACATACTATATAGAGTATTTTATTATTTCTGTTCCTTCCACAGCTTTTAGCCTCTCCTACAGAACCATCACTGAATAATACATAGAGAAGGGCTGGAGAGATGGGTCAGTGGTTAAGAGCACTGACTGCTCTTCCAGAGGTCCTGAGGTGATTCCCAGCAACCATATGGTGGCTCACAACCATGTAATGGAATCTAATGCCCTCTTCTGATGCATCTGAATACAGGTACAGTGTACTCATATACATAAAAAATAATTCTTAAAAAATGTTTATTAAAAATTCACAGAGAAACGGGCATCCTGAGGAATGTGAAGGCTGCAGATTCTAGGCCACATCTCCTCACTCCTGTACTGACTCTGCCTCTATAGTGGTCCCTGAAAGCACTGGACAATTGATCAGTGGAGCTCTGCTAATGTCAGACCTATGCAAATCATTTCCTGTGTTCACACTTGGGTTTTCTCAAACCTGAAGCTGACCTTGCTGCTAACCTTTGGCAGCTTAGGAAGCTCCAGCATCTGGCTAAGGGGTGCTGCTCTGACCTGCTCTCCTCACCTTTCTCGCTCTATTCGCCTGGCTTGGAGCAGATCAAGGGAGGAGGCAGGCACAGTGTATCCCTTTGTAAGGGTAGGGATGCCACACACAGACACCAGCAAGGCTCTGGAAGTGCTGCAGAACTCAAGAAGAACACAGTAAAGTGGTGAGGAGCTAACAGTCCACAGGACCATCAATACAGACTTGCTAGTAATGCTAAAACTTCAAACGAAATCACAGTTCCATGGGGTACTTTACTTGGGTGTGAATGGCTCAGAATGTCATTAGAGCTTGCTGAAAAGGATGCTCTAAACAACTGTGTTCACTAACCTCCAGGAGCCAGGGAAGCATGTGGCACTATCCAACACAAATTGTTAAAGGAAGCAGTTACGCCTCAAACATCTGCTATATCACAACTATTTAACTTTATAAATTTCTAACAAGACTTAATAAATAAAATACTTTCTATTTACAATATTTCTGGGTGCCATGTATATTGTTCAAGTTTTTGAATGATGGATCACATAGTAACGGACGTTGTGTGTCAAAGCCAGGGCTTCATTCATGCTAAGCCACTCACCTGAGCACAACACCTTGATTCTTTCCAGGGACTGTGGCTCATTAGCCAAGCTGAGCCATGTGAGCCTTCTCCTTCTGCAGATATCGGCTTCTCTGTCCAGGTAATCTGGGCCACGCTGACCACTTGAATACTACTGACTCCAGATGCTTCTTCCATCGGGCTCTGATTTTTATTTTGTTTTGAAACAGAATTTCTACACAGGCTAGCCACTGCTCTCCAACTAAGTAGTTGAGGATGACCGCTTGTGATTCTCCTGTCTCACCTGGAATGCCAGGATGTCCAACTGGTGTGAGGAGTGTGAGATCAAGCCCGGGCCCCTGTGCCAGGGAAGCCTTCTGTCGGCCAGGCTGCATCCCTAGCCCTCCACTATCTTCAGCAGTTGAACTGCATTGCATCGCACAGGCAATTTCCTGGAGTGGTCATTCAGTTCTTCAGCAGGTATTAAAAATATAGTTGGATTAAAAATATAGCAGGTAGATCTCTGTGAGTCTGAGGCCAGCCTGGTCTACAGAGTGAGTTCCAGGACAGCCGGGGCTACACAGAGAAACCCTGTCTCAGAGAACAAAGCAATAGAAGGATTTCTGTAGAGCCTGAATAGCTTATTCTAAAATGTACATACAGAGCTACATGACCAAAACCAACTGAAACAATAAAGCTAACGGAGTCACTCCACCCTTCAGGAGCTTCACTTACACTGCGAGCCTCCTGAAGCCAGTGCAGAATCAGTTCATGGAAGATAGTCCAAAACAGACCCACACAGCCATAGCCAACCGAGTTCTGTCTAAGGTAGGAAGGCGAGTCAGAGACGGTAAGGTATCTGTTCACCAAGCAGCACTGTTTACTAGGCATCAACAGACAGGAACATAAACCTCACCCATTTTATAAAAATTAACCCAAGACACACGCGGGTATGAAGATTAAATACACAGCTACCTACAGTGTTACCAACTGTGGCAACTTCTTACAAAACGTAAGCCTGCTGTCTTAGATAGGGTTCTACTGTTGTGAAGAGACACCATAACCAAGACAACTCTTAAAAGGACAGCATTTAATTGGGGCTGGCTTACAGGTTCAGAGGTCCAGTCCATTATCATCAAGGCCAGAGCAAGGCAATATATAGGCAGGCATGGTGCAGGAGGAGCTAAGAGTTCTACACCTTCATCTGCAGGCCGCTAGAAGACTGGCTCCCATGCAGTCGGGAGGGTCTCACTGCCCACCCCCACAGTGACACACTTCCTCCAGCAAGGCCATGCCTACTCCAACAAGGCCACATCCCCTAACAGTACCACTCGCCAGGCCAACCATCTTCAAACCACCACATCACTTACCCTTACCATACGACCCAACAATCCCTCATGGACATTAGTTGAGAAACGAAAACTTAAATTCACACTGAACATGAATGCCCAGGGCAGTTCCTCATAAGATCTAACAGGAAGCACTCCAGGTGTTCTTTGTGGGGTGGTTACACAAGCCATGGCATACCCACATCACAGTAATAAACAAATGAACCTCAGAAGTCGTCAAAGAAACTACGCTGCTGTGCTGATCGGTGCTGCTCTGACCTGCTCTCCTCACCAGGAGTTACACATTGGCCAGGCACGGTGATGCACACCTATAACCAACCCCAAGGTTCAGGAGGCCATGGTAGAAGGAAGACAAGTTCAAGGCCAACTTAGGAAACTTAGTGAGGCCCTGTTTCAAAATACAGAGTTAAAAGGAGCTGAGGTCTAATCTGATGGTAGAGCATTTGCACAACATGCACAAATTTCATAAGAATTCACAAAGATGGCAGCTGTGACTCATGCTTGTAATCCTAGCATTCAGGAGGCAAGACAGGAGAATTACCACAATGAGCTCCAGAACAGCCGAAGCCACAGAGGAAGACCATATCCCAGAAAACAAAAGCACTAATAACAGGAACAATAGAAAGAACCTGGCAGGAGCAAGGCACAGACGGGTTCTTGCACAAGCTGCAACCGACCCATCTGAGGAGACTGAAGGCGACCACTCCACTTCTGTGGAAGAGAGTCACTTATTGGGCTGCACAGACTCACCCCAGATCTGATCGCCACTGACCCACTGCAGACAGACAGCTGACCACCCGAAGGCATAAATGCTGTTACAACTGAAATGCACCTTACAGGATGGACAAACAAGCACGGTGTGCCACCACTGAAGACACTGGTGCAGAAGTGGCACAGACACCTGCCTCCGCACCTGCATCACTCCATCGGGGTACGTGTCCCTGCCCATCTGCCCCAGCCTGTCCTGTGCTCTCCGCTCCCTACGCTTTCTGTTGTTGTTCTGGGTGTCTCGCCTAGAGTGTCACTCACCTCATTCTGTATTTTACAACCCGTGTTTCACCTTTAACTGAGTTCTAGCATCATTTACTTCACAGCCTTCCTGGCCTCCCTTCCACAATTAGCTTTTTCCTGTCTGTGTCCAGGATAGTTTGAGCTCATTACCAACGAGTTCAAAAGCCTGGGCTACAAATATCTGCATCCATCTTTGCCCCAACACCTTAGGCAGGGGCCACTGGACAATGCTTGTCAGGAGCAGGCCACCAACTGAGCTAGTGTCACTCCTACTGCACGGGGCTATTTTGTTTTCAGAAGCTCAGCCTAGTCCCATGGTCTAGAGAAAAGTTGTAGGCCAACATCAAAGGCTAGAACAGCTCTCCCAGGTCCCCCTAAAACAGAACTCTCTTCCCTTTCAAGAGAAAGGTCCAA
The DNA here is from genome assembly GCA_028551405.1 of Uromys caudimaculatus. NCBI lineage: Eukaryota > Metazoa > Chordata > Mammalia > Rodentia > Muridae > Uromys > Uromys caudimaculatus. Next base: position 754,814 of record CM052707.1, on the reverse strand, counting down.
GGACAGCTGAGCTCACTCAGCAGCTTGTGTGTCAGTAGCCACACAGCAGTGAGACTTAATTTTCCAGCGTGACTGACAGGGTGATCTTACAGAGACAGCAACAGTAAGAAAGGAAAGCAGGTCCCATCTCCAGCAGCATCTATCCCCCACAAGAGTGCTCCAGATTATATGCCCAGTGTATACTTGAGGCTGCTCTTAGAAGGCCATGTCAAGGATGCTCATATACAAGTAAATAAAAATAGAAGTAATTCTTTAAATAATGCCATAACAGATACGGTAGCATATATCTTTCCCTCGGCCCAGCACTCGGGAGACAGAGGATGAGGTTCAAGTCGGTCTTCGCCACACAGCAAGTTTAGGGCCAGCATGGCTACATGAGACTGGTCTCAGCCCACCCCTCAAAGTTGCATGCTACGTAACATGGACCTGAATGTATGTTTGTGTGTGCACATGCACATGCGTGCAGTTTCCATCGACATTAATTCCATGATTGTTACTCTTGGGATGTTGATCCTAAGTAGAAATCTACTTTCTTCCCTGAAAATGTCCAACTTTACATGTGCTGTGGGCCCCAAACATATGTAATATATGCTAGAACTGAGTCCCCAGTAAGAGACTAGGACAGCTGGGCGGTGGTGGCGCACGCCTTTAATCCCAGCACTCGGGAGGCAGAGGCAGGTGGATTTCTGAGTTCGAGGCCAGCCTGGGCTACAGAGTGAGTTCCAGGACAGCCAGGGCTACACAGAGAAACCCTGTCTTCAAAAAGAGAGAGAGACAGAGACAGAGACTAGGACAGTGCATTGGTGTTTCTAACAGGCTGAGACTTATGCTGTGGTTTGAATATAGAACGTTGTCTGTAGGCTCATGTGTTGGAATACTTAGCCCACACATGAAGGTGATGTTTGGGAAAACCATGCATTTCTGGGGGGTGGAGCCTTGCTGGACGGGGTGGGGCAGGGGTGGCTCTGAGGTATAGCCAGGCCTGACTACTGCTCTCTGTACTTGATGAATGCAGATGCCATGTGGTCAACTCCTGCCACCCCCTTCCCCGCCTTGTTGGCGCATCCTCCCAACCACGGTGAACTCCATCCGTACCCAGCCCTTCCCCCTTATGTTCTTTGTCAGACCACTTTATCACAGCGACAGAAATTCATACAAATTCCTACAAGCCAAGAAATCCTCATTTCTAGAATGGGACTACAAGTGTGTAGTGCGCACTTGTTAATAGTATTTTATAGTTTTGCACAACGCAGCAACAAACAAAAGCACCCTTATTAGAATTTAGCAAGTGCATGTGCTGGATTTTGACATCTGTTTTGGTTGCTCAAGCACTACTGTTAGCTTGCTTTCTTTGCTGTAAATGAATCACAGAGTAGAGGTTAGCAAATAAGTGATCTCCCAGTGACACTGCTCTGGAAGCCCAGGATAGCCCGAGCAAGACTGGAAGGCGAGCGAAATCCCATGTTATCATTAGCACGTCATTCTTACCAGGACCTTGGAAGGTTCTACAAATACAGCTTCTATAATAAGAAAGTTACATAAAGCCCAGGTGACTTTAGCAGTGCTGTAGAGCAGTCTTAAGTAAGGAGGGGAGTGTGGGGGACGGAGGGAGGCGAAGAGGAAGCCAAGCACTGGAGACAAGGGAATGCTGAGGGCAGAAAGTGCTGGAGAGAGGCGGGACTCCAGGCGGTCAGTGTGCGGTGACCACTGCTCCTCCCATCTCTGCTCCCAAACACTGTGAGGATCCCCTCCACGCAGGGACATCTGTTGGGTGTGGACTAGTTAGTGTCAACAGTATGAGGGGGAGTCACCAGGAAAGAAGTCACAGGGGTCAGACGTGTGTACACAGATACCAAAGGAAGAAAGTTATCCTGGAATTAAATTAAATCTCTGCTCACAGATTTAAGATTCTTGGAAAAGAAAGTGGCCTTCATATGGAAGCTGTTGGTGTTTTTAAGTGATGGGTCTCAAGCCCTGTGCTCAGGCAATCCCTGTGGGGCGCGCAGGTCCCTGACAGGCACTAGCTATTTCTTTTAGAGATAGCTTTGTTTTCCACGGTAACATAAAAAGACAAATCTTGAAAGCAAACTGGTAGACTCCACATACTGTCCAGAAGGGATCTGTCACAAGCAGACCCAGGTCAGCCCCTGCTTTGTCTCCACCCAGCATCCTCATAGCACTGGGGCTGCAGCTGCAGACCCACGGCCCAGAGGCTGCATTCCCATGCTGTGCTGGCCCATTTGACCTCGACTGTGTTTCCTATAGTACACCAACAACAACAGGCACATAAAAATGCTGTTGTGTGTTTTTCTTTTATATTTTTCAGTACATTAATCTGAAGTGAATCTTATATTATGCTCTTATCTATATAAGCAATCTAAGAAATGGGTCACCAGCCACTCCACGTCTATAAAACAGGAACATATTTACCACAGACAATGACTTTGACTTCACCTCTTTTGGCTAGATGAGTGAAAATCAGTTTGAAGAAAGTGACAAACAGATTAAAGTGGTGACAAGGTGCCAGTGGGGTGGCTCAGTGGCTAACAGCGCTTGCAACCAATCATAATAGCGCAGGTTCAATCCCTACAACCGGAATAGTGGAAGAGAGAATTAGCAGGCTGACCTTCACTTGCAAGCCTTGGTATTCAATACCCCACAACCACCACCACTCAATCAATCAATGATTTTAAAAGATGGTGGTAAGGATTCCTTGCTAGACGCTTCAATTGTGGGACACAGTCACACTAAGTCTAGCACATGCACATACGTGCATACATACTTCTTCATATAAAAATCTCACAGAACCATGGATAAAGCAAGTGTTTAAGAATGAAATTTTCTTACTCTCATGCTGCTTAGGACTTTTTTTTTTTTTCCCAAGCAAAACCTAATTCTAAGCTTTGTATGGCTTAAAGTGTAAATGACAACTTCCTTGGGATGCCAGGAACCCTTCTGGGTGGCCAGGAAAGACGGTTTTATAGCCACTGTGCTTGATCAGTGCACACATGCCTTGTAGACCACATCCAGATGCTGAAACGGGACAAATATAACCAAATGCACTGGCTGTGCATGTGATCCTGTTCAGTCTTTCCCAGACCTGGCCTCTTGTATTGTAGTTTTGTGACTTGCCTTACCTGAGCCTTTCACATCACAGACAGACGTAGTGACCACTATGCAGTCAAGTTGGTGTCAGTGTGACATAGTGACATATGTCCTTTTTCATATTTTAGGGCGTTTGTTTTGTTTTTACAAACCTCTTTTCGTGTTGAAAGAAAATAAAGAGCATTTTAAAAGACTTGTTTATTTGTATTTTGTGTAGAGGAATGTTTTGCCTGCATGTAATTCTGCAAAGATCCCTTGAAATCAGAGCTGCAGAGTTGTGAGCCACTGTGTGGATGCTGAGACTCCTCTGCAAGAGCAGCTAGTGCTCCCTTAGCCACCAAGCCATTTCTCCAGTAAAAAAAACATTTGTCAGGAAATCAGGTATGAAAGCACCTGAAATGCAAGCTGGAGTGCTCTTCCCCAGTGAAGGACTTTCCTCAGCCCTCACAATGCTCCAGCCTTACCCTTAGCCAAAACAGCAACAAGGCACGCATGTATATATTTAACTCCTGAGGTGACTAGAGCCCAAAGTTCTGTAAAATCCCATAGGCGGTTAGAATTCTCTACCCGTGTTCCCAATCCATCGCCCTCTGGGGAAAGTCAGTGCTTTACTGTCTCCATGGCAAACACCAGTACTGTTAGATCTACACAGACCTGCTCTGTGGAATTACCCCAGTCCTCCAGGATGAAGGGTGGAGAGCGAAGGCATCACACAGAAACCTGAAGAGGGAAGACCAGTGTCTACCCGACCTACTCACGTCCCCACAGCACAAGACTATCCAACTAGCCAGGCATCACGGTGCTTACCAGCCATCCCAGCACTCTGGTGACTAAGGCAGGCAGTGAGGGTTTGAGGCCAGCCTAAAGCTATACAGTAAGTGTCAAAAAGCAATGTAGGATGCAGCTTGGATGTAAGTCAACTCTACGGTTACTGCTCAACACCAAACATTTATCTGGAATTCACAAGGAAGAATCTGTCAGGTCACCGACACTAACCCCCGTGGTCACAGTGAACCTAATGCTTGGGTACACTTACTGAATGGTTTACTTTGCTATGCAGGCTTCTTTCCCCTCAGTCCCTAAAGCTTTCTAACATACTAACTCTCTTCCTTGCTCCATCTTTCTCCCTAAGAAATCACAATGAACAAATAAAGACACAGTGGCGCTGAAAACAAAAGAAATCACTAGGTGGTGGTTACAAATAGTACCTAGTCTGACTCCAGGTGGGTGCCTGGTTTCTGTGCAGGGACACGCCTCAGTGCAGACTGACAACAGCTGCACTTCTGATTCACAGGCCAGGATTATTTCCTTATGAGAGCTGGGGCTGAGGACATGGCTCACTTGGTCTGACTTTCAGTTTAAGAACCTGAGATTGATCCCTAGCATGCACGTAAACAGTGAGTCAAGGTGGCATGCCAGGAAGACAGGAGGGTCCTAGGACTCACTGGCCAGCTGTCTAACCTAACCAGCAGGCCCCAGAGGGCTGAGGAACAGCTCAGCAGTTAAAAGTGCTTACTGCTAGGCCAGGCAGTGTGATACAATCAATGCCTTTAATACCAGCACACGGGAGGCAAAGACAGGTGAATCTCTGTGAGTTCAAGGACAGCCTTGTCTACAAGGTGAGTTCCAGGACGGATGAGCTAGGTAGTGAGATCCTGTCTCAAAACAACAACTACAAAAAGTGCTCCTGCTGCTTTCCAGGACTCCAGCTCTAGAGGACCCACTATTCTCTTCATAGGCACCAACATGAAAGTGAACATATCCACACGTAATTAAAACAGAATTAATCTTTGTGCTGGAGAAGTTGGCTCAGAAGTCAGGAAGACTTGCTTCTATCGAACAGGACTCAAACTCAGTTGCCAGCACCTATACTGGACAGATCACGACTGTGGAACCCCAACTCCAGGTGAGTCTCATGCTGTCTTCAGGCCTCCTCAGGAACCTGCACACAGTTTTAAAATAGTAATAAAAATAAGTCCTGTTAAAAAACAACGTGGAAGGCTGGATTGAACTTGGGTCTCTGGTAGACCTGCAGGTGCATGAGCCACCCCACCTCTCCAGCCCCTCACTTTTGGCACTAGGACCAGGGACTCAGCGATCAGGCAAAGCTGGCTGAGCAGCCAGCCTCGGGGATCCGCCTGTCTCTGACTCCCGGCACTGTACTGTAAGCACACGTCACCATGCCAGCTCCTTCACCTCGCTTCTGCGGACGGATCGGTCATCATGCCTGCATGGCAAGCACTTTACCAATACAGCTATCCCTGTGTCCCTGAGAACTTTTTATTACAAGCAATATTTAAAAAACAAGACTACTTTTCTTTCAAATAGACACAATTCACATTTTTTTTAAGTTTTAAGACTGTCATTCAAATTTTTTTATTAGTTTTCTAATATTTTGTTAGATTCACTTTGAGTTGGAAGAACATGAGTCTACTAATTGAAAACACTGTCCAAAACAAGCATTTGAAGAACATGGTCTTAATTAAACTTTGGCTCTCCGTCCAAATGAATAGAAAACGTGCAACTCAGTGCTCAGTGAGCGACTCACAGCTGACTTGTGCACCGCCACAGGAGGCTTGACAACTTATGAACACGGCGATTCACATTGTTTTAATCTGTAAGTTGATCCAAACAGTCTCCTCTCTCCTTAAATTTCCATTGTTGCTTAGGTACCGATTCCAATTATTTTTTAAATCTGTTGGTCCCAACTGTTTTCTGAAATGTGTGACAAATATCTGTGTCATTTGATATGAAATTACCTCATATGTATTTCTTTCCACAGAAGCTGCCATTTCTCTTGTTTTCCACATCCATAAAACAAGAAAAAATGTTATCAAGCTCTATATTCATCAAGAGGGTCAAATGAGGCTAGCCACGAGGAGCGTAGCCACGAGGAGCGTAGCCACGAGGAGCGTAGCCACGAGGAGCGTAGCCACGAGGAGCGTAGCCACGAGGAGCGTAGCCACGAGGAGCGTAGCCACGAGGAGCGTAGCCACGAGGAGCGTAGCCACGAGGAGCGTTTGTACGCTATAACATACTGAATGTTGAAGAGCAGAGGCAGCATCCAGGAGTCTGGACCCACGGTGCTCAGCGTTCAGTGCTGACAGGGCGGTGTCAATCGAAGTCTCAGTGAGCGGAAGAAGTCCTTTCATGTATGCTGCTGTGGAATTTCAATCATTTTCTTTGGGGACATGAACACAAATTAAGAATTATACTTCCTAGGTGTAAATGCCTTGTGGTTTTGCTCTCGACATTTTAAATCCGATTACAACCACACTTCTCAAACCTCCCTGTCTCAAAGCCTAGATCTATCTCCAAGCTCGTCTGGCCAAGAAAATTAGTGTTCTCTACCTTGCACATGAGGATGGGGGTTGTAGCTATAAAAGTCAAAAAGTACCAGATGAAATAATTCCCTTAGAAACTCACTACTGAATCAGCTGTCTGTCAGGCCCACTAAGAACACATGATTTCTTTGTGCTTGTAAAGTGTGTGTGAGGGGAAATCTCACTAGATTAGCCAAGCTGGTCTTCAACTACTGGGCTCAAGTGAGCCTCCTCCCTCAGCCTTCCTGAGTAGGTAGGTTCACAGGTGTGTGGCACCATGCCTGATAACAATTTACTCTCTTAATAATACAGTTTTAGCACGGTATGGGAGTACATACTTTAAATCCCAGCATTCAGGAAACACAGGCAGGTGGATCTCTATGAGTTTCTAGCTAGCTAGGGCTATATATGAGAACTTGCCTCAAAAAAAGATGATGATGGTGGTGGTGGTGGTGATAGTTTTCGTTCTCTTTTTAAAATGGACCAGAGAAAGAATTCACTAGTTAGAAGCACTCACTGCTCTTGCAGAGGATTTGAGTTTTCCAACACCCATGTGCAGGTACTTACAAATGCCTGTGTGTGGAGAGTTTTTTGGGGCTGCTTGGCTGGGATTTGACATAGGCCAGGACAAGGAAGTAAACTCAGGCAGGAATCTAATTTTAGGCTAGAACAGGGAAGTAAGTTCATGCAGGAATCTGATTTTAGGGCAGAACAAAGAAGAAGGCTTCAGGCATGTACATGACTTTGGGCTAGGACAGGGAAGTAGGCTCAGATATCTCGGTCATCCTGGTAAGCCTTTAGAAACAGTGAGGGGAGTGATCACGGGACTTTGTTTACTGCCTTGTTTGTTCCTAGACTAATTGTTTTTATTGTATTGCTTGTTCCTCAACCTAGAACTGACCTATGGCTTGCATGTTATTAAAATGGTATAAAAGCAGATTGGGAAAAAATAAACCCACCTCAGCCTCAGAATTGACTGAGGCCATGCTGCAGTATTGTCTAATTGTCTCTTTTATTTCAATCCTCGCTCCTGTGCTGGAGAACCTGTTGACTGACTGAGCGGGCTTGGTCAGATGGCGCCTCAACATTGGAGTTCCAGTAAGTGGGGTACAGTGAAGGACACCGCAGGAATTGAAAGCACATGAAGGAAAGTTAAAGAAGATTTGGGCCAGAGGTGAATAAACCTTGTAGAAGGACAAGGTAATGGTAAAATGTGTTTTGTGTATGTGTTTAGAGTTATGCTAAAATCTAGAGAAGTGAAAGTAATTCTCATAGGTGCTTTTAGTCTTTGGACCCTGACTAGAAATAGTTTACACCCTAGACATGAGAGAGAATGGGTTTGAGAAAAGCAGTCCTCACCAACTATCCCGGGATGCCTTTTCAAAAGAGAAGGAAAATGAACCTAAGCTGTTCCAGAGCTCTCCTAGGTACAGGAGGAGGTCAGGAGACGTCCTGCTTCCTCTCTGGCTCCTACTAGAAGAATGCTTTATTCTGGGTCCCTTTGGTGGAACATCTAATCCTCTTCCCTCTCTGTGTATTGTCTGTCCTTGGTGCACCAATCTGTTTGTGTCTGTCAGTTTATGTTTTTATGTTTCATTGCTTGAATGTTGTTCTGTGTTTCATGTTCAAAAGAAAAAAATGGTTAAAACTATCTGATGGTCATTTATCTCTTGAATTAGTTTTAACTCGGTTTCAAAAAAATAAGAAGCAGTCGCAGTTGGCCTTTGGAGCCCTGCACCTGTAACTAGGAGTCAAGCTCAGCTGTAAAAGTCCTGCCAGGAGCTGACTGTCTGCACAAGGCGCTCTTAAAGGGGCCAGCAACTTCTCAGGTTTGATGGTTGTTTCTCCTAGAAAAATCTTTATGATTGTGTGATTATTGGGTTCATCAGGTGACAAGATGCTCTTCTCTTAAAATTACAACTAGAAAAAGTAAGAAAATTTTGTCTGATTTAAATAAGAAAATATGTAGCTACTTCATTTTTGTTTCTGACTGGTTTAAAATGTATAAATATGTTCTGCATGTCTTGGTTATAGATTATTGGCTTATAAGTTATTGGATATGATTAAAAACTTGTAACATTAGTAACAGGAAGTTGGTTCAAAACTGGTAACTCAGGGTTAGAGTCATTCAGACAGCAACACAGGGCATGACCCAACCCAGAGAAACAGGTCTCTAAAAATACCTCTAAATTGGGTAATATTTTATGTAATTTTTATCCTAGAAACCAGACTTAGAAGATAGGATTTAGGGCAGGGTCTCCTTGGTGAGGTATTGGAGGCCGTACTGTCATATGTCCGTGTGCAGGAACTGGCAGCCAAACTTTGTAGCATGGGAGTGATGCACTTGGTGTTGATTTTGGAGAGACTGGATTGTTTATTGGAGGTTGAGTTTTGCTTTCCAAAGTTGTGGTTGTGCTCTGGTGTTGCAAGGGAAACTTGATTGAGGTTAAACTGCCAGTGTTCCATTGGCTGCAGTTTTCCGTTCAATCACAGGCTCAGGATTCTAACTCACACATATTTGTAATTAAGAAAAAAATCAAGCAGGTGGAGATTGTTGCAGGATCTGCGAAGGGTTGATAGGCGATGGGACTTGTGCTGGCATTGCAGCCTGCCTGCCTACTCTAGCTGCCATTCCAGAAAACGCTTATAGAATTTGAATTGTTTTTTATACAGTTCGTCTGCATCCTGGTGACTGTGGGAGGTCTGCGTTTAGTGTCCCCATTTGTAATTTTAAAGAACCCATGAAGCGGTATTATTGGAAAGTTTTGCCTCAAGCTAACAGCCCTACATTATGTAAAAATTTGTCACCGCTTCAATACAAGAAGTTAGGACTTTGAATCTTTCAGTGTATATTATTCATTATATGGATGGATTTTATTAGCTGATCCCTCTGAAGGAGTTTTACTACAAGCCTTTGCTCTTATACAATGAACTTTAAAATTTTGGAGTGGTTGTTGCTCCAGAAAAGATTCAGAGGCAATATCTTTTTCAATATTTGGGGCCTCAGTTATATCCTAAACAAATTGTGGCACAGAAAATCCAAGTAAGAACAGATAATTTATTTACTTTAAATGATTTTTCAAAGTTGTTAGGAGATATTAATTGGATAAGACCTCATCTTAAGCTTACCACAGGAGAACTTAAACTTCTGTTTGAATTCTCAAAGGGGATGCTAATCTTAATTCCCCTCAACAATTAACTGATGAGGGACTAATAGCTTTGCAGAAAGTAGAGGAAGCTATTAGCCAACAACAGACACATTGTATAGACTATGATCAATTGCTGGCTGTTTGCGTTTTTGCTACTTATGTGCCCACAGCAGTTCTTTGGCAAAAGAGACAGTTAATGTAGATTCATCTTTCTTCATCACCCTATTATGAGGCTGTTTCTGTGTTAATACAGAATTGTAGGATAGAATCAAGAAAATATTTTGGGAAAGAACCTGAGAAAATATTTATTCCTTATTCCAAACAGCAATTAAATTGGTTATTGCAGAATACTGATATTTGACCATTGCATGTGCAAACTCTTCAGGGAAAACTGACAATCACTATCCAAGACAAGTTGTTACAGGTCTCCTCTGTGCAGGCTTCTGTAGTTCCTGTAAGTCTGCTGTAGCCAATAGAGAACGTGCCCACTGTATTTATGGATGGTTGTAGCCAATAGAGAACGTGCCCACTGTATTTACGGATGGCTGTAGCCAATAGAGAACGTGCTCACTGTATTTACAGATGGTTGTAGCCAGTAGAGAATGTGCTCACTGTATTTACGGATGGCTGTAGCCAATAGAGAACGTGCCCACTGTATTTACGGATGGTTGTAGCCAATAGAGAACGTGCCCACTGTATTTACGGATGGCTGTAGCCAATAGAGAACGTGCCCACTGTATTTACGGATGGCTGTAGCCAATAGAGAACGTGCTCACTGTATTTACGGATGGCTGTAGCCAGTAGAGAACGTGCTCACTGTATTTACGGATGG
>CM052707.1:723140-743905 GCA_028551405.1 Uromys caudimaculatus | reverse complement strand
TTGGTCAAGCTTCAAGGATGGCATACATAGCTTGATCATGCTAGCCCTTCTGTCTTGTTCTTTTTATTCCTGCCCATCATGTTAAAGCTTGCCTTTAACATCAACATGTTGGTGGCCAAAGTACATGGTTTGAAACTAAGAATGGACCCCCAGACAGATTTACTAACAGGCTGGCAGCCAACAATGGGTAAGTTCTGCACAGAGCATTGCCAACCTAAGACAGAAGTACATCGCTTTTGATAATGTTTATTCCACGATAGGTAAGGAAGGCATTCGTGTCAGAACAACCTAACACAGACACAGTCTTGTTTATGAAATAAAAAAGGGGGAGATGTGGAGAGCTTTGGGGGGCTGCTTGGCAGGAATTTGACATTGGGCCAGGACAAAGAAGTGGGCTTCGGGTATGTACATGACTTTGGGCTAGGACAGGGAAGTAGGCTCAGATATATCGGTCATCCTGATAAGCCCTTAGAAACAGTGATCACAGGAGTGATCGCAGGACTTTGTTTATTGCCTTGCTTGTTCCTTGACTGTGTTTATTGTATTGCTTGTTCCTCAACCTAGAACTGACCTATTGCTTGCATGTAATTAAAATGGTATAAAAGCAGATTGGGAAAAAATAAACCTGCCTTCAGTCTCAGAACTGACTGAGGCCACGCTGCAATGTTGTCTAACTGTCTTTTTTCTTTTAATCCTCACTCACTCCTGTGCTGGAGAAACTGTTGACTGACTGGGCTGGCTTGGTTGCCTGTGACTCCTCCAGTTTCAGGGGATCTGATACTCTTTTCTGGCCTTTGCAGGTACCCCATTCATGTGGCATACACACACACACACAATTGCAGGGTGTGGTGGTACACGTCTTTAATCCCAGCAGTTGGGAGGCAGAGGCAGACAGATCTCTGTGAGTTTCAGGCCAATGTGGTCTACATAGTGAGTTCCAGAAAAGTCAGATTTATATAGTGAGATCTTGTCTCAACAACAACAACAAATCTTTAAGTTTAGTATATTATGAAGTATGAATGTTGGGGGGGCATATGCCATAGCAAATGTATATAGATGTCAGAGGACAATTTTTGGAAGTCATTCTCCCCTTCCAGTTTGTTTTGTGGCAAGGTCTCTCTTTCATCTGTCACTGCACTGTGTGTATCCAGGATAACTGCTCCATAAGCTTCCGAGTGATTTTCTGTGTCTACTTCTTACCTTGTCATAGAGAGCTAGATTAAGATGTATACCAACACACTTGACTATTTTTTTTAATGTGGATTCTGGGAGTTGAACTCAGATCATCAGACTTATCACACATCCATTTTTACCTGTTGAACCATCTCCCTGGCCCAGGTTTTTAGCTCTTTATCTTAAGTCATTAAGCACTTACTTCTGGCTTTCCAATTGAAAAGGGGAATTATAAGTCAGTATTTTCCAAAACCCATTCAAAGGAAAAGCACTCTGGAAATGAAGAAGGAACAGGAGGTCTAAAGAAAATATGCAACCGGCCCACCCTGTGTTTATTTATCTCAGAAACTGCAAACGGCCTGCACACGTTCAGTCCTTTACAGCGACATCCGTGCTTTCACATCCATAGTCTATTACCCTTCCAATTCACTATGATTTCTGAAGTATTTTTTTAACTGGAAAAAAAAATCTATTATCTGTTTTTTACTAGATTTTCTAGAAATGATTCACTCAAGAGTCCTTTCTCCCCTGCTGGGCAGCTCCCACCCAGGAGAAAAATGAGACTGGACCAGTAAAGTTTAGGCTAATTATCCCTGTCTTCTCCATGAACACAGAATAATGGCTTTACCAAGTCCAAAACACCAACACAGAAACCTAGGAAGGGCAAGCCCACGGTCCAGAAACTCTCAGCAGTCTACAGAAGGCTGCAACAACACACAGTGGTAGAGGGGATCCCCACCCTGCTGAGCCACTGGGTATCTGCAGTACAAGAGCTATCCATTTAGACAGATGAGAGATAGTCTTTACATAAATAAATGACTGGCAGTTTTCTGGGCTGGGAGGGAAACTCAAGCTCACTGCCACACCAGGAGCTCAGAGTGATGAGAGCTTGAACACCTGGAGAGCACAGTACACAGACACAGAGGAGTGGGACCTGGGACTCTTAAACAACTTGCAAATTGATCCTTTACAACACCATAAAAGAAGTGACACTTAACAATGTCTAACGTCGGGCTAATGTTGCCCCAAATGTTCAACTACAACACTGAAGCACAGAGCACTAATGTCACTGGGAAAGGTCACACCACAGCATGTAGCAAAGGCAAGACTTGAAGCCAGAGCCTGTTCTGCATTGTGTCCTGATTTACAGAGAAAGAACAGGCAGGGAGATGGGGGTACCGCAGAGTCCTCTGCTTGGACTCAAGCCTGCTCCTGTGGTGTCTTACTAAGAAAAGGACAATGAAGGTCCCATTGATGCACAGTTATCCTGACTGCAAGATTTAGCAGATAAAATTTTATGATATACACACAGTCTGTAAAAAGAAAGGGGGGGGAGATGGGAGGAAGGGAAGAGATTAAGTTTAAAATGCTGTCGTATCTGGGATTCACTCATTTTGATTGGCTACTCAGTCTCCTAAAATGGAGACAGTACTGTCCTTGAGCATAGAGGAAGCAAGAATGTTCCCCAGAGTCCCCTGGTAAAGCACACGGAGCCAAGCCCTCACGGGGCAAGCCCAGAAGGCCCCTTCTTCACACTCATGGGCCTATGGTGGTGTCAGATCCCACAGACCTGCATGGACAGGCAGGCATGGCAGTACACATGTGTAACCTCAGGGCTGAGGAGGCAGAGACAGGTGGGCTCTAGGGCTCACTAGCCAGTCAGTTTAGCTGACCCAATGAGTTCCACGTTCAGTAAGATATCTTGTTTCAAAAAATAAAGTGCTGGAGCTAGGCAGTGGTGGCGCACGCCTTTAATCCCAGCACTTGGGAGGCAGAGGCAGGTGGATTTCTGAGTTCGAGGCCAGCCTGGTCTACAGAGTGAGTTCCGGGACAGCCAGGGCTACACAGAGAAACCCTGTCTCAAAAAACCAAAAAAAAAAAAAAAAAAAAGTGCTAGGATTGGAGCTATGCCTCTGCAGTTAGCACTGGCTGCTGCTCTTGCAGAGAACCTGGATTTGTTTCCCAGCACCCAGATGGCAGTTCACAATGGTCTGTCACTCCAGTCCTGGAGGGGATCTAAGAACCCAGTATGTGGTTTACAGACATACATGCACTCCCCCAAAAAATTCACAATAAAAAAAACAGTAAATACATTAGTTTTTAAAGTTAACTAATTTAATGGTGAATAATACACCCAACCTGACCATTAGCCTCCACATACAGAAGACATGCATGCATGTGCATACACCTGAATGCACACATACACATAAACACATCTTTTACGATCAAATCTTTCTCACAAAGCTAACATGGTTTTCCAAAACAGTACCTTCAGTGAAACAGAGAAACCGGATCACTCTAATTGTACTACCCATATTCAGAGTTATACTCTGTTCCTTCTTAGCTACTAAAGAGTCATATTTGAGGTTACTTGCTAAATTCAGTCCAGGAATTACCTCCTGGCCAGACCATATAATTTTCTTTACATAAATTATTTGGCTGCCATTGTTTTAAGGTATATATCAAAATTACATGCCAAGCTGTGACTCAGTAAGTTGGCTTGGAAGAACTAGTCATGATCTTATTAGAAAGAAAGAGAACAGATGACTTCACACCTCCCTGCAGATCGCCTGGTAGGCATGCTGCACTGCAGGAAGCAGAGGTAGCCTAGCACTGCTAGTCCGGGTGTACACCAAGTATCTCCTAACTAACGAGTGAGCGCAACACGAGCGGCAGATGCACACCAAGTATCTCCTAACTAAAGAGTGAGTGCAACACGAGCAGCAGATGTACAGCAGCAAGCATCCTTATTTACACACAGGGATGTGGCCAAGCCACAGGGCTGGTTGTGAGTTTTCATGTACTGTGAAATCCTTCAGAAACCATGTATTCACCTTAAGAACAGACTGTAGGAGGCAGCTAAAGATCTTCTGACTTAGGCAAACAGCACAGTGTCACTGGGTCAAGACTGTTTCATATAGACCGGATGTTCTAATGTTACAAGAGCAGCGGGGCAGGGAGGGCGGGCATTCCTCCTCCCTCGTGACCTCCAGAGCCCAGGGTACATGCTCATCTGACTGAGACGGCTGATGCCTGAATCCAGTCCCTGGGTTTTAAAAGTTCAGGCATGTGCAGGGGCTGTGGCTCACTCTGGCTCCCCATCAAGAGGTGAGAGGCTCAGGGAAGCCTGAGTTACTGTGTTTCTTTCCCCTTTTCTGTTAATGCTTGAGGTGTGGGGCCATTCTATGCAACCACAGTCAAGTGTTAACAAAGGAGAGGAGACCTGAGTTCAGACTAGTAACTACTTTTGTGAGCAAGCTCAATGAGCACATAACACACTGCTGGCTGTCATCTCACAGCAACTTTCTGTTTTTCACCATTCTCCTAAGGGGACAAGGGCAGGCCCGGGCAGGATTCACAGAGAAAGAGCTCCGCCTCTCATACTGATAGCAAACCAGGCAGGCTGGCCTGCAGTACCACAGTAGAAGGAGCTTCTCAAAGCTAACAAGCAACATTGACAGACTACTTTGGAAAACTGGCATGTCTATCCACAAATCCAACACAGTGGTGTGAAGACTATCCCTAGGCACAAGGAACAATCCCAGAAGGAGAGTAATGGCCAGGGGTGGGCAGCCTGAAGCACTGTATCAGAAGCTGGACTTGGACAAGTATTTCTTCTTGCCAGGTCTGTATCAGCCACAGACAAGGCAGGGAGTTAGATTATTAGATAATCCCCATGTCTCTTCCAACTCCAGCATCTACAGGTCTGTGAACGACAACTTTGTGTATTATCTTTAGCACACACTTTCTGCATAAGCCAACGCAATTTGTAAAGCATGCACTTGTTAGAAAACTAGAAGGTAGGGTGGGACTCAGGGTCCCTGCCAAAGGCCCCTTGCATCATCTGATGGCCAAGAGATAAGCTGCAAGCTGTGTTAACCACCCCTGGAGAGCTGGTGCACAGCCATACACCCCGGCCAGTCGCCACTGAAAACAGCAATGCTAATACACATTACCTCAGTTGAAAGCGATCTCTCCCCGGTTTTTCAAAGCAGGAAATCTTGGTGGACTTGCAGCTTTTGTGTCCAGGTTCCTCTTGAATTTATTTTATCAGTGAATTATCAATCTTTCTAGGTTGCTGGGTTCTGCTTGGTTAAACTTCTGCAAAGCATTAAAAAGCACCATCCTGGGCCTTGTTATCTAAGCTCCAGCTGTTCTGTCTTTGCCAAATATTGAGATATTATTAAATCCTTCTCTATTTGACATGACCCTTTTACTGTTTGTTAGTAAAATGTTAGTTGAAGAATTGTTCACTGTGTCACTTAGGATTTTTACAAACTCTCTCAGGAGCACAGTTAGGTTCCAGGTATGCAAGGGCATCTTACCCTTACAATTTCAATAGGAAATTGAAAACACTGTAATACAAAGTTTCAATTAAGGACTAAACTGGGGAGGGGCACTATATAGTACTAGAGGACTACAACACGGGCACTTAAGTAGCAGCAATTTCTCTACGTTCTCAACTGTCTGGCACAAAATGGCCATGTAGCTCCCAGATGCATTAGGAAGTTTCAGACTGGAGCAGCCGAGTGGATGGAAGGCTTAGGAACCTGGAATCCCTAGGCTGGAACTATATCCACACACCTTTACTAGCAATGGAGACAGCAACAGGGACCCTACCTGCACTGAGCAGCACAGGCGCCCTGATTTCTGACTGGAAACATGGAGTAGGTCTCCCTCTCCTCAGCAAGTCCTTGGTAAGTCCCCTTTTGGGCTTAGTCTCCATTCAAAAGCATCCTACTGTATGTATGGATATTCCGGACAAGGGGCCAGTCCAGTTTGAACCAGTTCAGACTCCATGTACAGCAAGGCAAACTATATTCCCCAAGTTAACTTTTAGAGGGGAAATCCCCTATTTTTCCCACCTTATGTTGATTAAAAGCAGATGCATTGTGAGAAAGAATATACACACTAAAGAAAGACTTAGTACCTCAAGCCTTTCAATCAAAACAGAAAATCACTCATACTATTCCCCTTAGCAACCTAGAGCCTATAAAAGTCCTAGACATGACTGCTCCTCTTGGCCACTCTAGCTTGAAAGAGCCCACGATTCCTTGTTTCTATACAAGTAAAACCTACTGGGATGGAGAGAAGGTTCTGTGGGTCAGAGCATTTGGGCAGAAGCCTACGGGCCCGAGCTTGATACTCAGGATCAAGGTTTTAAAAAATAAATAAATAAGGTGGATGTAACATGCTTATTACACGACAAAGGGCAAAGACAAGAGAATCTCCCATAAGCCAACAGGCCAGCTAGCCCAGAGCACACAGCGCGACACAGACAAGAACCCTACCACAACAGAACAGTGAGGACCAACTCCCCAAGCTGTTCTCCAACTTCCACAAGTGTGTAAGTAGCATGTGCACCTATGCATGAACAGGTACACACACACACACACACACACACACACACACACACACACACTACTACTACTACAACACACACCATAATACTTTTTAAATAAATTAAATAAGACTTCTTGCTTCTTCACTATTTATGTGCATTTTTTCAGTTATTTGAATATGATGCTAAGAACCCAGAAATCCCAGGTCCAGGAAGACCACAGGGAACAGGTGTGATTAGAAGCCTGGGCTATGGGTGCAAAGCCATGCCTGTATTTGCAGCCATCTAGCTTGAAGTAGAAGCGTGCCTAAGTTGGTATCCTCAGCTGGAGACTAGGGGCCACACTATTCATGTCTTACATTCTCAGGACATCCTCCTTCAGATGAAATATTTAGAGCTCCTATCTCAACGGATGCTCTCTCGGTGTTGGAAGCCAATGGTCACGCTTTTCTTGATTTAACCTGCTTCCTCCACAGCTTTTTCGCTACTGCTCCCCCACCCTCCTACCCTTATCATTCTGGCTCTGTCCCTCCCTCCGGGCAGCCAGAGCCCAAGCAGCACCACCGAGAACCAGTTCCTCTCCTTCTTTCCATTACTCAGAAACCCATCCCTGCTTAATCCTGCTTTTCCTTCCCCAGGGCCAGCTCAGCAGGGACAAAGGCCAGGACTCAGTCCCAATCCCGGGTCTGGACTGAACAGCAGTGCATCGTAGCTGCTTGTCCCTTCTATAAAACTAACAACGGTAGCATCTGACATACATGTCACGGATAGCTATGGGGACCATGTAAGACTAAAGCAAGTCTGCACCTTGCAAGTGCACTGCCATGGGAATCACTCCATATGTGCTCGCTAGGGGTCCTTTATGATTGTCACTGTGCAGCAGGCAGGAGCACGAAGCTGGGGAAACCACACACCCAAGCAGGCTTCTTGCTCTGTAAACACAGAACCACAAACCTCAGAAGGGCTCTCTCTGTGGTCTGGTCACTCCACTTTGTCTGCCTAGCACACCGGCTTTCCGGCTCTCTCAGACATCACTTCACACCTGTGGGCAGGTCTTCAACTCACCCACAAATGGCCCTCATCCACTCCTGCTCTTCTGATGCACGGGAGAATAGAGGCTATTAGGCATGCACTGTCACCTGACATCATATGTACAGAAAACGGACCTCAGCTGGACCTCCTTTCTCCATCTTCTCTACCTTATCCAACCCACTGGAAAAAGTTCAAAGGTTCCAGGCACTACAGGACTTTCCCTATGCGTTGACCTCTTCTCTCTCTGTCCCTTTTCTACCTCCCAGGGTATTCAGGGATGCCGAGTGATCCTCACACCCTCACACACTTTGGCCCTCGTACAATCACAGCCTTTTAGACCGAGTGGAACATGTAATCTTGTTTCTAACCAAGACAGTATGGCAAAGGCAAAGGAGTTCTTTTCTGCACACACACACACACACACACACACACACACACACACACACACACGATTTCTCAGCTAGCACTGCTGGCCTCTATTCTCCTCCATGGTATGAGCTTTGTAAAGCACCAATCACCTGGCGGGCCTCCCTGATGAAACCCTCCCCAAGACTCTGTCTTTAAGGGCTGCCCTTTCCTTTCCGGCCCAGGCCTGCCTCTGAACCTCCTTCCTATCAAGCCCCAGCCACAGTTGTGCTGCTTCTCACCTCAACAGTTACAGTCGCTACTGCCCTGTCTTGGATCTTGGAAGATCCTGTGCAAAGTTTCTCTGCTTGAAGATCAAATGTCCCCTCCCAAAAAGGTGCCTTCTCTTTTCTTTCTAGAATCTAAAATAGCACCATTCTCTCCTGGTGTTACCCCAGGCCTGCCAGGCAATCCTGTCTTTTCTTTTTCCCATCCCCCACTCCCTTACTTCCTTGAGTCCTGATCCAAGCACCTGGGCCTGATCAGTTCCGGCACCAAGTACACTTGATTTACATCTGTAAGACAGATGCAGTGGGCAGAAGAAGTGCCCTCCACACTCAGCTCAGATACTCTTACAGCAGTACACCTGTAGCAAGCACATTTCCCACCCACCAGCTCCATGACAATGTCTGTGACAGCCCTAGATCAGACAAACACGGTTATGAAGGAAAGAAGAAACAGAATTCTTGGAGGTATTTTCCTGCAGGTCAGAAATAGGACCAGCTGAGATGTTCCAGAAGGTGGGGACACTTGCCATGCAAGCATGACAACCTGAGTCTGAACTCTGGAAAGCAGAAAGGTGGAAATAAAAACCAGACTCTACACAAAGTTCTCCTCCGACTTTCCTAAGTGTCCCATGGCTCGCGCGCGCACACACACACACACACACACACACACACAATGATTTTAATCGTAAGTATCCGCTCACTGATAATCTGTGGGACTCTTCCCATCCTGAGACAGAAGAGCCTCAGTTCTGTCACTTGCTAAGAGGGGACAAAGGAGGGAGACCTGCTGAACCAACCACCAATGCCTGCCCTTCGCTCTCTGTGCTTTAACCAACTCTGGTGTGGTCACTGGATCCACTCAGGAAGGCCGGTGAGAGCGGAGTAGCCACTGCTCAAATCATGGTCCCTGCTGTCATGCTTATTGTCAGCTTTTATGACACAGTGCATTTATGTGCAAGAATTCTCAAGTCATGCCCTACTGTGTTCCAGATTAGCACCTGGCACAAAGTAGGTACCTGTTGAACACATGAAATATAGAAATGTAAATTTATGTGTTATGTTCCATTTTTTTTTTAAAAATCTCTTCAGATGTAGTATCAGGATATCTCTAAGGTGATGAAAAAAGAAGATAAATTATACCAAAGTATATTCAGCATGTAACTTCTAAGAAGTTGTAAGCAATGTGCTATAAAAGTTGTGAGCAAAGCAATGTGTTAGAAATTTGAAAAAAATTGAATTTATTTGGAGATGTGAAAAATCTTTTCTGCTAATGCTAACAATCACACCCTAGATATTCTGAGTTTAAAGAACAGATTTCTTTCCTACACTGGGCCTGCTTGGATCACAGGACATAACGTATTAATTTTTCTATCTCAACTTGTATAATCACTGTTCAAACTCCCAGACACATTTTTGAGTGTGCATGAACAACACTGCTCAGGAGGCACTCTGTCTCATTCAGTGTCACTGACGCTATGGGACTTAATTCAAATCCCGCTATATCCTGTTGCCACACAAAGCAGGCTTTTCAGCAGGCAGCAGTAATGAGCGTGGGTACAGTTCGGATTCCAACAAGCAGCTGTCAAAAACAATCACCCAAATGACCATTTGCTCAAGTCTTCTCACACTGGGAGCCAGTCGTACTTCAGGGTGGTCTAGGAAAGAAACACATTCCCGTTCCCACACCTATTGCGGGGCTATGCAAACTGCTGTTTAACTTTTCTTTGTAAATATAATTTCAAGCTTCCAGACACTTTTGAGAGTGGGCAAGGAGGTATTAAACAACAACAACCGCTATCAAGTTCACTTGTTTATATGTATTTTCTTCTGAACACTCCAAGAATTTTGGCTATCCTGCTGTCTTAAGAAACACTGGAGAGAAACCACTCTCCATCGCTTGCCACTTGCTGCCCTCAAAACTTCTTAGCAACATACACGGTGCATGAACCTCAACGCATTTTGCTTTGTCCAATAGCGTGCTTGGAAGCTCAGCCAGTCAGTTGTGTAATAATAAACCCTTTATCTCCTGAAGATACAAAAAGGAAAGATAACTCTATGCTTTAACCCGGACGCGGACTTGGTGAGAATTCTCAGATGAAAGTCACGTTCATTTTAAACGCCAGCCCTCTCCCTTCCCCCCAGAACAAACACCTTTCCCGTTTTCCTCTTTCCTCATTTGTAATCTTAAGGGGTGGGGGACAAAGTGCTTAGGGTGTCCAGTTTAAAGAGGGCAAGGAAAAGCGCGGGGAGGGGGCAGCAAAAGGCACGCGGAAACCAAGGTCTTGATTGTTGCTGCACAGGCTCAGGGCTCCTGCACAAGTGCCTGTGATGGAACCCGATCAACAACTATTCTCAGGTGAAGGGAGGTGTTGCAGGTTGCTGGCTGGTTTCCAGAAGCTTGAACAAGGGAAGGAAGACTCTTGCGTCCCCAAAGCAGAATAAAATGTCAATGACTTGCCGGTCGGGCGCAATCCACTCCTACCTCGTCCAGCTCCCAAGTTCCCAACCTTGTCGGGGAGAAGCGTCCCTTCCTTCCCTACCGGCACGCGGACCAAGAATCCACCCGGCCTCTGAGCAGCGACATGCCGCCGCCGGGCGCCGCTGAGCCGCAGTTCCGCGCGCTGCCCACGGCCGCCTGACACACCCCTCCCGGCCCGCGCCGCTTCACTCGGCCTCCCCGGCGCCCGGGCGTCCCGCCGAGCCCGCTGCGCCCCCACCGAACCCCGGCACCTCGCACGCACCTTCACCGCGCCCCGGGCCGGGCCCTTGGGAAGCGCACGGCCGGGTGCGAGGGGCACGAAGCTCTCCTCGGCGTCTTCGTCTTCCTCGTCGCCGTCCACCACCTCGACGACCACCTCTTCGTCCTCTTCCTCGTCGTCGTCCTCCTCCTCCGCGCCCCCTCGGGGCTTCTCCGCCACCCGCCCGCGCGTCCTGCGCCTCCGGCCCGCGCCCTCCTCGTCCTCGTCCTCCTCGCCCAGCAGCAGCAGGACCGGCGATGAGGCGGCGGCAGCGCGCAAGGGGCCGGTCCCGCGCGGCGGCGGCAGCGGCGGCCTCCAGCTTCCCGATGCGGCGGCCGGGCTGGGGCCGGGGGGCGGGAGCCCCAGAGCGGCGGCCTCAGGGACCGGAGCGGGCGCGGCGCCCCCGCGGCGGCTGCCCAGGCTGGGGCGCTTGGTCAGGCGCCTGGCCTGCATGCCTGCGCCGGGCTTGCGGGCCGGGGCGCCAAGCTCCTCGCGGGCTGCGGCTGGGCCCGGGGACGCGCGGCTGCGGGGCTGCGGGGCCGCCTCCGGGGCTGGCCGCGGCCGCTGGCTGGCAGACGCGCGGACGTCGCCTTCGCTGGCCCGGCCCGCGGGGTCGCCAGCGGCTACGGCGGGGCGGCGCGCCGGCCGCGGGCGGGGGTGGGTGTGAGCGAGCTCGCCGCGGCCGCTGCCTCCGCCTGCGCCGCCCGGGAGCCGCGGGCTGCGCAGCGCTCCATGCGGCCGGCGGCCGGGCCGGCGCGCGCCTCTCGGGGCCCTGCGCCCGCGCGCTCAGGGCCTACCGCGGTGTCCTGAGCGCGAGCTGTTTGTGTCGTGTCTTCACTGCCTCCCCCCTCTTCCCTAGTCCTCGCAGCCTTCCCGGTCTCCCGTTCAGACAAAACCCGGACTGGATTTATTTCCCAGACCCGCGCTCTCTGAAAATCTGCCGGCTTCCTAGCAGTTGGCCGGGACACCGAGGCCACCATTGCCCCTGGGCCTACGTCTCCCTCTGGTGGGAAGAGCATAGGTTTAGCCAGCAAGAATGTGTTTGCTTAAGAGATTTGCTCAAAGTGGTTCACGACCACTCTGGTTCTCAGGTGGAGTCCGACCAGGTGTGCCAATCCGAGGTTTGGGGTCAGTTCCCAATGTGAGTCCTCAGTCATAGATTCCTGCAACATTTTCATGACCCTCTCTACCAGGCTCCTTTGAGCACCAGATTGTAGGCCTTGCCTCATGTTCTCTGCTCTGTGCAAGTTCGGCCCGCCAACATTTTTCTTCCAGTTTCTACCTGAGGACCTTACCTGGTGATATCGCCGACTTCCAAAAGCCTTCTGCTCTCGGTTTGGTCTACTGGCATTGTACCAGTCTAGAAGAAGCAACACACCAAGTGGTCAAGATTGTTATTTCAGTTTTTTATATGATGTAAGAGCTAGCAGAAGGCCAGTTTGCCATGTATTGAATGACTGTCACTTTCAGAGGCTCTCACGTAGTAAAGCAGACATTTTGCATCCAAATCATGCCCATAAATTCTACCAGTTTTGGCTAGGGCTGGGAGGGCCTTATTCATCAGCTATTGAGTAGAAAGGTGTCCACATGATCTGCCCATTGTTGTTGGTGATTAAACACACGTAGCTTGCTAGACACATGATGGGGCTCCTTAAATGCTTATTTGGGGTGCCTTCCAACCGATGAATAGGGATGAGGACAAGGATTCTAAAATGAACTTTGTCCTCCCAGAAACTGATTACGGTCCAGAAAATGCCTGTTTTTTAAGTAATCACACCCAAAAATAGTGGTGCGTTTTAGAGCCTCCTCCTTCCCACTTCCTTTGCGGCAGCAGTCCACAGGTCCTGCCCATTGTTCTTTCTGAAATGCCGTTCCAAGCGGCCCTTCCTTTCACTTCCCAAAGCTAGCTAACACCTCGTCACAATGAAAGTGGAATAGCCTAGTTATGAAGAGGAGGTGAGCACCCCTGTGCTCTCCCCTGCCCAACTTCAGACCCCACCCCAGGATTTATCTCCCTAAAACTGCATTCAGATCACAGGGTTCAAGGCAACTTTTCATCTGTAAAAATCCTGTTCAGGAATCTGGAATGAGCAACCATTGTCATTGGATTGTTGTAATTTGTGGGTGTGTCTTGGATCAAGTATTGGTGTAGCTAGTCCCACCCAGAAGCCAGTGAACTGTTTCAGTGAGTGCTACAAAGAATAGCCACAGGCAAGGAGCGAAGCTGCTCTCCTCCAGATATAAGAGGACAGCTTGGTTGCTCTTAGGAGATGATTTGGAGGAGGCAGCTAAGTATATAGGTCTGAGGCAGGGGTGGGTAGGTGGCTCAAGGACTGTGGCAGGGGTGCAGAAGAGATCTTGTAGACTACCTCAACTGACATAACAGCTGTCATGGTCATCAGAATAGCACTGATACTTGCATGACATCAGGCTGGCTGACTGTCCTTAGGAGGAGTGGGTACAAAGCCTCTCACCTGAGACTCGGACTGTTCCCTCTATCTCCCAGCCACTTGTATGGAATTTTGCCCTAATTGCACTTGGCTCTGTCCCAGTGGAGCTGCTAGATTACGGAGTGTGGAAGGGGAAGGGGAGACCCCATCTATGCAGCTTTAGATAAGTCACCATTCATGCTGGGGTAAGACTATGGTAATTCAACTCTTTGGGCTCACTCATGTTCCTGTAAGTAACTCCTCCCTCATGTTTGCAAGTAGGCCCAGTAAAGTCACTGGTTCCCCAAGGGGGCTTTAGTGGGACTGTGCTTTGGTTCATCATCTATGTCATGTGAAAAAGCTTTTCCTGGGGAGACCAAACACACTTATCAACTCACTTCAGATAGGGAGCCCATGACAGACTAAAGTTCGGATACCACCAAAGTCCATCTTGGTGAACTTGGTGAATGAGTTTTATTGGGTTTACTCAGAGGAATATGGGTGAGGGTTTCTTACAGGAACAGGAATGACTGCCTCAACTGAGTCATGAGTTCCCAGCCCCGAGAAGCTATGGACAGATAACAGCTTCTAAGGGAGGAAAAGATAGTTTTCTTTAATGATGTGACTTCTGAGAGGTCAGCTACACTCTAGTGGATAGCCCCCACACCCATGAGTAAGTATATGGACAGCCAAAACTAAAGTTGATGGGCTATTAAATTTAGAGAGATAACAGGTCACAAAGTTGAGGTAGAAGTGGGTAGATCTGGAAGAGTCCAGGGGAAGAGTTAGGGATGAATATTATCAAAATACCTTGAATAAAATTCTCAAAGAACTCTTATTTTGTAGGCTAGTTAATATGTAAAATTATTTTTAGAGTCTTATATGCCATCAGTTTAGAAGAGAACCATATCCTGCCTTTTTGTGCATTCTGTGGGTTCCTGGGATGGAACTTGGAGGCTCAGTCTTGCTCAGCTAGCACCTTTCCCTACTAACCTGTCTCTCATCCACACCTACCTTTCCCTCAGGGTTATAGTGATCAATTCAGTTCCTCCTGCTTTTTACCTCCCAGCCCCAGGCCTGGCTCTTAGACTGGAGTGCACAGTGAGCTACTGCGCCCTTGTTGTAGAAAGAAGTAGAGAACGATCAGGAAAGCAAGTGAGCATGGCTAAGAGGTGTAGTGAGTGCTAGAGAGAAGGCAGGAGACAGTGGAGTGGAGGTGCTTTAACATACAGAGATGTGGGTCCCGGCTTGGTGGTTCATGAAGGCTACAGTAGATCGAGCATCACAAGTTCAAGGCCAGCTTACTGGCCTACAAAGGAAGAATCTGTCTACACATCACAGCATGAACACAACAAAAGAAAGCAAGAAGTGTGTTTGTGTTTATATCAAAACAAATTTAAGAAAGGCACAGAACACAACATGAGACTCAGATCAGAACATGCCATGGCCCAGGTCTCTGTCCTGTAGACTGTGCTTCCGGCCTGCTCTGCTCGGCTCTGCTCAGGCAGGGTAAAGGTGTTGATGCACAGGGACCGCTTGGGCTGGCCATCCCCTGTCTAGTTTCCTGTGATCCACGGTAATTCTTAAACCTTTGACATTTGGGTACCAAAGATGCTCACAGATGTGTTTTTAAAATGATTGAAGAAAACAAGGCTCAATCTGACATTTTGTTCAATATTTTTAAGATTCAGAAAAATGAAAAGACACTATTTTTTTTGGGGGGGGTGTTTATTCTCCCTTTCCCCATCCCTCCATATTTGCTGTGTGTGTATGTGTGTGTGTGTGTGTGTGTGTGTGTGTGCGCGCGCGCGCGCGCGTGTGTGTGATTTGCAGCTTTGTTTGCCATTTGGATGGCAGTACAAAGAACACCTGTCCAGGATTCTAGAAGCCTAGCTTGAATTCTGCATGTGACACTCATTAAGGCCCCCTTCTCTGAGTAGTTCACAACCTAGGGTGGCTGAGATGTGCCCCCCACTTTCATAGTGGGTGATATCAACATGACACATGTTTAGATAGAGCAATGGCCCACTATCAGCCTCAGCCTGTGCCTACAGATGTGCATTGATAAATCTGCTTGAGACTGTGCTCTCTAATACCACTGACCTTCGGGTCTAGGAACACGACTCTCTTAGTCAGGGTGTCTATTCCTGCACAAACATCATGACCAAGAAACAAGTTGGGGAGGAAAGGGTTTATTCGGCTTACACTTCCACATTGCTGTTCATCACAAAAGGAAGTCAGGACTGAAACTCAAGCAGGTCAGGAAGCAGGAGTTGATGCAGAGGCCATGGAGGAATGCTGCTTACTGGCTTGCTTGCTTCTCCTGGCTTGCTCAGCCTGCTTTCTTATAGAACCCAAGACTACCAGCCCACAGATGGTACCACCCACAAGGGGCCCTCCCCCCTTGATCACTAATTGAGAAAATGCCTTACCGCTGGATCTCATGGAAGCATTTTCTCAACTGAAACTCCTTTCTCTGTGATAACTCCAGCTTGTGTCAAGTTGACACACAAAACCAGCCAGTACACATGATTTTTCCATTTGGTGGGCCTCCCTGTTTGGCTAGGAACACAGAATTTAAGAAAGTATGGTTTGGTTGCTATCGTCTTATTTCAACTGTTGTTCAGTATTGAGATGCCTGGTGGATTTGCACAGTCGTTGGTACATTTTATCATCTTTCTCCTTTTCTGCAAAGTGCAGAGTGCTTAGTCTAAGATAGGCAGATCTTTATCTACTACTAGTGACTTCCATAGTCCGGAAGCTTTCTGTCTTCCTCTTCCTGTCAGAGATTTCATCAGCATTTCCAGTGCAGCGACTGGAATGCTACTCATGGCATAGGCGAGCCAGAGAGGGAAGATAGACGTTTCACGGGACTCAGCCACAGGTCAGCTGAGCCTGGGAGAACTTGAACTGGAGGGGAGCTGGTGTGTGGCCTTCTGCATTTCTGTGATAAACACAAGGACCACGAGCAGCTTGGAAAGGAACTCATTTCTTTCACCATAAGTTTTAGTCCATCGAGAAGGGGAGTCAGGGCAGGAATTCAAGCAGGGACCAAGGAGAAGCACTACTTAGTGGCTTGCTTCTTATGGCTTGCTCAGCCTGCTTTCTTACACAATCTAGGACTACCTGCTCAGGGGAGGTACCACCCGTAGTGGGCTGGGCCCTCCCACATAAATTTTTATCAAGAAAACACCCTACAGACTTGTCTTCAGGCCATGTGATAGAGGAGTTTCCTTACCTCCTCCCTGATAATTCTTTCTTGAATCAAATCCACAAAATAACTAAGACACTGTGGTTGCCTCTCTCAGATTGCACTTGTCTCATTGTCTGCTCCACTGCAGCAGGGTCCACCAGCCTCTGGGACCACACCCTTAGTCTTGTGATGAGGGGGTAGGGAGTTTCAGACATCGGGAATACTTTTAGAAGTCCCGCTGCTAAGAACGGGTTCTGCCTTCGTCCTAGGTCACACTTTTTACTCCCCCTATCTTTATAATGGTAGAGCTTTATTCTCACAGAGGACTTGTAACCTGTAGATTCTAGAGATACCACGACAAAGAAAGTCGTGGAAATATTGTCAGAAGGGCATACATATATTTTCACAAATTCTGAGAAATGACCATTTAAAACCTGACAGGAAGCCAGAGCAAAAGGCTTAAACACACAAAAGACCTTTAAGCCCTTTCCCAGATGGCACCAGTAAAAGGTTTTAACAGAAGGGCCTGGCAAGATGGCTCTGCACTTAAGAGCATTGGTTTCTCTTCCAGAGGACCTGGGTTCCACTCCCAGTGGGACCAACCTGCACGGTGGCTCACAGACTGTAACTCCAGCCCCTCCGTAAGCACTGCGTCCACACAGGCAAAAGACCCGTGCACATCGAGTACATTTAATAAGGGCAAAGATCCTCACAGTGGAGTTTGTACTCCGGGGCGCGCTGTCAGGCTGCATGTGATCCCACCCTGCCTCGTGGTTGAAACACGGCCCTGCCAACCTTCTTTGAGGAAGCAGCACACTGCTTAGGGATTGTCCCTTGTGGTCAGTGCCAGAACGGAATGAGTGTTGGAGAGAGTGCACATTTGCTCCATGTATTGTCCAGTATGGATTCCTGAACTCATGGCCTGATCTGAATGTGCGCATGCACGTGAGTGTGTGTGTGTGATACACGTGGTCACGCTAGCCCACACACTCCCATCTACTGTGGTCAGTGTCCCAGTAAACTCACCTTGATTCACTCGATTCCTTGGATCCCTGGAGAATTTCCCTTTCGTGTTCAGCTAGTCTGCAGAGCCTCTCATCTCTGACCGTACGCCAGCAGAGTGAAGGCTTTTCTCCACAGTGCACGCATGCTCATTCTATACTAAACACTAAGCTCAGTGCTCATATTTTTTTTTTTTACTGTGTGCTTCCTTAGCTTGCTATCTGTCTTTAAAAGTTGTCATGGTTCCCCCCAGTCATGGTTTACCTTCCAGCCTTCCTTTCCTTCCCTTTGCTGATCGTCTCCACAGTTTCTTGCCCTTCTTCCCGGGTGTTTGTGGTGATGTGCTTCTCTTTTAACTCCTGCTCCCTTCCCCCACCCCCCCACCCCCGCCAGTCAGTAAGGTTTAGGTTTCAATTGAATCTCATCAGCGAGATAGATGTGTAATCACTATGGAAACACCTGTGGATGTGTCGCGGAGAACTGTTCAAGCAAGGTGTAAATGAGGAGGAAAGCGGCCCCCTGAAGGTGGGCAGCGCCATGCTAGGCACCACCACACTGCCACAGGAGTGGCTCTCCGACTACGAAAAAGTATGGGGGCTGGGCATCAGCCTTCTGGCTCCTCACTGGATACAATGAGACAGCTGCTTCATGCTCTTCTGCCTTGATTTCTCCACCATGATGGACTACATCCTCAAAACCTGAGCCAATCTGGGCTGACAATACTCAGTCCAAGAGCCCAAGAACACCCAACAAAAACTTCAACAATACTAGGCATGAGACTCCTTGAGTCCTTGGTCAGGGTTGTATGGAGACCCCAACGATTTGCAGCCTACTGCTATTGTCCTCAGTCGCTCCTCTCCCACCCCCCACCCCCAGAGGTGGAAGGAAGACTACTACTGCTGAAGACAGCTTGCACTTCAGACACGGGACTGAAGGCCTCTGACTTGTCTCCTTCCTGCCTCTGGAATTGACCTGAAAGCTACACAAAGGAGGAAGGCAACCAACAGTGGGAGAAATATAGTCTGTCCCAGGGGAGAGCACACCAGTTGGTTCTCCAGTACCAAGTGGTCAGCCCTGTGTCCATACGTGCAAGTACCATTATATGGACTGATCAAGTTATAGTTAGGACATTCATGTAACAAATACTGACATAATCAAGGAAACAACAGCCCATGAATTTGAAAGAGAGCGGGGAGGGGTATATGAAAGAAAGGGAAGGGAGAAATGACATAGCTACATTTTCAAAAATAAAATGAAAAAAAAACTATAAATAATTCAGACAAAGAGACAAACGGAACCAAACCTTGCCACTTGAGTGGCGTTTGTTGGGCATTTTGTTGCAGTGTGAAAAAGTAACAGGATATCCTAAAGAGCACTCAGTGTGGACAGCAGGGTCTTACCAATGCTCCTGGCTGGCCTTGCCACCACCATGCCCCAGTGCGCCTGGCACTCAGGAAGCATGCTCCTGAGATGTGCGCTTACTCACTTAGCTGTCGGTAACATGCCTGCCTGTATGTTTTAGCAAATAGCCCTCTATCATAATGTAAGTATTTTTATACTTTCATAAGAACAAGCATAGGGCTGGGGAGATGGACAGTGGTTAAGAGCACTGACTGTTCTTCCAGAAGACCCAGACTCGAGTTCCACAACTCACACTAACTGTAATTCCAGTTCAAAGGGATCCATGTTTTTGTGTTAGCATGTACAAGGTACCCAGACATATGTACAGGCAAGATATCCATACACATAAAGATAAATCTCAAAAAGGAACCCAATCATCATCATCATCATCATCATCATCATCATCATCAACATCATCATCATCAACATCATCATCACATCATCATCAACATCACATCATCATCATCATCATCATCATCATCATCATCAACATCATCATCATCATCATCACATCATCATCATCATCATCAACATCATCATCATCATCATCATCACATCATCATCACCATCATCATCATCACCATCATCATCACCATCATCATCATCACATCATCATCATCAACATCATCATCATCATCATCATCACCATCACATCATCATCATCAACATCACATCATCATCATCACATCATCATCATCATCATCACCATCATCATCATCAACATCATCATCATCATCATCATCATCATCATCAGATCTCTAGTAAGCAACACTTTCCAACATAGCTCCTTTGATATATGTAAAAGCATTAAAGAGCTGGCTCCGCTGCTAGCTCTCTTTGCAGTGATGGGTTAGCCGTATCAGGGCCGTCCACGGTTCCCATGGCCAGCCGTCAGCCACATGGTGTTATAGAGCGCGTGAACTGTGGCCAGTATGAATAGTCAACTAAATTTACATTTTATTCCATTTTCATCGAGCCAGAGAGCTACGTGGGACGAGGGGCCTCCATGCAGGCACAGCCTTTCCAAGGGCCTTTGACTGTCCGGATCCATTTGTAGATGAATCCAACTGGGCTAATTAAGGAGAGAAATGACCGCTGGGACATGTTGCTGCGACTCTCGACTCTCCGTCTGAACATTTACCACGGGTTTTTCACACCTACCTACTTTTGAAAACCTGTTGGATCGTTGATTGATTTTTGTTTTTTGAGGATTTTTTGGTTTGTTTCTTTGGGAGTTTTTACTGTTTGTTTGTGGGGTTTTTGTTTGTTTGGTTGGTTGGTTTAATGTTTGGCCTACATTTAACAATTACCATTTGTGACCTGCACCAGGCCCCCAGTTAGGCTGTTTCCTGCTTGAAGACAGCTTCCATGTCAGAAACTCTCAGTCTTAGCTTTTTGCCCTCTATTGTACTTTTTTCTACACCACCTTAGTTCTTCTGTTACTCTCAAGCTATGTTGGGCTTGCAGTGGGGGTGATAAATTAATTCTTATAACCTATTACGAGAGCCTTAAAAGTCAAGATATAGAACAAGGCGTGTGCACATGCAGATACGAATGCTCCCAGGGTTTCTCAAAAGCTGTAAATGTCCTTTTGTTGTTATACCTGTTTATATGAAGAAGGGAAAAAGCAAGATGAGAGAAACCCTCCAAAGAGTGTAAGAACTCCACATCGCTCACAGTCCTCCCTACAGTGCACGTCCTCATCCCTCACAGTCCTCCCTACAGTGTACGTCCTCATCCCTCACAGTCCTCCCTACAGTGTACATCCTCATCCCTCACAGTCCTCCCTACAGTGCACGTCCTCACCGCTCACAGTCCTCCCTA
>CM052707.1:694777-722640 GCA_028551405.1 Uromys caudimaculatus | reverse complement strand
ACTCCATTGGTTGGTGTGCCCCGGGAATGGGCGGTGATAAGACGTGTACACCCATGATGCATTTCGGGTTTCGCGGGCTATCCGCAAGTTACCTCAGAACAACAGCGCCATCTAGTGATGGCGAATATTCTAACCGCTCCTTACACAGATCCAGTCAAATTGACAATCCATATTATCATCAGTCTCCAATATCTATTTATGAATGACTTTGGGGCAATCGATTAGAT
The DNA here is from genome assembly GCA_028551405.1 of Uromys caudimaculatus. Classification (NCBI taxonomy): domain Eukaryota; kingdom Metazoa; phylum Chordata; class Mammalia; order Rodentia; family Muridae; genus Uromys; species Uromys caudimaculatus. The sequence continues at coordinate 722,413 of CM052707.1, read as the reverse complement.
CATGAGGGTACTGCCTCATCAATGGATCAATCCAGTGATGGATTCATGGGCATATGCCTGACTTTAAAGGGAATATAGTCTTCCCACTGTACTTCCCCCTCCTCTCCCTCTTTCTCCTTCTCCCTTTCCCTCACCCCTTCCTCTCTAGTGCCCGCTCCTCCCTCATGACTGCCTAGAGGTATGCAACTCTGCTCCACCATGGTCCTCTCCCATGGTGCTCCACCATGCTCCTCTCCCATGATGCTCCACCATGCTCCTCTCCCATGGTGCTCCACCATGCTCCTCTCCCATGGTGCTCTGCCTCACCACAGTCCGTTGCAGTGCAGCCAGCCTGCCGTAGACGGCAGGCTTCAAAACGGACAGGTAAGATTTGATTCTCTTATTTTGTGCACACGCGTGTCTATGTGGTTTATGGACACGGTTGTATGGGTTGGTGTACATGTCCTCGGGGTACACATGCACATATGTGCTCATGCAGGTGGGTGTCATTGCCTTGATCACTCTCCACCTCAGGTTTTAGGACAAGGTCTTTCACCAAACCACACACTCAGCGATTGGCTATGTTGGCTGGCCACTAAGCTCCAGGGATCCCTGTCTCCTCTGGTGGCTCTAGCACCAGGCTGATTGATGCATGCTACTGTGCCCTGTGTCCCAAGTCCTCAGACTTGTACAGAGTACACTGTACCCACAGAAGTTCTCTCTAGTCCCTTCCTTTTTCCCCAGGGTATTTATCACAGAAATGGAATGTCAACAGCCAAAGGGAGTCACAGAATGCTTGTCTGATGGGGTCCTGGAGATCTAGCAGAAAATGAGATATAAGGAAGTGTGTGACAGGGGGAGGTAGCCTTGAGAGCAAAGGTGTGGGGTGCCAGGGAGAGCTTGGGAACTCTACCCCAGTGCGGGAAACCAGGAACTAGCTAGTTAAAATACCAGTTCTTTCCGGTGTTTCCAATCTGAAGATTAGCCCTAAGTTTCAGTGTGGTGCTTGAATGGGGATGGCCCAATAGGTTCATGTATTTGAATGTTTGCTTCCAAGTTGGTGGACTATTTAGGAAGGATGTGGAGGAGTGGCCTTGTTGGAGAAGGTGTGCCACTGGAGGTGGGGCTTTGGAGTTTCAAAAGCCCAAGCCAGGCCCAGCCTTCCTGCCTCCTGCCTGTGGATCAGGATGTTAGCTCAGCTACTGCTCCACTCCCATGTCTGTCTGCTGTCATTCTTCCTTCCACGATGACCATGGACTAACCCTTTGAAGCTGTAAGGAAGCCCTCTATTAAATGTTTTCTTTTATATGTGGTCTTGGTCATGGTGTCTCTTCACAGTAATAGAACTAAGGCACTCCCTGTGGTGACCTTTGTGTTGTGTGGGACGGAAGCTCAGCTGCTGCAGTAGAAGAGTCACACAGAGGTGGCAGGGGCTATGTCATCACTGCACATCACAGGGAATCATCAGTCCTGGGAGAGAAAGTCAAGGAAGGATCAGTACTCCTCAAGACACAAGCCCATTGTGTCTCTCCTTTCAATCCAGAAGCCAGGGCTGGACGTTACTGGAAATAAGACTGTGTACGTAACCTTTCAAAACAGCATGCAGACCTGGAGAGACAGCTCAGTGGTTAAGAAAATATCCTGCTCTTCCAGAGAATCTGAGTTCAGATAACCACACCAAGCAGTTCATTAACAGTTTGTAACTCCAGCTCCAGGGGATCTCGTGCCCTCTCTGGCTTCCAAAGGCACCATTTCTTGTGCCCACTTACTGACACACATACACATAATTTAGAAAATAAAATCCATTGCAAAAACCAAAATGGTGAAGAATTGAGGTGCAGGCCTCACATGCGTAAATGGATTTCCTGTGGTTGAGATAAAGTACCCAGGAGCTACACACTCAGATCTAAGAAGGGCTGTGAACAGGAGCATTGTGCAGAAGCTCAGAAGACTGCAGAAGGGGCTCTAATGACAGAAGGACCTGATAGAAGAGGCCCAAATGCAGAGGTGAATTCAACAGACTCAGGCAGCATGCCAGAGGGGAGGAGAAGCAAACCTAAATGGTTTCATAAGTGACTCCTCCTAAATATCTGTCTACAGCTTCTTTAATGAACAGTTCATCACATAGTTACACGTTCTGTAAGGTAATACAGTTCAGTTCAGTCTGCTGTGGACTCAAGAATAAACCACTCCATAACTGCATAGTCAATGGGCACCTTAAACTTGATATGATCAAAATAAGCATTGGTTTCTTCTCCAGTGTTAGTGACTTTTAACACATGACAGCACAGCTCAGCAGCTGAGGATAGAGACATAACAACTGCTCCTACCTCCTACTTTTCTCCCACACCCTGGATTTACTTTAAAAAAAAAAAAAAAAAAACAGCAACAACAACAACTTTTTTTTTCCCTTTTATTTTGAGATAGTGTTTCTTGTGTTACAGACTGGCCTGGAGTCACCACGTAGCAAAATGACCTTCAACTTCTGTGATCCTCCTGCCTCCGCTTCCCAAGTGCTAGGATTACAGATGTATACCACCATGCCTTCTTCTTCTTCTTTTTTTAAAAATTTTATTTATATGAGTCCACTGTAGCTGTCGTCAGACACACCAGAAGAGGGCGTCCCATTACAGATGGTTGTGAGCTGCCACGTGGTCAGTGTTCTTAACCACCGCGCCATCCCTCCAGCCCCCACCATGCCTTCTTTACGTGGTGTTGGAGATGGAACTAGGAGTTTCCTGCTTTCTTGGCAAGCTCTGTATCGACCGAGCTACATCCCCAGCCTGTTCAAAAGTCATTTAAACCTAATTAAGCACCCACTTCCTGGACCTTCTCTATGGACAACAGGATGCCACCCCAGCGTCTCACTAGTCTCCTTGCTAGAGCTTTTGTCTTCACAGCAAACTGTCTACACAGCAGCCACACTGTATCCCATACCTGGAACAAAGCAGGCCAGAAGCCTCCAGTAGCTTCCTATCACACTCATGGAAAATAGACACTTCTTCCCAGCCCCGAGGCCGCTGGCTCCTTGTCCCCCTGCTGGCTGCCCTCCTCTCCTGTATTTACACACCCCAGACCCCCAGGACCATACCAACCTGTGTCCTACATCAACTTGGTCTGTCACCCTCTACCTGAACGCCTGCTTCCTGGATCTCACGTGTCTTACTAGCTCCTGAGTGTTGAGGTTTGGTCTTTTGCTTATGCTGTAATGCTAAATAGTGGCCCCGAAGACCTAGTTGCCCCCAGGAATGAGAGAGTCTGCAAGTACCCAAGTGACCTTGTAACCTTGTCCCCCAAGTTATTCCTGATTGCTGTATAAAGATGCTTGGGCAGAAGAAAGATAGGCAGGGTTCCTGGGTTCCTGGGTTCCTGGGTTTGGAGTCTGAGAGACCATGAGGTGGAGAGAAAGGAGGGAGGAGGAAGCCACCGTGGGGTAGGTGACTTGTGAAACATGGCCAGAGGGATGGTCAATTAGAGTTAAGAGCAGCCCAGGTAGAACATAGCAAGTTATAATTTAGGGTTATTGATGGAGAAATAGACTCCAGTAGCAGAGAGGGTAGATCTGCCCAGCTCTAGTGCTGATTAAGGCTTATCATAAAAATGAAAGCTGTGTGCCTTTTGTCTGGGAACAGAATGATCAAAGGCAGGGTAGAAACCTCGATTTGAGGTTAAATCCTAACTACAGCACCTGAATTTCCCCTGAGCATCTGATCAAATGTGGCCTCCTGAGGGAGGTCTCTCCTCACCACTCTAAAACCCCACTCCAAACCCTGCCCCAAAGTTAGAGCACTTCCTTAGGCTCTGGCTGCCCAGGCGCGCTCTGGGTCCTTTGTTCCTCGGCTCCTGGAATAATGCCTTCCATCTATTGGTGCTCAAGTTATTGAGTTTAACTACTACTTGAAGAGCCACCTCTGTGTCAGTAAGGGTGATTAATTCTCCCAGCAGAGTAGCAGTCTTGGTTTTGCATCTTATGGTTGGGAGAGCCAGTGGTTCTTAGGCTGCACCGTGCATCAGAACCATTTGGGGAGTCTGTGAAAACACAAGTTAATGGTATAAACATTACGTTTTTATTCTGAGAATCAGGGTAGAATTGCAAAATCTCCACTCTAACAAGTTGCATGATGCTGCTGGCATTCCCCGGGACAGAAACCCCACTTTTAACATTCAAGAGCATTGAGTCAAGGGCACCTTCTATTCTGTGTGCCTTTCTCTTCACCATGACTTGCCATCACCTATTTCCCAGTGGCATCAGAGGAAACCAGCGATTAGTTCTGTTTCTCACAGAGAAATGATTACAAAGCCGCCCAGGGTCAAGGTTTCTTCTACCTTCCAGCCGCATGTACTCTATAGTCACTGCCTCCCAAAAAATGTGTTCATGAGGAAAATATTTGGAATATCACACAGTTTGATAATGCCAAGCTTTGTAAAGAAAATGCGTCTCAACCCCATATTCTGCCAGGCTTCCAGCCTGTGCTTTCTGCAGCTTAGAAAGTATGTCCAGGGCATCCTCACTGGAAGGCTGTGGTTCACCGCAGATAATTCAGCAGGGCTCTCCCCAGCAACTTGGAGCCTGGGCATTGACTGAAGTTGAACTTCTGCCCTGGGCTATTTAGAGGGAGAAGAAATAAGATCCAGGGCTCTGGTGGCAGGAAGGAGGCTTCTTATTTACTCCAGTGGATCGTGGCTACGTGAAGAGAGGACAGATCTGAAAAGTCTCTCATTTCCAAGGCATGTGTATGCATGTGCACCTCTGTGTATGCATGTGCACCTCTGTGTATGCATGTGCACCTCTGTGTATGCATGTGCACCTCTGTGTATGCATGTGCACCTCTGTGTATGCACGTGCACCTCTGTGTCTGTGTTAAGTAGCATTAGAGAATTCTACTTACTTTAGGACTTCTCTCTATACAAACTTTTGTTTTGTTTGTTTTTGTGTTTCTGGGACAAGGTTTCTCTGTGTAGCCCTGGTTGTCTTGGAACTCACTGTTGACCAGGCTGGCCTCCACAGAGACCTGCTTGTCTGTCTCCAGTGCTGGGATTAAATGCGTGTGCCATCCCTGCCCAGCTCCACCCACTTTTATGTACATTTAAGATGGAGTGCAATTCTAGGCTCAGTTCTCCTCACCTTGTTTTCTGTTATTCTCCCCCAAATGAAAACATTACTGCCGTCCTCAAGACTGCAAATATCTTGGGGGTTTGACCTCTTCCACAGTTACTCTTCACTGGGATTTAGTTATGATGGACTAAGCAAGTTCTTAGCAAGTTTTTAACCCAAGATAAAAATGATTTACAGGAAAGGGGCTGTAAGTCAGTAAAGCCCATGGGTCCAGAAGCATGCAGGGCAAAAAAAGTCATGGACATCACTGTCCTTTAGTGGAACTGTGGTGATGACATGGGTCAGCCTATGCAGGAGAACCACAGGGGGTTATTACCCATCCCCTCTCTGCAGGTTAAGCTGAAGAAGTCTTAATAAAGTAACCTGTATGAATGCCAAGGTCCTGTTTACAATTCTGTCCAGAGTTCTGGAGGATGGCACTTTGGAAGCTAAAGAATATATAGGATCTCTCTGTGTTCTTATAAGCGCCTAATGGTCTACCGTGAGCTACAGTGAATGGTCTACAGTGAGCTGAAAGGAAGTGCTTCAGAGAGGCCAGGTCCAGTTGCCGCTGGACTGTAGAGTTCTGGAGGGCTGTGAAAGGACATCACCCACCTTTCTCTCAGAAGAACAGAAGACGAGAAGTGCTGTGTGAAAGTCATTTTCTTCCTGGTCCAAAATGATGCTGTCAGAACACCTTCTTTTACCAAGTCATAAATCCTTGAAGGCTCATCAGCCAAATGCTGAAAGCAATAATAACAGTTGTTGACATTTATTAAGTGCTGCCACGTGCCAGTCTTGTTGCATGAGTTGTCACAGCTGATGCTCTTGATGGTCCTTTGGATGGGTGCTGTTATGACGCTCGTTTTACATGAAGAGAGCAAGGCACAGAGAGATTTAAGAAAACACTAGGAACCAGCAGAGACTGTATTTGATATGTTCAGGAACAAAATCAGTGCCAAGATTGAGTGCTCACCCTGTGCAAGGCAAACTGCCCTGGAGCCCCCCCCCCCCGTGTGCATGTGTGTGGGCTGTGTGTGTGTGTGGGGGGGGGGAATAACCTCCCATGTCATTCCTTAAGCACTGTACGCCCCCTTCCCCAGGGTTTCTTACTGGAGGGACGTCTAGTAAGTTGAGTTGGCTAGTATTTCATTCCTAGGGTCCTGCCTGTCTCTTCTTCCAAGCCCTGGTATTGCAAGACGCGTTCTGGGAATCAAATTCATGTCATTATGTTGTAAGACAAACACTATACTTGATAGATAAGCTGTCTCCCCAGCCTGAGCTTCTCGCCACACTATTAGAATCTAGAAGATTCTCGACCATATTTTGACATACCACATTTGTTTATGGTGTGCTTACTAAACGTCAGGTACCTTGCATGGTTTTCACACTAACCCTTCACAGTGAGTCTGGGTGTATTGTATCTGTAGGCACTTTGGAGAGGTGTCACACATCCATGTGTTCAGGAACAGTGACAGTGTTCAGGTGAGCATCTGCCCTGTGAGCTCCGAGCTCTTTGTTTCCTGCTCAAAAAACTTCAGAGTCAGACTTTTTCTCTCTGGGCTAGATGCACCTACATTCACCAGGGCGGCACCTGGTAGTCTGATGTGCATTTTGCTCTTTCACTTTATCTTGAGGGCTGTTCTTGCTATGCTGATGTATTGGAGACTCAGGGCAAGGACAATTCTATGTTTAAAAAGCCCTCACTAATGACATTTTGGCTCTGAGAATCTGACACAGATGCAGGCAACAAAGCATTCCGCCAACCCATTTCTCTCACCTTTGTGTGACTTCTGAGCACCTGGTACGGGACTGAGGATTCTAATGGTCATCTCTGGCCCTGCCAGGAGATGAGGGAACACAATCTCTGCAATCAAAGGTGGTGACAAGAAGTCAGGAAGCACTTGCCAGGGCAACTTCTGGCTGGCTGATGGCTGGGATGGCATTACAGAATCTCTGCTTTCTCTTTTCTGCTGGAGGTCTTCCTGGCAGCACTCTGTGTCCGGGTTTTGAGGGCACCTTGTGTCTGCCGGTCACGGAGCAGCCAGTAAACAAGCGGGGAGCAGCCAGCCAGCCTGGCTTCCCAGCCCAGCCCAGAGCTGCCAGATATTCCGTAGGGCGAGCTAGAATTTGGCGCTACAACTGGAAGTGCGGCTTTTGTTCACAGCAAAAACAAGGTTTGACTGGCTCTGCTCCTGCGCCCGCCCAGGCAGGCAGAAAGGAGCCTTGGCAAGTGTCTGTGCGCTGCCTTTAGCCCATCCCAGCCACCACACAGCGAGGATGCTGCAGAGGATGCTCAACCCAGCCGCACCAGGCGCCAGCCAGAAAGAGCAGAGTGCCACAGATACTCAGGACAGCACTGGCGCGGGTGGAGAGCGATGCTGCTGGCAGCTGGGGCGTTTTCCACACTCGTCACCCCTGTCGGAGAATTTGTTCCCCTCCATGACTGAAAGTCCACCTTCCACCTGGACCCAGTTAGAACATGAATTCCTTTATTCTAGGAGGGAAATTCGGGCATTGTGTAGTGTAACAGTTCACCCAGCTTTGCAGACTCTAATTATGAACAGATTCTACTGCCGTTGGCTTAATTTTTTTTTTTTTTTTTTTTTTTTAGGGAAGAACAAGAATATTTATTTATGTGGTGTGCATGTGTGAAACAACCTGCCAGAGCATGTCCGCTGCTTTCCCATGTCTTGGTAGCAAGTGCCTGTACCAGTCACACGCCACTTGGAGAAAAGTAATAGTTGAATTCCAAAGCCAGGTAGATTAGAGGTGAGTCTCACTCATCACTTCAGAAAGTACTTTCAGAGGCTTAAAGTAACTGCAGAGGAAATATCTCAAGTCTTGCAGTTAAAATCTAATTGTCTACATTTTAATTCTTTTATATGTGTGTCACCCCCCCCCCCCGTATGTGTATGTATGTGTGTGCATGCACAAGCTTCAAGCATGCCTAATGTCATTAGACGCCAGAAGAGGGCACCAGATCTCCTGGGATTTGAGTAAGAGCTGTTTGGGAGCCACATGTGGGTGCTGGAATTGAATCCAGATCCCCTGGGAGAACAGCCAGTGCTTTTAAACAGCGAGTCATCCCTCCAGCCCCATTTTAATTTAATTGTATATATGTAAGTCTGTGACTGTGTGTGAATAGACACGTGAGTGGCTGAGGTGAGAGGTGACAGTGTCTGCTAACTGAAACCACTGGGAGTTACACAGCAGTTACATTTTAACATGGTTCTGTTCATCTGAAGTGCCTATGTACCAGCCAAGACAAGGGATGGGTTGAGAATGGCCCCAAAGGTTCATGTGATAAGCTTTAGCCCTTAGGGAAGGCTCAGGTGATCCTTAGGTCTTTGGGGATGCTCCCTTAAGATGGATTTCCTGGGCCAAGGCTCTCTAGCTTCCTGGGTTTAAAGTGATTTTTCCAAAACACTTCTGCTGTTTCCATGGGCTGTAGCTAAGCTAGATGTGCTATTTCAACCTTGCTTCAGCTATTTTGTGATACCAGTGAAAAATGTTCAAGTTCCCTACAGACAAACAAAGCTGCAAATGTTGAGATCAAGGGCAATGAAGATCCCTGTAGGAATATTCCATTATGGACCTTGTCCTGTGGTAATGATGTCTCTGATGTCTCTAGTCTGTGGCTGCTTTGCTTGCATTGCCCCAGGAACTGCTTTTGTTGTGGCTGGAAAGAAGAAAGAGTGGACATGTCCAGAGTGCCCCTGGAGATGATTCATCCATTTCTGTCCCTGTTCTCTAGCCACCAGTCAATCATTCTGGGAAAGCATCTGCAGACATGGAAGAAGAGGAAAGTGAAACAGCCCAAGGGTCAGAAGGGGATTTGGTCCCAACACAGTATCATTTTCAAGGTTTCTTGACTCAGAGAAGCCTGCTTATGCCTTGCGAATCTCAAGATCTCGAAGAAGATGAGACTCATGTGTGTCAGTGATGCTGGTGAGAGGGGCTGACAACCGGCTTTGCAGTGGGAACTCACTAAAGGCACCAGGATTTTCTTGTCCTCTGTGTTTCTATAATTCAAAAGGAAATTAACTGAAGCAAACATATTCAAAGAATTATCAAACAGTCTTGGGAATGATAGCCAGGAAACACCTGTACATTTAGAGGGGACTTCTGAGCTCCAGGGTGGGGCCAAGTACAGTTCTGTGTGCTGAGATGTCCCTGTGGTAGGGCTCCAAAGAGGTCTGTCAGATGTAGAGAGTCTGATACTAACTCTTTTCCTGGCTGCTGGGTCCCTCCACCACTCTCAGAGTCTACAGAGGTAGGAAAGGGTGGGAGTGGATATTGACTGCCTGGGGCTGTTTAAGTAGAGCAGTCGGTGTGACTGTGCATTTTGTAAATATCACCCTGCTTCTTTGCCTTGGACAGCTTCTATCCAGCTCCTCTCAGCTTGACCTGTGAGCTTCTTTCCACGCAACAGGGATAGGATGGTTCATTGAAGCAGGCCTACCCTGCCTCTCTCCATTCCTAATTTTATACACTCCATTGCAACGTACTACAAATAACAACATAAGAACTCCAGAATTCAGTAGTTTGTGGTTGTAGTATTGCTTTCCGTGTATTCACAGATTCGTGATATCACCACCATAATCCAGTCATAGCACACGTTCAAATCTAACCCACAAGCCCTAGTGTCAGGAAACCTAGACCCCGGCCATTCAGTTCCTCTTTACAGGTTTGCTCAGTCTACAGCCTTCAGAGTGTCATGGAGCCCATGATATTCCATAAAACCTTACTGTCAGGTTTCTGTGTTGCAGTCCACCTCAGAAATCATTTCTTTATTGCTGGGTCAAGGCCACTCCTGTCATTTTCAGTTGGATATTTAGGTTGGACTTTTCCTTTTGTTGCTATTTTACAAATGTGCTGCCGTCCATCCCAGAGCTGGCAGGCTGCCAGTCCTATCCAGAATCACTTTGCCCCCACCCCAGCCACCTCTGGCGATCATTAGGAAGTATTTGAACCCTATCTTTGATCCTTGGAGAAGGACTTGGAACTGAGATCCTGTAGGCTGTTGTAGTGTCACCTTCTGACCTCAGAACCAGCCAAGGAGGACAGAAATACAGGGAAAAAGAGAATCTGACAACCCACACAAATGAGCTCCTCATGATGCCAATGGCAGGTGCCAGGCAGCTTGTCTAGCAAAAGACTGCCTGTGCAGGAAAACTACAGATCTTGTAAATGTGACAATGGCCATTGTCTGTAAGAAACATGTTTGCTGGCTGTGTGTTGTGGAATACTATTCTCAAGGCATGACATAGGCATTGCCCCTCAGGCTCTCTGCAGCTGTAATTACCTTCAGGAGACCCACATAAGACTGGACCCATTAATGCTCTGACATAGAGACAGCAGAGGCTCATGGGCCTTATTCCTCCCAAGGATATGCAAACAGTTAATGGGTTGTAGCCATAATGCTTTTGTGCACTGTGTAAACATTATCCTTGTGTTATCCAAATGCTGATTTCTCTGTCCTCATATCTTGTTTCAACCAAGACACAGCACTACAATACTTATGTCTAGAATCTCCTGTCTCTAGTTTGTGTAGACAATTCTTACCATTTATTCTTTGCCTTTCAATAAATGCTGATCACCCAATGGCTGGGCAGAAGAGAGAATAGGGTGGAACTTCCACTGGCTAAAAAAAGAAGAGAGAGAGGGAGAGAGAGAGTAAGAGAGAGAGAGAGAGACATTAAGATCTCTCATGAAGAAGAGGAGTAAAGCATGCATAGATTTCAGCAGAACGGAAAGCCGTAATGCAAGTATTATTTGGGACCATGGCTGGGAGGTAGCCAGATTAGGGGATTAAGATACACTACCCAGAAATTGAAGTTTGAAAATAAATCTTGGTCTCTCTGTGTTATTATTGGGAACTACCTAGGATAAAGAAATACAAGCACCATGTTAACTTATTGCATATATTTATATTAAATTATATAAAATAACATTTACAAATGGTAGCTGGGAGGAGAGAAAAGCTGGTGGTGGTGATGGTGGTGGTGGTGGTGGTGATGGTGTGTTTTAATTGTTAATTGGGAAGGGCTCTGCTTGTAGCTACCGGTAAATGCCTACACTCCAGTAAGTGATCTCCTATGAATACTCCACAGCTCAGAGCCTGACAGACTTGGGGGACCAATTCAACTAGCAAGCATAGTAAGTTTGGCATGCAGAACCATGGTCCTGCTCCCCCTTGGGTGTGGACTAGGCAGAGCAGCCTGGGCTGGCAGCCTTTTGGAAGTGGGAGATATATGATGACTTCATGGCAGTGCCACTGGGTCTAGCACTGTTGTTGCTTAAGATTTATTTATATTTTATATTCATGTCTCTCTTTAATGTGTCCTTGAACACACACACACACACACACACACACACACACACACACACACACACACACACACACTGTGCCCATGAAGCTATAAGAGGGCTTTGGATCCCCTGGACTTGAGTTATAGGTGATTGTAACTGTAACCTGACCTGCCTCGTGTGGGTGCTGGGAACTGCATCTAGATCTTCTGCAAGAGCAGCAAGTGCTTAACTGCTGAGCCATCTCTCTAGCCCCACAACACTGATTTTTTTTTTTTTTGAGGAGGCAGTTGATGCAAGAGATGGATGTTTTTTCTGTCTTATTGGACTTTATTAACATTTTTCTGCAGTATCCTTTTGCTGCTGAGTCCTGCAGTCCACTGGCCCTTGCTTGATAATGGGTAGTGGCCTTCAGAGACCTTTTCATGCATTGTGAAAGGGTTCTGCTGCAGACACCGCATGCTAAATTCTTAGTGCTTCACAGATATAAAAAAAGTATTGGGGGGGGGGCTGGGGAGATGGCTTGGTGGTTAAGAGCACTGACTGCTCTTCCAGAGGTCCTGAGTTCAATTCCCAGCAACCACGTGGTGGCTTACAACCATCTGTAATGGGATCCGATGTCCTCTTCTGGTGTGTCTAAAGACAGCTACAGTGTACTTATACATAAAATAAATAAATAAATCTAGAAAGAAAGAAAGAAAGAAAGAAAGAAAGAAAGAAAGAAAGAAAGAAAGAAAGGGAGAGAGAGAGAGAGAAAGGGAGAGAGAAATGGAGAGAGAGAGAGAGAGAGAGAGAGAAGTATCTGAAAGATGTGAAAGGCCATCTAGAGGAATGAGAGTGGACAGACATTCCACAAAAGGTGCAAGAGGCAGGCATGGATGTAAAATTCCTGGGAATGTTATGGTCTGGCAAAATGCAGATGCCACCCTAGAAGGGGAATAAAGATCCTACAGTAGTCTGTGTCCATAAATGTTAATACCATGCATAAGCTTTTAAATAAAGGTACCTTGCATGGTGAAAAAGGATGTGCATCACACACCAGAGCACAAGGTGTGGAGATGCCCCAGCCGCCGGTGATGATGTACAAACAGGTTCAATAAGCCGTGCATTTGAAAAAATAAGACTTCATTAAATACTAAAAAGGATGGTCCCAGAAACCAGAAGACTATTAAATGAAAATTCCAGTGGCAAAGATAAGCTATGTCCCTATGATCTATTGGACAAGGAGGCCCCTGAGGCTCCCAACAATACAGGCTACTGCCATTGCTGCCGGTTACCCAGCAAAACTGGAAAGTCAGACCCTATTGCTAAAGACATCAGACATCAAACTGGGACTGAGCTAGAAGATTCTTCTCTGTTAGTTAGCTTTTATAGTGCTGTAAGGTGCTAAACAGGCTAAAGGAAAATTGTGGCCAGTAATCTTACTTGGCTACAAACCCTGCATCTTAGTTACTTTTTTGTTGCTGTGAAGAGCCATGACCAAGGCAACATATAGACGAGAGAGTTTACTGGAGCTTACAGTTTCAGAGGGTGAGTCCATAGTGGGGCTCATCAAAGCAGGCAAGCAGAATGGTGCTGAAGCAGCAGCTGAGCAATTTTGTTGATCCACAAGCAAGAGGCTGAGAAAAGAGAACTAACGGAATGAATGGGCTTTTTTTTTTTTTTAGATTTATTTATTTATTATATATAAGTACACTGTAGCTGTTTTCAGACACACCAGAAGAGGGCATCAGATCTCATTACAGATGGTTGTGAGCCACCATGTGGTTGCTGGGATTTGAACTCATGACCTCTGGAAGAGCAGTCAGTGCTCTTAACCACTGAGCCATCTCTCCAGCCCATGAATGGGCTTTTGAAACCTCAAAGCCCATCCCTAGCGACACAGCTCTTTCAGCAAGGCCACACCTCCTAATCCTTCCAAAACACTTCCACCAATTAGGGAATAAGTATTCAAATATATGAGCCTTTTGGAGCCACTTTTATTCAAACTACCATAAGCTGTGTGTTACACTATAAACATACCAGGCAATGTGCATGCTGGTGCAACAGTACTTCCTGATGAAATTCAAAACCTACCTCTCAGAAGAAAACTCATGTATTGTAAGTCAGTCAGCTACGGCTGAGGGAGTGATAGGTCTTGGTGGGGAAGCTGTTGCTGCTGTTTGGCTAAATGGTTATGATATGTCTGTCAAACTGCTTTCTAAACATTTATGGTTTTGCCCACAGATTGTTGCTGCTGCCATCCTTGATTAGGGAAGCTTCTTTGCAGTAGGGCTTTAGAGACCTATAACTGGTGAAGGCGCTGAGAGCAACTGATGGTTGAATGCTCAGACCTAAATGGGGTGTTTGTTAAACACCCTCCAAGGTTCAGGAAACATTGTAGAAGATACAGTGGAAAGAATGTTAGAGCACAAGGAAGGGACAGAGGATTGTTGAATGATGTCTTTGGACATAACATGGACTTTGCCCCTTTAAACTGCCAGCAACTATAATTACCTGCAGAAAACATGCGCAGGATTGGGAACATTAGCATGCTTCTCCCACCCCTAGCTCCACCTCCAAAGATATATAAACCATTGATGGTTGACAGTGGAAAGAGCCTTCTTAGGTGGTGTAGCCACTTGTTACGTTGTTGCCCATGATCCTGTAAGTAACCACCTATGCTCTTGCAGGTATCCCTAATTAACACTTTGGTCTGTTGTGCATGCCCTACCTGGGGAGAGTAGATATTTTGTTAATGTGGCAGCATGGTGGTACAAGCCTATAATCCTAGCGTATTTGGGAGGTAGAGCCCAGAGGACTGAGAGTTGAGAGTTAATGTTGGTGTCTGTGATTGTTCTGTCACCAGAGGCTGGGTGGACGTACATGGTCCCTGCTGCCACTGGCTGCTGTAGGCAAGGAAGCTTCTTTTGCAATGGTATCAATGACTGCAGACTCAACTGAGAATGAGAGACAATGAAGGTTCTGTAACCCCCTCACCCAAAAAGAGAAACAGTCCAGACAGGAAGCTATTGAGGAGAGTTCTTTAAAAATGTGATAAGGATGCTGAAGTGTAGCTCTTCAGAGTTGATGGCTTCTAGTGGGGGAGTTAGGGGAGAGGAAGGACACAGTTTTCTTTAAGGGGCTGGTCACTGGGAGTTTGACCATGCTCCATTGAGTATATGAACAAAACAAATTGAACTTGGTGTATTTGGGGAGGACTCACAAGGGTAGGAGGGTGGATCTTGGAGGAATGGGAAGTAAGTATGATCGGAGTGCATTGTATGACATTTCCAAATAAAAATATTATGTTGGGGAAAAAAAAGAAGCAAGGGTTAATTTTGCCCACATAGCAAGTTGAAGTCAGCCTGGGCTACAAGAAACCATGTCTCATAATAAAATAAAATGAAATGAAATTTTTAATTTGTAATTTTAAAGTATGTATGTATTTATGTATGTATGTATGTATGTATGTATGTATGTATGTAATTTGTGTGTGATATGCAGGGCACAGCATGAGTGTAGAGGTCAGAGGAGGACTTTCAGGAGTTGGCTTACTCTATCTACAATGTGGTATCAGGGCTTGAACTCCTGTCATTAAGGCTGATGGTAAGTGCCTTTCCTTGCTGAGCCATCTCACAGGCCCTTATCAGTAATTTTTAAAAAACTTATCAAACATTCTAAAAGTGAAACTGGACAGTCTTTTGCTGAGGACCAGCCTCAGCTTGGACAGGGTTCTGAGGAAGGGGTGTCAGGGAGTGGCGAAACAAATGGCTCAAAGTCACATCGTGGGCCCAAGCTGATGGCCTTGTAGTCTTCTGGAGATGGATCCCTAGACAGCTCTCTGTAGATAGCTCTTGGCTCTGTTGTCTGCTTGAGACAGTTTTCTGCTCAAAACAGCTCTCTCTTGCTAGAAAAAATTTCTAAAAGCTCTCTGGATAGGTCATAGATTTTCCACCCAAAGTCGGGAAAGCTGCTATAAAAAAAAAATCTTGGATTTTCTAGAAAAATTTTTAAAAGAGCTGTGTTTCCTCTCAAAGCAATTCTTGGGATTTACAACCAAAGTCAGAAATTCTGTTGGAAAAAATTTCTAAAAGAGCTGTATTCACTCTCCAGAAATCTCTAGGCAGCTCAGCTTTTTAAAAAAGATGTATTTATAGATTTATTTATTTTATTTGAGTACACTGTAGCTGTTCTCAGACACAGCAGAAGAAGGCATTAGATCCCATTACAGATGGTTGTGAGCCACCATGTGGTTCCTGGGATCTGAACTCAGGACCTCTAGAAGAGCAGTCAGCGGTCTTAACCACTGAGCCATCTGTCCACCCACCCCTAACAGCTCAGTTCTTGCTACAAAAAAATTCTAAAAAACAAAAACTAAAGAAAAAAATCTGTTATCATTTTCTGCTAGCTAATCTCGTGCAGAACAAAAGCCTAGTCTTTTATTTACATATTAGTTCAGTCATTTACTCCAGGTTCCCTCTTGACCATTCCACAAATCAGCATCACATGACTTTAGCCCCTTGGCTCTTTTTTTTTAACATTGCAAAAGAATTCAAAGATCTGCCTGCCTTTGTTAAGCATAGACAATAAGCTAGCTGGATGGGACTCTGCCCTGAAATTATCGTTCTTACCAGGCTTGGGCTTAACCTTGCTCTGTCCCAGGCTGACCTTGAACTCAGGAATCTGCCTGCCTCTGTAAACAGAAACAAAAAACTTAGCTGGGTGGGGTCTTGCCCTGTGATTACTTCTCCACAAATCTCTTTATCTCCTTCCTTAGCATCTTTCTGACAAGCTGGATCATAGTGCAGCTAACTCTGCTCTTTTAGATCTGTTAAGCTCCTTATATAATTCATATTGCATCCTTATACATAGTTGAGAAATTATATATTTTGAACTCATGTTTTCAGAGTTCTTTCCCACAGCCTTAAGGGCTGTCCTGAAGGTGCCAGTGTTTACCATTTTGCTGAGACATAGACACACCCTTACCTCCTGGACTAATTCTGCTTCTATGGAGTCATTAACCTTGGCAGGGAGAACATTCCCCAATCACCTTGGCTGGTAGAATATTTCCAGAAGGAGGAACATGAAGTAAAATATATATATTATACAAATAAGCCTTATGTCCACAGCAACTATCAACACTCATAGAGGCCCATGCCCTGCTGGCTCTGTTCCAGGGGCAGTAACTATGTCACACCATCCCTGCAATTGGTAAGTCCAGCTCAGCAGTATTTCTATTTCTTTAATAGAGTATTTTAAAAACAGATTTACTTATTTTATTTATATGAGTACATTGTAGCTGTCTTCAGACACACCAGAAGAGGGCATCAGATCCCATTACAGATGGTTGGGAGCCACCATGTGGTTGCTGGAAACTGAACTCAGGACCTCTGAAATAGCAGCCAATACTCTTAATCGCTGAGTAATCTCTCCAACCCCTAGGATATTAATTTTACAAACTTGTTACTATATCAATAAATAATCAAAAGGAATACAGAAAAGTGAATCTAAGAAGATGGTAGCCTGTGGACTCCAGTGCTCTGCTCCATAAAGCAAAGCAAAGAGGCCAAAGCTTTCATCATTGGCTTTTTAGATCTCTAGAATCTGGGTTTGGAGGGATGGCTTAATGGTTAAGCTTAATGGTTGATGGCTGCCCTTCTAGAGGACCCGAGTTCATTCTCAGTATTATTGTGAGCTCACAACCATCTATAACTTCAGTTCTAGGGGTAATGTTAGTACTTGGGGATCTGATGTCCCCTTCTGCCCTCAGAAGGCACCAGCTATGCTCTTAATGACAGAAATACTTGCAAGCAACACACCCCTACACATAAAATTTAAAACAAAGTTAACAAGAGGCTCACAGTCACAAGGAAATGGGTTGTTTTGGTTTTTTCGTTTGTTTTTGTCCCCACCCCCAACCCCAACAGGGTTTGTCAGTGTAGCACTGGTGGTCCTGAAACTCACTCTGTAGACTAGGCTGGCCTTGAACTCAGAGATCCACCTGCCTCCTCCTCCAGAGTACTGTAATTAAACATGTGTGCCATCACCTAGAAAGTGTCTATTCAAGGAAAACTCTGGAAATCAGGATCAGCTGTGAACACATTGGTGTTTGTTTGTTTTTTGTTTGTTTGTTTTGTTTTTATCTTAACCTCCATCCCAGCTCCAGGTAGCATTGTAGAGAACAGCCTGAATTTCATGTACCAGCGGGGCAGGATAGACCTCATTTTAAAAGAATAATAGTTAGTTTCTTTTAAAAATGCACTTGGAGCTGGGCAGTGGTGGCGCACGTCTTTAATCCCAGCGCTTAGGAGGCAGAGGCAGGTGTATTTCTGAGTTCGAGGCCAGCCTGGTCTACAGAGTGAGTTCCAGGACAGCCAGGGCTACACAGAGAAACCCTGTCTCGAAAAACCAAAAACAAAAAAACAAACAAAATGCACTTGGAGACTCTGTGGAAAGGCAGCTTAAAAGGTTTATCTTTAACTCCTCTTGATTTGGAAGTGGGCCAGAGCAAAAGCTCCCAGAGAGGAGGGAGGGAAGGCCTTCCTTAGTCAAGAGCAGTCACAGGCAAATACATTGTTTGCTACTGCCTGAGGTGACAGGTAACAGTTGGCACAAACCAAAAAGTTAGGGAGAAAAGGTTGGGAAACAAGAGGTCCACAAACACTGTGGAAAGTTCACCTGTCCTTCCTGGGGATCTGAAAGGCGCATGGGGTTAGGAATGGCCTGATTAGGGCTGGATTAGGGCAGAGTGTACATGGCCTTGTGATGTTCAGCCAGGCCTCAATACACAGGCTGCTTCTTGGTGAAAACCTGGTAATAATTTTGGTTCCAGGCATCTAAGGAAATCTTTGTTGAGTTGCCCTCTCATCACCCAGTAGCCACGAGTGACAGAGTGCAGACAGTGGAAAATGTCCTGGCAGCCTGGTGGTGGGGACACCTGCCTTAGCCCCAGCATGACACACAGCATCTAAATTCTGCAAGTGTCTCCCCTCCTGAGCCACCTCCCCACCAACCCACTGGATGAAACAGAACATTCTGAATATCCTAAGGTCATAACTCTAGAATTCAAATTTTCTCTTCTCCTAGTGTTTGTTGCTGCTGCTGATTTTAGCTGTTTATTTAACAACTTTTGCTAATGAATTTTGTTTCTTTTTTTCTTGTTTATTTAACCACTTTTGTGAATGATTTTTTCCTTTCTTTCTTTGTATGTGTGTGTGTGTATGTGTGTGTGTGTGTGTGTGTGTGTGTGTGTGTGTGTGTGTGTTTTCTAGATGGTTTTTCTGGGTAGCCCTTGCTGTTCTTGAATTCACTCTGTAGTCCATGCTGGCCTAGAAATCAGAGATCTGCTTGCCTTAAGTACTGGGATTAAAGTCATGCACCCCCACATGGGCCTTTTTTTTTTTTTTTTTTTTTAAATGAGACAGGCAAAGAAGGGGGATGCATCTAACTCAAGGGGATGAGGAGATTACCAGAGTGTACTTGAGGAGTGATTGGACACTTAGAAAATATCTTAAATAAACAATTGAATTTTTTTTTTTAAATTGAAGGAAACTAGATCTAAGAAAATAAATACTGAGCCAGGCCACCTTCTAGGTTCCTGTGCTCATGGCAGAGAGTGGGAGGAGCCAGTAAACCTTGGAATGCAACCTACAGACAAGCTAGGTGCCTTATAAGGCCTGCCCATCACAGTGTAGACTGCTGAAGTGGGATATTTAAGTGAGAATACTGCAGGGCCTGGAGTATATGAATTCAGAGAGAAACATGACTGGATTATTGCAGGGGTCTGTGTATTCTTAAAGAAAATATCAATCAAAAGACAGTTTAAGCAGTTTATTTAGCCAAGTAAATAAGCACTGCAAAGATTGGAGCAGGCTCTATGTTGAGGATTTTAAAGCCACTTTCATGAATATGCATGAGCTATATTACATACATATTCAAGAAGTAAGGTGGTTTTTTGTCTTGTTTTTTACTTCTCAAATCTTTGTGGAATAGATCTCACTTTTAGGGTATTTCTTCTCATCTCCCCATGTTGACTAGAAAAGCCCACAAGGTGTTGGGTAGTTAGTCAAAAGCACAATGTAAGTTATATTGTAGGGAAGGTTGGTCTTTAGGATGCTGACCATTTGTTAGTGCACTGTCTTAGGGTTTCCATTGCTGAGAAGAGACACTAAAGCAACTCTTATAAGGAACATTTACTTGAGGTTGGCTTACAGGTACAGTCCATTATCATCATGGCATAGCAGCATCCAGGCAGGCATGGTGCTGAAGACGGAGCTGAGGGTTCTACATCTTGATTCAAAGCCAGCCAGAAAGAGACTGTCTTCCAAGCAGCTAGGAGGAAGGCCTCAAGCCCACATCCACAGTGACACACTTCCTTCAACAAGGCCACACCTACTCCAAAAAGGCCACACCTCTTAATAGTGTCACTCCCTGGGCCAACCATATACAAACCGCCCATACACATATGGGGAAGTGCCCAGGTTCGTCTCCACAGGAAATGATATTAAAATCTGGGAATGAGCCATGTGGTGGTGGCCCACGCCTTTACTCCTAGTACCAGAGAAGAAGAGGCAGCTGTGTTTCTGTGAGTTTGAGGCCAGCCTGGTCTACAAAGTGATTTCAAGGACAGCCAGGGCTACACAGAGAAACTCTGTCTGGAAAAACAATAACAAAAAAATGTGAATGATCCATTTTGCATGGCAGACTTTAAGAGATGATGACTGTGGTCTGTCCGAAGTTGGCTCAGAGCCTGGAAAAGCAAGACGGACTTGGGAGTTTGGGAAGTGGAAGCTGCCCCTGAGCTCTGCTCTCTCTGGAGAAGTGGACATGCATGAGACACACGCTGAACACCCAGGGGTCAGCAGCAGAGCTTGTGTGGAGGGGCTTGCTGATGAAGACGAGTAGAGAAGTGCCTGAGCAATATGGACAACCTACTGCAGACTGAAAGTGGCATCTTAAATAGACAAGGAGCACTACAGCAGAGTTGTCTAAGGCTAGTAGAGGTGGAAGACAGAAAATAAGAACATTCAGCAGTTCAAATGGACAGGAACTTTCTCCACATTGCTGTGAGAGAAAACACTCCTGACTTAAGGGTTTGTTCGTTTGTTTAGATTTATCCTTGTGTGTGTGTGTTTGCGCGCACATTCCCATGCATGTACGTGTGCAGCACACCTGGGGAAGATGCCCGAGGAGGGCAGGAGAGGGTGCAGGATTCCTCGCAACTGGAGTTCCACGCAGTTGTGAATATAGCAGCGTGGGGCTGGGAAACAAGCTGAGTGACTGTATCTTCACCCACGAACAGCAAGTGGAGAGAACAGGAAGTGGACAAGCTTGTGAGCCCTTTAAAGCTTGCCCTAGGGGCACACTTCCCCCATACAGTGACACTAACTAGGGACCAACTGTTCAGTACCTGAGCCTATAGAACCATTGCTCACTCAAGCCATTACAAGCTGCAGGTACAGTTAACCTCAGAGTCATTTCTCCAGCTTGCTCTCCTCATTTTTATTTTTAGACTTGGCTCCAGGCTCCTGTATTCAGAATTCATGGGATTATCTGTGATAAAACTGTTTATAAGAAATGACACATTTCACAGATAAGTTGTTAGAAGCTTTACATATTATTGTCACTTGCTTACCTTTATCTCTGGATCTAGGTCAAGATATTTAATGACCATCCTGCTGGAACCACCGGGTGTGGAGGAAAGTGTTTTAGTTGAATAGAGACACATGAACAATGTTATCTTAATTGTGCAGTGTGCTGGTTCTGTTTTACTGGTTAAGCAACAGTTTTACAGGAAAATAACTAATAAAATATTCAGTTTCTTCATTAAAAAGTTGAAAAGCATCAGACTTTCCAGGGACAGAGTACTGATAATAAGACAGATTGTTTTTTTTGTTTTTTGTTTTTTAAGTACAATAATTCTGGAGCTGAGATGTATAGTAACTGAAATTCACAGCTCACTGGAAGCACTCAATAGTAGATCTGATCAGGTAGAAGAATTGGCAATTTGAAGGTAGGGTGATGGAGACTGTCCATTGAGAGAGGAAGAGACAATAATGTGAAAACTCACAAGGACCACTGCACACATGGGGCCCCATGCCAGAGGAGGGAAAGCTAAACCCTCCCACACAGACAGGAAGCGGATAGGCAGTCCCACACAGACAGGAAGCGGATAGGCGGTCCCACACAGACAGGAAGTGGATAGGCGGTCCCACACAGACAGGAAGCGGATAGGCGGTCCCACACAGACAGGAAGCGGATAGGCGGTCCCACACAGACAGGAAGTGGATGGGCGGTCCCACATGGACAGGAAGTGGATAGGCGGTCCCACACAGACAGGAAGTGGATAGGCGGTCCCACACAGACAGGAAGTGGATGGGCAGTAAGGAGGTGCTTGTGAGGAAAATAGTCTAACTGTGGAGTGGACACGGGGTTTCCTTTTGAGGTTAAAAAAACACTGGACTGCACACTTTTAGTAAACTTTATATTCTGTAACTTATTCATTTTTTTTAAAAAGAAGAAAAGATATGGAGAAAATGTAGGTAAACAATGTTATGTGCTAACTGACGGTTATAAGAAAGTTATCATTTCTAGAGTTGCTGTTTTCAGCTTTTTGTTACATGTAATTTGCTGTCATTTCTTTTACTCTAAAGATGCTCTTACCAAATAACCTATTTTATACATTTTCTCCTAAAAAGGTTCTTGGACTTGATGAAGATTCTGGTCTTACAAAGCCAGGATGCCCCCAGAAGCTTTGCAAGATTAAGGAATTCTATCACCAAACGGGGTGTGCCCTGTGCTTAGGGGGTCTTGCTCTCATAACCTCCAGGACCACCCCAGCCCCTAGCCGCTCAGTCCTCAGGCCCCTCCTGAGAGGCCCCTCTATTTCTTCTCATATCTTACATGGTTCTAATCCTCACTCTGCTTCCTATAGCTCCTCTAGTCCTTAGCTATCGCCAGATTGTTTCAGAGTTGTTTTTAAAGTTACTTACTCATTAGTGGTTTGCTTGTTTACGCACTGTCTCTTGTAGTCTAGACCAACTGCAGGACCATGAAAGGCAGCCTGGTTTCTGGTTGAGCTAAGGTTTAAAACCCTGGCGACCCAGTAGGGGGTCCCCAGCAGGGGATAACCTTACAAGGGACTAGGTGTTTTGCCATGCTACTGGGCCCCAGGCTCCTGACACGAGGCTGCCGTTCTCCATAGGTCTGTGACCTTCAGTCACATAAGGGCAACGCCTCAAGCCCCTCCAGGTAGAGGCGTGGTCATGTAGCCTCAAGACATTTCCATTTTAATGAGACACCTGGAGGCTTAGCCAATAAACTCCCCTTCCCAGCCACTCCTCCCTACAAAAGGTATTTTAACCTTTGTTGTGGGGTATGGTTTTACTCATCACCACTCTTCGCCATGACAATAAATGCCCTAAAACTATGGACTGTCCCTCTTCACCGGGATCCGCTGTGGGGAACGATGGAACAGGCCTTTGTCTAAAGAGCCACATCTAGTCTCCCACAGAAGGCCTCTCAGCGCTCCCAGCCACGGCCTCCACCAAACCAACTCAGCTAGCCACCGACAAACCAAAGACTTGGTCCCCAGCGGGACCCAGCCGGGCTCCTCCCCTCCTTTCCCCCCTCAGCTTCTGGCTAGATCCGGCCTGTGGGTCCCCCACTTCATTCTCAGCTCTTCCAAAGCATCCAGCAGTGCCTGGGAGGCCCAAGAGCCTGAGAACCAGACGGAGCTGGCTCCGTGAAGTCCTCAGGACCACAGGCCACGCTCCCCCACCCCCGGCAGTGTCCCATGGCTTCTCATAGCCTGACACCCGCCCGGCAGTGCCATAGGGTGAGCACGGTCAAACTTCCCGCGTCTCTCCTCCCCCAGAGGCCTGAGCCCTGTGCAGGACCCGCACACCACTCTAACCCAACAACCAATCCTGAAGGTACTGAATAGCTGAGGGTGATCTTGAACCTCTAAACCTCCTGCCTCCACTGGGATTAGAGGCAAGTGACTACTCCAGAGTTTCCTAAAGTACTTATCTCAGTGGCCCTTCAACTGCCAGGGAGATGGTGCTGTAACTCTCCTCCCTCCCTTCTGACCTCTGCTGAGGAGCCCTCCAGCATCCATCTCAACCTCTCTGTTTATCTCATCTTTCATCTTTGTGTCAAAGAAAGGGCCTGTGTCAAACTGTGCCAACATCTGCCCCATCCCCACCTCCATTCCAAGGCATGGTTATCTTTTTGCAGTTCATTCCCCTCATTCTGGATCTAGCTCCAGGGTGATCCTCAGAAAGGCTTCCCACCTCCCTCTGCAACATAGATGTCCCCTGCTGACCTCGGTAAAGAGCAGTGAGCATATTAAACAGTTCATGCGTGTTCATCAGCAGCAAGAATAGTTTACACTATTTCTGTGTGTATGGATGTATAAAAACATTTATATGCATTCATTCATGGGTTTATATATGTCTACATAATAGTATATATGCTTTCATTTATTTTTTTAAGAACTAGTCATCTATAAACATGCTCAAGGCAGGGATGATGCCTCATTTATTTACATTTGAAAATCCCTATGTTTTGCTTACAGTATGTGCACAGCCCTGTATTTTTGCACAGGGAAATGATGCTTTTGGAGTAGAATTCTTTTCTTTGAGGTTATCAGTCACTGAAAAATAAAACCATCTGCAAAACATGATTGAGGATATTAATTTAGAAATAAGTGTCTTAAGAAGACAAGGGACTCTTGCCATCCCAGTGGGAGGCCCTGGTACCTTCTGTTCTCTTCTTCCACTGGACAAAAACAGCTGCATTAATGTAAGTGGTCTCATTGCCCACACTGGTTTATGTTGTCAGGGATGGATGGTGAGCTGCAGCTCTGTAACACACAGCCATATTAAAATGGGCACAGGAAACACTTTGCTGTCTCTCTGCTTCTCCTAGGGAAGTCTGTAGTGCCAGGGAAGTGTTAGTGAACCCCCCAAAACCAGATAGGAGCTGATCTGTTGCAAATCACATCATGGCCTTTATTAGAGAGCTAGCTCAGTCTCCTCAGCCCACTGCTGACATGCAGGATGGTCTTGGTGGAGAGGAGCCCTGAAGCTCTATGGGGATAAGGTTTTATAGAAAGCAGCAAGTGGGGGGTGAGAGGGGTGTGTTGCTGTGAGTGCTTCTAGCCTGGCAAGCATCTAATTGGAGAGCTACTATAGCCTTTAGCATAATTGGCTGCTGTTGGGAGTCAGACTATAAGCTTAACTTCTGTATTGGTGGTTGTTAAGCAGGAGGAGGGCTTGTTGGGGGTTAACCTGGAAACATTGAATTCATTGGGGGTTAGCCTAGAAATTGGAGCCAGGCTCAGGTTTTATGGGGGATAACTTGGAAACTAATGCTAGGTACCGGCCTGTTAATTTACCTGAGTTCAAGTTCTCTAAATGGAGTCTGAACTTAAAAGATTTGGTCTCTCAGAGTCCTTTGAGGCTTCAGGTACCTTGCTGCACCAGAGATCCCAGAATGTGGAAAGAACGCCCTGAAATGGAGCTGGGCATGGTGTTGATGTCTGTAAGCCCTGCACTCAGGAGGTGTGGGGGAATCAAGTGTTCAAGGTCACTCTCTGCTATATTGTGAGTTCTAGGCTAGGGTGAGCTACTTGAGACCCTGTAACAAACAAACAAAACCAAACAAAAGCCCAAACAAACAAGTTATGTTCTATTTTGTGTAGGGGACTTAAAGGCAGGGCTTCTCTCTATAAGCTACTGATGTTAGAGACTGTAACTTCATGGGGAAGCAGACAGAAGAGGATGCTTAATTGTAATGTAACTTTAAATTTAATTTTATAACTGAAATTTTTATTTCAATGCTTTATAATTTCCTCCAGCCTGTCTTTCCTTTTGACTCTTCTTTCTTCTTTCCTTGTTCTCTTCCTCTCCTCCTGTCTTAGTTAGGGTTTCCATTGCTGTGAAGAGACATCATGACCGAGACAATTCTTATAAAGGAAAGCATTTAGTTGGGGCTGGTTTATAAGTAGAGGTTTACTCTGTTTATCATCATCATGGACAGTCATGGCAGCACGTAGGCAGACACAGTGCTGAGGAAGGAGCTGAGAGTTCTACATCTCTCTGGCCCTCAGAGGCTTGTAGTCATAAAGTAACGTAAAGCTGCACTCGGTCCCACTTCAGTCCCCACAGTCTATCACAGTCTCAGCTCTGTTTAAAAGTTCAACGTCTCTTCTGAGATCTTGCGACCTCATAACTGTAATCCCCTGTAAAGTCAAAATAAAAAAAGCATATCACATACTTCCAACATATAATGGCAGAAGATATACATTACTGTTCCCAAAACATATGGAAGCAACCATAACAAGGACCAGAGCGTGACAGAAAGCCAGCTGAGCAAACTCTAAAATCTACATCTCTGTGTTTGTTGTCAAAATGTTCTTCAGATCTCTAGTTATTTTCAGCTCTGTTGACTGCAACAAATACCTTTTTCTCTTAGGTTGGTTCCACTCCATGTTAGTGAAGAGGTCAGATAACTAAAGACTTTTGGAAAATTCCACCAGGCCCCAGAACATGAAGACCCCTCCCCTCCCAGAAGGAAGAGGTCGGTGAAGCACATAGGTAAGTCCAGAAGGGTGAGGCTGATTAAGCCCCTACTACCTCATTTCCTAAAGATCAGTCAGTTTAAAGGGTGCACTGTTCCACTAATCATATTGTGCCAAGTTTCTGATGCTCTATTCCACCCTTGGAAACTGTATAAAAACTCACTGAAAGGGCCGACCCTTGCCACCTCTCCTTTGGGTGCAGAATGACCCCAGCACGCTGGAACAATAAATTCCTCTTGCTTTCGCATCGATCCCCGGCTCCTTGTGGTTTACTCAGAGGGTTCCCGGTAGCTAGGGCTCATCAAAGTCTTACCTTAGCATCTCTCCTTGGCAGGTATCCCGTGGCTCTGGCATCTCCAACATCTTGGGGTCTCCAAGGCAATCCAGGCTTCACCGTCACAGCTTCTCACAGTGGCCTCTCTGGGCTTCCATGCAGGAACGCCCCGGCCATACTTGTGGCCTCAGCCACTTTTCTTTAGTCCCAGAGGGAGATTCCATTCCTCTTCTATCCTTGACTCTAAAGCCAGAGCCATGCAGCTGAAGCTGCCCAGTAGCTCTGCTTGCTGGGGGTGGAACATGTCCCCTCGGTCAGTTACATCCTTACCACCTTTCCCTTTCCTTCCAAGTGCTGGGATTAAGGAGAGCACCACCATGCCTGGCCCTAAGCTTTTCTTTAATTCCTTTCACAAGGTGGACACGTAGCTAGGTGGTGTCTTGCCCTGAGGTCACCACTTCCTTTAATTCATTTAACATTCAGCTTCTCTTTGATCTGTTTATCTCCTTGAACACAAGACCTGGCTCCATTCCACTTCCTGGTGCCCCGCTTCTCCTCAAATTGTACATTTTGCGTTTTTCCTTGCTCAGTTTGTTCCTTTTCATTATAGCTCTGGATAAGAGTGACCACTGATAACCACATGACAGAGTCTATACTAGGCTGTTTTGATATGTCTTCTGTCATTGGAATTCATCCAAAACCCTTCACTCTAGCTTCAAAAAGACTTTTTGGACAAGGGCAAAAACCAGCTTCTTTCTTCACCAGAATACCGCAAAAATAGCCTCTAGGTCATGTACTAAAATGTTTCCCCTCTGAAACCTCTTGACCCAGGCCCCTACAGTTGAAATCACCCTCAGCACCAATGTCTTCCATGTTCCTACTAGCATGGCCCATTAAGCCCCATTTAAAGCATTCAACAGTTTTTCTAATCCAACATCCCACAATCCACATTTCTCCAAACAGAAGTATGGTTAGGCCTATCACAGCAATACCTGAGTCCCTGGTAGCAAGTTCTGTGTTAGGGTTTTATTGCTGTGAAGACACACCATGACCAAGGCAACTCCTTTTTCCCCTTTCTTGCTCCGTCCCCGCTTGCTCTGGCCCAAAGATTATCTATTTATTTGTTGGGAGCCGCCACCCCCCAGATGCTGAGATCTCTATGGGTCATGAGAAAATGAAGCCAAGAAGAACAGGAAAATATTATGACTACTCGAGAGCTGAATATGAAACCACAAAGATCAAGGATACTCTGTTGTCGTAAAAGTACAACTGAGTCACTGTGACTGAATATGAAACCACAAAGATCAAGGATACCCTGTTGTCGTAAAAGTACAACTGAGTCACTGTGATTGAATATGAAACCACAAAGATCAAGGACACCCTGTTGTCGTAGAAGAACATCTGAGTCAC
>CM052707.1:663685-694277 GCA_028551405.1 Uromys caudimaculatus | reverse complement strand
GCTTCTCTAGATTTTAAAACACATTTTATTTTTTCCGATGAATCTCAGGTCCATTAATCAGAAACCAGGGACAAAACTCGTCAATAAACAAAAAACCTAACAAGATCCTTTTTTTAAAACTCTAACTCCTCTCTCCCTGAGGGAAATCTTAAGGTCTTTTATAAAGACCTGTTCTTTAGACAACTTCTGGCCCATTTCGAAAAAATGAGACGGAGGAAACACTCACCTAGAGACAATCAACTTTCATGAGCGGTGAAAGGCGTCTCGAAATAATCAAGGGGCTGCAGCGACTCTTCTCAGGGGTCCGTCTGGAGAGGATTCGTGCCTCGAGCCCCACATTGGGCGCCACTTGTCCCGCCCCGCAGGACCTGGTTATTCGCGGGTCGAGGTGAATCCAAACCTGCAGGGGAAATGGGCGAGAGGAAGAAAGGAGCGAGACCAAGCAGAATCTTGTCAAGGTCTGTTTTAATCTTAGAAAGCTACCGTTTATAAAGAGTGAAGGAAAGAGGGTAGGGGAAGGGGTAATTCAATAACCGGCTTGAGCAATGGGTGACGTTTGTGGATGGAATCTTGTATGGTTGGTCTTATCTTGCACGTCCTGTGGTAAACCCTATCTCGGGATTCCCAAGCTACCTGCATAAGCACTATCTTGGCACAAAAGGTCAGGCTCTTGCACAATGGGTGAGGCCAGAGGCCAAGCCCTGGCTCCCAACAAACTCCCAATACAGAAGGAGAAGGACAGAGGAGAGACAGGGCAGAAGGCTGCAGAGTTAGACACAGAAGTGGGAAGTTTTCAGAAGAAAGTTGGGTATGTCTTGAGCAGAAAGAAGCAGATCAGAAATATAAACAGGAAATCTCCAGAATCTAGGTGTCTGAACCAAGGGAAAGGCTTAAATCATGAGAATACAGAAGAAGCCGAGACTCAACACAGTCTTTTGGGTTCCTTTGCGCAAAGTGATTACCGGAAAGTCAGCAGACAGTGTCTTGCTCAAAACTGAGAGGAAACTTGCATGGAGAACATTGGTAAAAGGGTCAGTTGCTACTGAGAGATGAAGAAGGTTTATTGTAGATATGTGGGAGAGCATAGCCAGAGGCAGGGACATCTGGGGGAGTCCAGAGTGATCACGACCCTGAGCCATGTGAGGAGAAGGTGGGGTGGATCAGGTGCAGCAGCTAGGAGGCCCAAAAGAGGAGGGGTAACCAAATGGCTGGATTCTACAGGGAAGGGCATCTGGAGGAAGGGCAGCCCAGCCCCTCGACTAGAGAAGTTCAGGCTAGGGCACAGGCTGTGCCATCCATATCCTGTAACAGGCAGGGAACCCAGAGGTCAAATCTGATTTGATATGTCATTTGTTCCAGGGTTTGAGAAATAACAAGCTAATGATTTAGAAAGGAGGGAATTGTTAGAATCGTTTACAGAGATGCTATCTTCTGTACTGTTGGAATGGGAGAGAGGTTTAAGGGCTCAGAGTGAGGAACCCAACTGGCAGGATGGTTCCATTCAGAAGGTCAAGTCTGAAGTCATGCATGGGGAACCCAGTGAGCTAGAAGCAGCACTGGGTTCAAGGACTGACTTAGATGTTAAGCATGGCCTGAGTCAGACTGATGTGAGGTCCCCACAGAGACAGAAGTGCACGGATTCCAGCGCAGGCTTGGGGAAACTGGTCAGCAGGAGGAGGACCACATGGCCGTCTCTAGCTGTGAGAATGGCAGCGGCTTCATGAGAAGGGGAATTTTGTAAAATGTAGGGATTTTAAGCCCATTGACTTAGATTACTGAAATATGAAGGGCATTTCCTGGTTGAAGGATCAAGAAAAGAGAAAACCAGGGGAGAGGAGCCTCTGGCTCTTAGATCCACATGGACAGCAGTGGAACTGAACTCAAAAACAGAAACTAGTTAGGGGCATTGGAACCCCACAAAGGCTATAGGCAAGCCTAGGAACTGGTGCCCAGCATCCAGGGAGATCAAAGATCTTTCTCTGGCTCCAGCTCTTGGACCCAGGTCTGCTATATCTTATCCCAAATAACATCATTTCTAAAAGTTCAAAGCTTTCTTCTGTGAACTAAGTATTCAAGTTACATAAATCAAATGCAATGCAAGAAGTATGGAAAAATCATGTCTGTGAGAGTCATGTACAGGACAGCACAATCAGCTCACTATGGAGCTGCAGCTCCCCTGAAGAGGAGTGGGAAGAGAGCCCGGAGTAGCATCCCAGGAAGCTGCCAGAACACTGCTGGACCTGAAGGAGAACCTCACAGGTGACACTTGGGAACACGCTCACCCTAGGCGGCTTCCCTTCAGTTCTAGCAAGTTTATGTGACTTAAATGCCCTTCCAATTTTATGCCTCATTTGGGCTTTAAGGAGAGAGAAAGAGACAGAAAGAGACAGAGAGATAGAGACAGAGAGATACACATAGAGACAGAAAGACAGAGAGAAAGACAGAGACAGCAAGAGACAGAGACACAGAGAAAGACAGAGAGAGACAGATGAAAGACCCCTGAAGTGGGGAGACCCTCACTCAAGTCTCAGGATGGCGCGATCCCCCAAGAACTCACAAAAGACCGTTCTTGCTGCAAACGCACGAGGTTTACTTGGGAAACCAGTGCACTGGGGTCGAGCTCATAACCCACGCAGGGGCAGAGGAGTTTGACCCTGAGCAGCTGAAGTCAGGGGTATTTAAAGGAAAAAACCACAAAGCAAGGGATGGGGAACGGAAAGAATTTGCATTATGGGGAAGTACAGAATGTTCTAAGTTAGTCACAAGGCAGTTGCACAAACATTTTTGTGGTTAGCTAGTTCCTGGAACATTGTGCTTCTGGCCCTGGGGCCAGGCCAAGGTCAATTGTTTCTTAGGGGAAAGAATTCAGCCAGGTGGGGATTGGCCAAGCATGCAATTTCAGTCCTATTTCTGTTTCTGGCTCCAAGTGTGCTAGGGGTCTAACTTTCCTCATAAGGGGGTCAGGTCTTTCACAGACAAAAACAGAAAGACAGACAGGCAGACCGACAGATAGACAGACAAAGAGCACTCACAGGAGGCTTCATTTATCAGAGAATATTTTGCTCTCTTCTTGTTGTTTTAGCCTCATCTATAACAAGTGCACTAGGAACCCTTATCAATCAGTTGCTTCTGTCACCGCTGTGACAAACACTTAGCAAGAGAGACTTAAAGAAGGAAAGGTTGACTTGGTCTCCTGGTTTGAGGTGTACAGTTTGTCATGGTGGGGAAAATGTGGCAAAGGGGCAGGAGGAGGTTGGCCACACCGAGTCCACAGCCAGCAGAAAGTGCATAGCACCGCTCACTATGCTGCTGGTTTTAAACCTTTGTATTCTGTTCAGGATCTTAACGTATGGGATGGTGGCACAGATAGACATCCACGGTGGATCTGTGGCATGGTGGCACAGACATCCACAGTGGATCTTTCCTGGCTCTTTAAACTTTTCACACTCTCACAGACACAGCCTCTGGGTGTGTCTCCTAGGTAATACCATATCCAGTGAAGTTGATGGTAGGTATTAACCATCATACTTGGATGAAAATTCATCTGGACACCAAAGTCAAGCGAGTCAAGTCTAACGTATTCACTGTGTCACAGGCTCTATCAAGGGGAAAGGGGGCTGTGACACCCCCCCTACTCCCCAGCAGCCTTGCTGGTTATCTCTAGCTTGATTAAAGGGAATGATACTCATTTGTAAATGTATTTGGCAAACTTACCCTGCTATTGTTTCCATTATTTTGCAAATTACAGACATTGAGATGAAGGCTCTATAATTTCCCTGTGCTGCCTTTATTCCGCCTGGGAAACTGGTGTTGCCCTGGCTGGCTTCCACTTTGCTGTTATTTCATTTGAATGCAGCAAATTCTTTATTATGATTAACAAAGACTTCTGCTCCACTCCTCTTTGAATATCAGTCTGCTTGTGGAGATGAGTTGATTGGGAGCCTGCGGTCTACTTGAATCCCTCAAAGACTTTCAAGACAACAGACACCCAAGGATTCCTAAATGACATGTTTTTTGCATGTTCTCCATTTTGAATCTGGGATACATTTAGTAATTTTGCCATTGTCTGGAACTTTTTTTTTTCTCTTCTTTCAACTGTCTGCTTCTAAGTGTCTCCTTCACCCTTTACTTAAATGCCTGAAAAATATGCAAATGCCTGGGTTTGGGTGATTGTTGGGGCTCAGAAAAGTGACAGCCTGAAGGGAAGTCCTCAGCAGCAAGGGTGCCCAGGGAGCTTCTCCAGCCCATGTCTGACCACTCTGTCTTCACGAGCCACAGAAGCCAGACTCCCTCTCCTATGATGTGACGGTAGGAGCCAGAACTCCTTTCTCTAAAACCAGACATAATCCCCCCCCCCCCCAAAACATGACCCTGTCTTTCCTGCCTTTGTGCCTAACCACTTCTCACAAAATGACCTAACTTGCCCTGCTAACACTGTTCCAGACAGGCCCCTGCCCTGTGCCTTGAAGGAAGGCGTGCTCCACAGCGTTCTGGGGGAGCCTGGATAGGCTTGGCTGCCTTTATTCTTTATTCAATCACACTTCCACCTGAGTGTCTTTACAGAACTGAAGTACACAATGGGAAGCTTGTCCTGGGTTTTCAGGTCTTCAATCTGAAGACTCACGAGTCACATAAACCTTCGATCAATCAAACAACTTTCTTTTTCTTTTCTCTTTTTTTCTAGAAAGGGTTTCTCTGTGTAGCCTTGGCTGTCCCAGAACTCACTCTGTAGACCAGGCTGGCCTCGAACTCACAAAGATTTACCTGCCTCTGCCTGCTGAGTCGGGGGTTAAAAGCATGAGCCACCACTGCCAGCTTTCTTATGCTTTCCTCTTATTAACTCCTGTTCCAGGGGTGTTGACCTTTAACATAAGTTGCTTCCCTACGTGTTCTTGCAATATTAAAAGTATCCCTCCTTTTCTTGTGATTTCCTTTTCTTTATCCACATAGCTATCAAGAAGTCTTTTTTTTCCTCCAATATTTTCATAAACAGCCTTGATTCCAGCCACTTTGGGGGCACCTTGAATACATAGCTGGTTTTCAAGTGATAAGTACCCATTAATTACTGAAGCTGCATCACCTTTGTCCAAGCCAGGCACTCTCTCCTTAAATTCCACCTACACGTTTTCCTAGAGCGATGTTCATTGCGCAGATTCTCACCGAGAGCCTGTTTCCTCCTAAAGCCAAGCATGTGCGGGTGATATCACATTAAGAACTCTCTCCTGATATGGAGAGACCATGAGGACATACATGAAGGAAAACTGCCACTGTGTGTGAAAGGGGAACCCCCATCAAAGGCAGGAAGCCCATCCAGCTGATACACACCAATACGGGTGGGAACCTGCACAGCAACCATTTCACTACACAGCTTTCTGGAAACCAAGAAGTGATGCCTTCGGCGAAGGAGGTGAAGGCGACTATCTGGATGGCTGGACAGTGCTCTGGGTGAGAGAAGGTGAAGCGAGCGTCAAATGTTCTTCCACCAACGAACTCTGTCTTCACAGGAGAACAGTAAGGTTTATCCATAAGTGGACAAAAAGAGGTACATGGTATGGTCCAGTCAAGTCAGAATGGGTTCTGGAAGACCATGGAAGGCATCTTCGTGAAGCCCAGTGAGTTGCAGAGGGCCGAGTCCAACATGCAGAGCTAAACTCTCTGAGCCACTGTCACCACAGGGTGTTTGTAGACATCTGCTGCTGCTCCTCCTGGAAGCCCTCCTTCAGATCCTCATGGCTATGACTTGAGAACCCATCTTCCAGATCAAACATCCATACACAAAATTCATTTTTAGTCCCCTTCCCTCTCCTTTTACCTCCTCCTTACTCGGTGACATCAGTGTCTTTGGTTTCTTCCTTCAGCTGTACACCGTCTCAAGGTGAGGGCGGCTCCAACCTTTCCTCCAACGCGCTGGGTGGTATTATGTAAAGGGAGAGTCATCAACAATTGCATCTCACACTTACTGAAAACTCCATGTGTGCTTGCACCTTCCCTGTGCATTACTGACTCCAGCTCACTCGATCTCAGCTCTCTGAGGATGTGTATTAGGCTGGGCCCTCAAGAGGAACAGAATGTATGTGTATTTATTTATAGATGTTTATTAGATTGGTTCCTATAACAGCTGGTTAGCCCAACAATGTCAGTCTGCAACACTGGAGAGGCTGAGGCGCAGAAACTGCCAGTCCAGGAAGCCAGCTGCCTGCAGATGCCCAAATCCAGTGCTGAAAGTCTAGATGTTCACTGGTGTTTAAGACACATCGGAGGCCTAAGAACCTGGAGTCTGATATTAGTAGAAGCAGCAGCAAGCACAGATTTGCTCACTCAGCAAGAGGAAGCATAGCTAGGCACCCCAACTGCCTTTCCTAGGGCCTCTTCTATCTTTGCTGCTCTTTGGGAGTGGTTACGTGGCTACCTGGTCTCCAGGTTCTCCCAGCATCCCTCAGTCCATACCTCATACAGGTATGGCTTGCATGACCTCTCCAGCTCAGGGGCTGGGCTGCCCTTCCCCCAGAAGCTCTTCCCTATATAATCCAGCCATTTTGTTTCCTACCCCTTTTGTACCTTTGGCCTCCTGGCTGTTGAACCTGGTTCCCCTCTCCTTTCCCCTCCCCCTCTCCACATGTCCAGCTCAGTCTGGTCGTGTCTTCTCTTGACTCTCCCACTTAGCTACAACAAACTTTCTCCTCCGCTATGCCCAGGAGCAATCATGTCCTTTCCATTCCATTCTATTTCTTTTCTTCATTTACTACCCATACTGAAGACAGGCCCGTCTGCTCAGTTAGTCCTCTAGAAATGTCCTCACATCACAGAGCAGTGCTTCCAAGCCCTATCAAGTTGACAATCAAGGCTGTCACAAGAGATAGCAGCTGGCAGAGAGGCCCACAGCTGGCTCCGGTGTTGACAGTGCAGGGGTTGAACCACGGATCTAGTGGAGCCAGGGATTCACTGTGTCTGGGCTCCACTGGGTAGATGCTGTCAGATACTGATCTCAGATGCTCTGATCACTGACTACTGCATGCTCAGTTGGGTTGAATCTGCCATCTCTTTAATTGTTACAATAATCGCTGGAATTAGGGCTTCATTTTTATAATTAACATGGAATTGCAACGATACTTGCTCAAGATTATTCAGCTAGGAGGAAAAAGTAGCCATAAATAGTCCTGAGACCATCGCTCTGAACAGTCTACTTTGGAGAACATGGTGAATTTTTTTTTTTTTATCAGACTGAGGGTGCCAGTGAGGCCCCACTGGTGACAAAAATGTAGAGGTCAGTGGACCCTGCTTCTTCCTGTGCTAAGCCTTGGTTCCTGAGGCTCAGGCCACCTGGGCTCAACACATCTCTTGAGAACTTTCAGTGCCCCCTGGAGTATTTACGAGATGATTTGTACATCCAAGAGGAGATGTGGCCTGAGGAGCAGTAGGGAGGAAGGAGTCACATGGTATCAGCATTAACAGTATCTAGAACCAGGGCGTCCTGAGGGGTCCAGGGGTGGAGCCACGTCCTGGGGATGGAGCCACTGTTTTAGCATTTAAAGCAGACATAAATGACTACTCTTTTACTTTCTGCTCTTTCACCGTCCATCGTTCACTTGTCAGTACACAAGGACCACATCAGGATTCGAACCTATGTGGCAAGTACCTCTCTGCATCTAGATTCTTGTTCATCAGCTCAGTGCAGCTTTGCTCTGTGATCCATCTTGTTGAGCTGAGTCCTCCTCGTTCTTCTTGAGAAGAATTCTTTCAGAGTCTCAGTGGTAGTTTAAATATGCCTGGCCCATGGGAAGGGGCACTATTAGGAGGTGTAGCCTTGTTGGAGGAAGCATATCATTGTGGGGGTGGGCTTTGAGAGCCTCCTAGCTGCCTGTGAAAGAGAATCTCTTTTCGGGTTGCCTTTTCTTCTGGTTGGAACAAAATGTAGAACTCTCAGCTCCTTCTCCAGCACCATGTCTGCCTGAACTCTGCCATGCTTCCTACCATGATGACAATGGACTGAACCTCTGAACCTGTAAGCCAGCCTCAATTAAATGTTTGCCCTTATAAGAGTTGCCTTGGTCATGGTGTCTGCTCACAGCAGTAAACCCTAACTAAGACAGCCTCCTATGGTGCATCTGAAAGACCCCCGAAGTGGGGAGACCCTCACTCAAGTCTCCAGATGGCGCGACTCCCCCAAGAACTCACAAAAGACCGTCCTTGCTGCAATCACATGAGGTTTATTCGGGGGAACCAGTGCACTGGGGTGGAGATCATAACCTACGCAGAGGAAGAGGAGTTCGACCCTGAGCAGCTGAAGTCAGGGGCATTTAAAGGAAAAAACCACAAAGCAAGGGGTGGGGAACGGAAAGAATTTTCATTATGGGGAAGTACAGAATGTTCTAAGTTGGTCACAAGGCAGTTGCACAAACATTTTTGTGGTTAGCTAGTTCCTGGAACATTGTGTCTCTGGCCCTGGGGCCAGGCCAAGGTCACCCGTTTCTTAAGGGAAAGAGTGCAGCTGGGTGGGGTTTGGCCAAGCAGGCAATTTCAGTCCTATTTCTGTTTCTGGCTCCAAGTGTGCTAGGGGTCTAACTTTCCTCATAAGGGGGTCAGGTCTTTCACATCAAGCCCTTGCACATCTTAAATATCTTCAGCACTTTATAACATACATCAAACTCAAGGGCAGCCCCTGTAGTCGCTGCATCTCACTGTTTTGTCTAATATGCAACCTCTTTACCCAAAAGCTCCTATTACCTTGTAGGAAATTGCCCCTCCTTCATCTCCAATTGTGTTATCTTGAAGGAGGGGTATATCTGCCTCCAACTGGGCAAGCAGCAGGTCCAGAAAGGGACCTGTGACCTTGTTTGGCCAATCAGCACTTTCCTTTGGAGCTGTGCTTGTGAGGAATGACACAGAGAAGTGAGGGGTAACATTCCAGGACTGCTCAGACTCATCCTGCTGTGATTCTGAGGCCCTGCCCCACACTGCCCTCACACCAGCTCTGTGCTCTCAGGATAATGAGTCAATGACCTGTGAAAGACAACCACAGGCACTCCCATTGCCACTGTTAATGATTCAGACTGAGATAGACTTGGACGGATGAGGGGAAGGTGGTACAGATCTGCTTCTTTTATGTCAACTCATCTTGGCTCCCTGTTAGCTAGCATACAGGTGACTCTGCTGGCCTGCACTCAAGGACCTAGCAATTGCTTACATCGTGACCTGCTGCCACCGCCAGGAGCTACAGGTGTGTGCTGTGGACAAAAAGGACCCATCCACTACTCCGGTTCTCTCTCTCTGTTCTTGGTGTCCCCTCTTTCCCTCTCTGTCCCCCTTTTCTCTGCCCTCATGGCTCTGCTCCCATCTGTTTGCCTGTCTGCCTGTCTGCTTGCCTGTCTGCCTGTCTGCTTGTCTGCTTGTCTGCCTGTCTGCTTGTCTGCCTGTCTGCTTGTTTGCCTGTCTGCCTGTCTGCTTGCTTGCCTGTTTACCTGTCTGCTTGTCTGCCTGTCTGCTTTTTGCCTGTTTGCCTGTCTGCTTGTCTGCCTGTTTACCTGTCTGCTTGTCTGCCTGTCTGCTTGTCTGCCTGTTTGCCTGTCTGCCTGTTTACCTGTCTGCCTGTTTGCCTGTCTGCTTGTTTACCTGTCTGCCTGTCTGCTTGTCTGCCTGTTTGCCTGTCTGCCTGCTTGCCTGTCTGCTTGTCTGCCTGTCTGCTTGTCTGCCTGTCTGCCTGTTTGCCTGTCTGCCTGTCTGCTTGTCTGCCTGTTTACCTGTCTGCTTGTCTGCCTATCTGCCTGTCTGCTTGTCTGCCTGTTTGCCTGTCTGCCTGTCTGCTTGTTTGCCTGTCTGCCTGTCTGCTTGCTTGCCTGTTTACCTGTCTGCTTGTCTGCCTGTCTGCTTGTCTGCCTGTTTGCCTGTCTGCTTGTCTGCCTGTCTGCCTGTCTGCTTGCCTGCCTGTCTGCTTGCCTGCCTCTACCTGTTCCCCAGGTCCTCACTCCCCTCCCCTCTCGCAATAAACATCTTTCACACCAGGTACAGTGCATGGCATAATTACTCAGGGCACACCTTGGCGTGGGCCTGTCTGTGGGGCCAGGGAGCCATAGAGCTGTGGGGAGCGGGCCTGGAGCAAGAGTGGGGTCAAGTTGTGCCCAAACCCCAGAAATCTCATCCTGACATCAGCAGGAGTAGGATCCTTGTCCTCCCCCCACCCACCCTGGGCCTGCATGTCCTGTGTAGACCTGTGCCCCCACCCTTGCCTCACTAGGGGAGGTTATATAGCCCAGTTGCCAGGTTAAATTTCCTTTGCCCTTATAAGGCCATGTCCAGCAGCAACTAGAATTCCTGATGCAAATGAGGCATCCCCAGAAACATTGTTCCATTATGGGATGAACACTCACCCCATAACTCTTACCCACAGAGGTTTCAGTAGCCTTTGTTACGCCCAATTGAATGAGCTTACATTGATGCCTGCCTCCTGAGACTCTTGCTTCTCCTTGTGCCTACCTGTCACCTGAGCTCTCCACCAGGTCTGATCACCTAGCCCCTGCTGTTACGGGAGGGGAAGCAGTGGGACTGACCCCTGCCACAGGCCCTCCCTCACTGCATCGTATTCCATAACACTCCCATCAATCTCAGGCTGCTCTTACTGCCCAGGTCTCTTACACTGGTCACTTTCCTAAATTTGTCCCCTCCAAAGCCCAGAGGCCTAGGATTATTTCTCTATAGTCCCACAATCCAAATAACAATATATGCAATTGCTTTCTTCAGAAGGACAGCTGCCCCTGCAATCCTATGGTTAGATGCCATAACTTCTCATAGCTTAAAAAACAGATACCTCTTAACACTGAGAGGCTCCATCTGTGAGCCAGGTGACAGGGTGGCTTCTTGGAGCCATGCTGAGTGGAAAACACATTGTGAGCCAGGCTCTGTCCTGCATCTGCTGGTGGTTCTACCCAAGCAGCAGAATGGACATCCTAAGGTGAGCTGGTGTCTTGCACCATGGCGTGGTATAGAGGGAGTCCTTTGGGAGTTCCATGTCTGAATCTGGGTGGATGAGGAGGTGAGGGTATTGTAGTGAGCTTTCCCTATAGTGCTTGACCTATTGGTGGAAGTTCCGGTCACGTCTGCATTTCAGTAGAATATTTGAGGATTTCCCATGCTTGAGTACTAAACAAATCACCAGAATCAAGAAATTGAGCTTTGTGCCAGGAAAGATGTTTGCTAGCCTGAGGAGAGCAGAGAGGAGCAAGGAGAGACATCTGTCTCCTGGTCAGCTCCCTGGGTGTTACACTCACCATGGATGCCTTCTTCCACTAGACCACGCATGTGAAGGGCCTGTCTACCTTCCTGCAGTTCCAGAGTCTCCTGGTGTGCTTTGATATGTGGCCTCAGAGACACATCTTCCTGGAGTTTCTGACTCCAGCTTAACTCAGCAACTGCAGCTTCCCAGGGGAGCTTTTCTTCAGAACACAGTGTGGCTCCATGCTTTCTCTCTGAACAAAAAAGAGCCCCTTCCTGCCATGCTGCACTAAGGCAGGGGGTCAACCAAGTGGGTTCATTGCTTTGTATTTATATGCATGTGTGCGTGCATGCATGTGTGTGCGTGCATGCGTGTGTGTGTGTGTGTGTGTGTGTGTGTGCGTGTGCGTGTGCGTGTGCGTGTGTGTGTGTGTGTGTGGTTTTTATGCACTGTGCACTCAAATGCTGATTTCTGTACTGGGAGAACTGGTTGCAGTCCCGACTTTGGTATTGTTATTATTATGAATGTTATTATTCTTATTATGGCTTGGCACTTTGTAAAACACTGTTCTCCACCCTCTTCTGATCGTGCTGTAACGAGCTTAACAGCCTATAGCTGGGCAGTGGAGGAAAAGGGGTATCTCCAAGCCCAGAGACAGGGAAAAGGTCTCAGGTGGGATGGGGGAAGGGGGACTAGCCATCGGGACAGGGATGAAAGAGGCCAGGGCAAGACCAAGATGGCAGGTGCCAGGCACATGGCTGGGAATTAGGCCAGGCCAGCATAGTCAGGTTAGAATAGCTCAATGTCTGCCCATCTACAGTGCAAGAAGCTTTTAATAAATATAAAGATCAGGAACAAAAGAGAGTGTAAAAAAGCCCATTCTTTAAAGTGTGTGTCTGTGTTCATGTATGTGTTTGATAAGCAGGCCAGCTGACGGAGCCCTAGGAACACAGCTGTCTGCCTCCCCAGCACTGAGATTAAAATCTTACACCAACATGCCTCCCGCCCCCGTCTCTGTCTCTCTGGGTTCAATCCAGCGATTGAAATCTTAGTCTTAATTTTTGTGATCAAGCACTTTACCCACTGAGCTGTCTCCTCAGCCCCCATTTCTTTGTGTCTCTGTCCCTTGCACTAATGGTTCCACTGATGGGTCCTCATCCAGTTACAGCTCAGACACTTGTGTGTAGGGAGGGTGTGGGCCGAGATCATCTCCCAACTACTTAGTGGGCAGAGGCTGGGCTTAGAAATGTTGGAAATCCCATTTGACTTCAGCAACTGGAAAGGATCCATTTTTCTCTTTGTTGTGGAGGTGAAACCTGGATATTGAGACACTCAGCGAGCTACTTTCCCAAAGTTGCACAGCCTGGAGCTGCACTGCAGGGGCAGGAGCCTGCGTTCATTTTGCTCAGAGCTGCAGCTGCAGAAGGATTTTCATAGCACAGCCCATCATCTGAGGAAGCTGGAGGACATATACCCATTTGTCTCTGCTTGTGGTTGTTTAGTATCTGGACTTGGGACAAAGGACGGAGGTGCATATTTTACATATCAAAAGCATACCTGGTCTCCAGGTTCTCCCAGCATCCCTCAGTCCTTACCTAACATACAATGCCACCAGCCCAGGGGCTGAGCTGCCCTTCCCAGAGAGTATCCCCCCCTCTTCTTACTCTCTCCTTTCTCTCTTTCTCCTCCCCCCTCCCCATGGCAACTCCCCTGTCCTCAGTCCTTGAGGCCAGTGAACTTATCCAAGAACACCTTCCCAAATAAACCTGCATTTAATATATTCGAACAGGCTTGAATTGGCTCATTTCATGAGTGGAGAAATAACCTATCAGATGGTGCCAAACCTGGGGGGAGTTGAGTTCTCAGCCTGATGAACTCAGTCTTTCCTGGCCAAATGGAGACCACTTCTGTCTCTCTATCCATCTCCGATGTATATATCATTTCTTCGGACTCTGAGTACCCATCCTCAGCTAGTCTATTAGGGTCTAGGACCCTCCATGTTCTCTCTGCTGAGTGGAGATAGAATTAGCCCCATCTCAACAAAGTTCTTTGTTTTGGGGGGCTTTTGATACAGAGATGTCTTATCTGAGGTTACAACTCCACGCATTTGGGGAATGCCAGTTCCATAGTGTTGGGATCTCTGGAGAACACTGGGAAGATGGTTGCCAGGGCATCTAAAACAAGACTTTATTCAAATTGGTCTGAATTCCCAATGTCCAGGTTTTTGGAAGCTGCTCTTATCTCTCCCACTCTCCCTTCACTGCACTGAGGACAGCCCCCCCCATGGCTGCACCTCTGCCACACCCCCGCTGAACCCTCTCCCCCAGCAGCAGCAGTGTTTGCAGTGGTGCTGGTGAACCTCTAGCCCGCTCATTTTGAATCACCCGCCACACCAATGGGCAGGAAGAAAGTACGCATACTGGGTAAACAGCCCACAACTGGTCACATCTTGACTTTGGGATAGAAGGTCAAATTTTGGCCTCACCACCATCTTGCTTAAGGGCAACAACATGTCACATGAGCAGACCAGGAAAGCACGTCTCCAAAAGATACATCTAAATTGAGACAAGATTTTTTAATATGATTTCTGTACTGTATTGACAAATTGTTTACAATATTGCTCTACGTTTTCACTCATTGAAAGATGGTTTATTTTAATACTACTTGAGAGGGTTACAACATTAAAAAGGTTAAAGGTCACTGCTATGTAGTTTGGCCTTGTTTTAGCTAATATTATTAAGCTTTATGGAACCCCTGCTTTATGTTTGCTGGATAACTAGAAACAGACATATTGTCTAACCCAAATATGCTTAGTAGGCACTGGTCCCCAAACCTGTCAGAACTTCTGAATGTCATGTACAATCTTAAACTTAAGATGCTTCAAATGACAGAGACTCCCAAATCCTAGCAGTGACACCCCTAAGGTTTCCAAGAAGATACAGACACAACAAGAAAGGACTCCACGTGGATTGTGGTACCATAACCACTGGTGAGAATGCATTGCCTTGATCCCTGCTGAGGCCCAGCCTGAACTGTGGATATACAGGACACCAGAAATGCCTTGACTTGCTTAAGTCAAAGCTTATGTCTTCCAAGTTCCTCCTCCACAGGAAGGCCTCTCAAATTTGCTGGGCCTGGAAGCCAAAGATTGATCTTGCCCTGGGACCTGTGTCCCTAATGAAGCCATCGACATCACAGGAACCTAGTGGGGTGACTGTCTGGATAATAGGTAAGTCTGTCATTTTAATTGACAATAGGCCATTTAGGTTACAATGTATCCTTTGCAGGTCTCTGAGGGGTTTGAACCTAGTGATCTCATGGTAAATAATTAGGTCTGAGGATATATAAGCTTCTAAGAAACTATTTGAAGGTCTAGGAAGATGTTTTGAGGTTGGTAGATTCAAGTTATCAAGAATTTATCTTTTTGTAAACTTAAAAAGATTCTCATTAGCTTTAGGGTATCCACTCAAATCCACCTCCCACAGCCAATGGACTCAGGATAAGAACTGTCAGTTAACAGCCTGCTTCCTTCCTACCTGCCTATTCCTGAGGGTGGGACCTATTTCCTTTCTCCGTTCTAGGAACCCACCCCTCCCTCAACTACCAAGACCATGGGTAGAGAGTTTCGAATGTACACCCAAGAAAAAGTTGTCTCCCTAAACTCTGTAATTATCTTCTGCCCCTAACATCTAAATGTTCTCTCAGAACCTGCATCCAGGAAAGGTCTAAAACAGTTACCCACAGGTGCTCTGGTCTACCCCACAGCCGCTTCTACTGGGCCTGCACTTTCTTACCTGCAAATGGTCGTCCCACAGAGATCCTGGACAGCAATGGAAGAGCCAACTCTCCCAGGACTTGACCAGCACCCCAGTTTTCTTAGGTTCCCCCAAAACAAAACTGTGCCCCAATGTCAGCAGGAAGTAGTCATGGACAATTAAGGCATCCTTATTCATCATCATCTGATAGGTTATTTCTCCACCAGTAAAATGAACCAATTCAAGCCAGGTTAGATTATATAAAAGACAGGTTTGTTAGGAAGCTGCTTTTGGGTGAGTTCACTGGCCCCAAAGATTGAGGCCAGGGGAGTCGCCATGGGGACTGGGGGAGACAGAGGGAAAGGAAACACATGCAGAGCAAGAAGAGAAGAAGGAAAGGAGAGAGACCAAAATGTCTGGATTATATAGGGAGGAGCCTCTAGGGGAAGGGCAGCCCAGCCCTTGGGCTGGAAAGTTCAGGGTTGGGGGTAAGGTATGCCAGATGGGGACTGAAGGATGCTGGGAGAACCTGGAGGCCAGGTCTGCTTTGATATGTAAAATATGCCCCTCAGTCCTTGTCTCCTGGTCTGAAAGGAAACAATTGTGACCTGGGCTTGTCTAAAAGCAGGGCACAGAAGGCAGGGGTGGTCTCCATCTTTGCAGTTCTTGAGCTGTGAATGAACAATCATCCCTCTTTCATCTAGGACTCAGTAATGGAGGTTGCAATTTTGTTAGCACAGAAAACCGGAAGCAAGCTCATTTCCCCCGTGGCTTCTGTCTTAAGAGGGCCAGCATCTGCTGACTTCTTGTCAATATTTGCTTTCCTGGTCACATGAGCAGAGAGAGGATGAGTCAGAGTTAACTGACTGCTAAATTAAGAAAGCATAACCAGTGTGCTTTCTTCAGAGTAGACTCGGCGAAGCCAGAACCTTTCCCCACCGCAGCCATGCCACACCCTCAGTAGCAAAGGCATTCCTCAACCCTGCTAAGCTGGCGGTGGGCTGTGGTGAGCAAGGTAAGGATTGGCCTTCTCTTAAGAGCTGTAGGGTCTGAGGATATTCACCTCTGCCTACTAATGCTGAACCTCTCGACGGTGGCTCCACTCCCTCCCACCCTTCCCTGCTCCCCAAACTGAATGAAATGGAGCACATCACACTGGGCCGTGCCATTTCTATCAC
Source organism: Uromys caudimaculatus (assembly GCA_028551405.1). Lineage (NCBI taxonomy): Eukaryota > Metazoa > Chordata > Mammalia > Rodentia > Muridae > Uromys > Uromys caudimaculatus. The sequence goes on along the minus strand of CM052707.1, from coordinate 678,138 downwards.
ACCACAAGGTACTCCTTGACCGCTAGCAGTCTCAGAACTGTGGCCCCGTCAGGAACCTATGGAGATACTCAGAGTGACATCCTCAGGTTATAGATAAAAGGGACCCAGCAAGGCTGAAGCAGGTTCATGAACTCTGGCTTCCATCCCAGGAAGGAAAACCTTTCTTCTGAAGATCACTTCCACACAGGAAGCCAGGAAGCATGGGATGAGTGAAAGTTAAATCAAACCAGTATCATCACAAAACACAGGCAGCTCTTATTCCAAAGGGAACAAGCGATTGTTTACTGGAGAGGGCTCAGCAGGTAAAGTAATTACCTTGTAAACATGAAGACCTCAGTTCAATTATGTTAAAACCCATGTTTAAAAAAACAACCAACCAGCAAGCACCTTTAATCCTAGCACTTGGGAGGCAGAGACAGTAGTATCTCTGAATAAGAGGCCAGCCTGGTCTACAGAGTGAGTTCCAGGACAGCCAGGGCTACACAGAGAAACCCTGTCTTAGAAAAACAAACAAAAACAAGGTAGTGACCCATAAGGAAGGCAGCTAAAGTTGCTTTCTGACTTCCACAGGTATAGGCACACAAACAACAGAGGAGGGGACAGAGGGAGAGGGCATTAATCTGAAGTAAATATAAGTGACTGTGGCAAAGGAGGTCAGATTCACATTGCCCAAGATTTGCAACCTTGAATGGGTTACAAGAACTCCCACGGCATGAAAGTCATAAGTCAATGGATGTATTAAATACATTGGTGGGCTATGTAGCAAGAGCAGGGACTCTGCTGTAGAGCGCAGACATCCGATGGGGACATTTTTAGCTTTAGGCTGGAAAAAGCTAGCGGTCTTCTAAGAATAATTCCAAATGTTTCCTCTGCAGTCAAGAAGATACTAGGTTAGATACAGAGGTGGGCAACAAGTGCCTTCAAATAAGGCTAAATACATTGCAAGACAATTTTGGCTGTCTGTAGAAGCCAGGAAGTCCTAACCATCAGCCAGGAGGCAGCATCTTCCACAAGTGTGACCTTTGCAGTGCACTTCAGTTCACACCAGCAAACCAGCCTCAGGTTCACACTTACCAGCCAGCACACTTCGCAGGGGTGGGGACCTCGGCTGAAGAGCCAGGTCTCTCCCTGAGCGGGCCGGTCCGCTTCCTCATCTCTGCACGGCCAAATCCACTTCATATCAGATTTGCTGACTTGACTTAGACTTCAATTTCTCATCTTTCCCAAATGAAGAAAGGAGGTCAGACACTTGGATTCCCTCCCACAGACACTAGATTGCCTGCTCCTAGCTTTATTTTTATGTACTGTCACACTCTTTGGAAACCATTGGTGATTTTTTTCTCCAGATGAATGTCATCGTGGCTCTTTTCATCCTGGAGTTTTGGTACAGGCTAGCGCATGGGCAGGGGTAGGCCTTAGTAACATGGGGCAGAATAAGAAGAAACCCTCCTGTGTCTAGTCGCTGTTAGGGTCCAAAAATCACTGAAGGAAGACCCCAGACTCAAATAGCATGCAAAGGCAAAGAACGTTTATTCTGCAGAAATTACCAGCATACAGAGGTCAGCCATTCATCAAAATGGTGATGACCAGAAAGGCTCATAGGCTCCCTTTTATGCAGTGCTAGGGGGATTTTCTAGAAGGATTAAGTAACCTCTAATATGATTGGTAGGGGCAAATCAGTGACATTAGTACAATTTTGATTGGTTACTAAATTTTATTATATTTAGTGAGAAGACCTTGAAGAGTTTCTGAGACAGGTTAAGTTCTGGTATTGCTATCATCTCCAGCCAGGTGTTCCAGGAGCTGACTCCACTTCAGATTTATCCTCCCTAAGTCAGGGTGGTCACTGATCAACGGCCCATTACCAGTGGCTTCCTCTGAGCAGACCAGTTTGCTTCCTGGGAAATTGGAAAGGTTTATTCCCAAGGTTTTTGGATATCTGAGTCACCACTGTCATCTTCACCTGGATTGTGCTGGGTATCCAGCATCATGTCAGAGGTGCATTATGACACAGTCACCAAGATGGCTAATAAACAGCTTTTAGAGAGCATGAGGCCCGAGAGGCACAGCTAACAGAAGATGAAAGCCCAAGTCAGGTTTGAGTTTGGAAGTGACAGACTGACGCCACAGTTTACAAGGTCATCATCACCCACTGACCCTTTGAAGTTGACTGTTTACACGTCTCCAAGGTCTTGGGTCTGGTGCAAACTCTCCTGCTTCCTGCTTGGGCATGGATGCCACCTTTTCTGTCTTCGTTTCGTACAGGACCTGTAGGACTGTTGCAAGGGTGAAACAGTCGTGCCACATATGAAGAATCCCCCACCAATGGTAAGGGTGTGACAGTTTTACTTTCTTCCCTTCTAAAGAGGTGCCTGGATCAGCCCAAAGCAATGGAGTACACTTTTTAATGGTAATTTGAAAAGTTTAAATTTGATTTGTTTGTTTGAGGCAAGATTCTCTATATCCCAGGCTGGTCTTGAACTCACAATGTAGCGGAGAATGACCTTGAACTCCATCTTCCTCCTACCTTACAAAAACTGGGCGGAGTGCTCCACTGTCTGGAGTTCAGACATGCGCCACCAGACCCTGGACAGGCAAGTGTTTAGATGTACTTTTATCCATTTTGGAAACTAGGAATTTGGCATAAGTTTGGTCAGTCAGAAGAAACCCCAACAGCCCTTACTGTGGAGATTTTAGAAAACCTAATGATCACTCAGAGCTCATCAGAAGTATAGTGGGTCATCTCAGGTCCCTGGAGCCAGAGGCAGGAGGAGGCTGAGACTCTGAGTCAGTCTGGCAGTGAGCTACACAGTGAGCCTATCTCAAAAATTCTGTGTGTTGCCCTGGATGGCCTGGAAATATTGCTAGCCTCAAAAGTTGCCATCATGGGTTTAGGGAGAAGACTCAGTGGACAAGACCTTTGCTGTATTCAGATCCCCAGTACCCACTATTTTTTAAAAGCTGGTTGTGGACATGCCCTCCCATAACCCCAGTTCTGTGTGGTGTGGAGGCAGGAGGATTATTGGGGCTTTTGAGCCAGTGGCTTAGCTCTAGGTTCAGTAAGAGACCCTGTCTCAGAGGGGGAAAAGCACATAACAGTACAAGTATATCTTCTGGGCTACACACATGCATGGACACACATCTCTAAACACACACACACACACACACACACACACACACACACTTCCTTTGTTTCAAAACCTCCAAGTCATAAGAAAATATGAGAAATAGAGAGAGAGAGAATTCACAGCCCATGGCCTCCTGCTTCCTCGCTCTTTCTTGCTGACCTGACAAGTTAAAAGTGAATTCTTTCCTCGGGGCAGTTCAAACATCTGAGCAATATTATGCAAGAGGAAAACCCTGTTTGTTCTTCCCATATGGGCCTCTTGGACTTTAGTTCCCTGAACATCTTCTGAGTCTGGAAAGTTTCCAGGTGGCAGAGAACAGGCAGAGTCTCTGGGAAGGAGGAGCATTCTGCTCAAGATGTGGCAGAACTCTTTGATCGGGGCCCCTGCCAGCTACTCGAAGTTCAAGGAACTTGACAGACAGAGGCTGTTTATGGAAGACCTGAACCTGCTGGTTCAGCCATCTCATGCCTAGCTCTCTGTCTCATGGGGGGGGGGGGGGTGTTCTCTGTCTGATGAGGTTCAAAAATGGCATTTACCCTGAACTACTGCAGGCCTTGGCCAGATGGTGTCCCAGTCTATCAGCCTCATGGTGCCTGGGAGAGGAAGCCAGTCTGTCTCTCTGTCTCTGTGTGTGTCTCTCTCTGTGTTTTACTCAAATAGTTGAGAAAAAAGACAGACAGCTAGACAGATTTCTAGCAAACAGACAGTGACAGTCCAGACTAGTAAAATAGTCAATTTAACTCTTTGCCCTGCGATGATTAGTGATTTATTTTGTATTTAACCATCTTCCAATCCAAGAGAGTCAGAAAGTGAGGGAAACTATGTATATATGCTAGACTTGGAAGATCAGACAACTTCAATTATTATAGTAGCAACAAGAAGGTTAGTATTCTGCAGATCTTAACCTTCTGAGGTGCATGCATAGATGAAACAGATGCTGCCAACCTGGAAGGGTTCCTACTTAAAAAAAAAACAATAAAAAGAGGCAGTATGGAATCCATAGCTACTCTTCATGTAGATGTAAGATTACATGGTCTGAGGATGAACAGATGGCTCAGTGGTTAAGAGCACTGACTGCTCTTCTGAAGGTCCTGAGTTCAAATCCCTGCAACCACATGGTGGCTCACAACCATCCATAAGCGAGCAAGGCCAGAGCGAGTGGGGCTGGAGAGAGAAGAAAAAGTGTCTGAAGATAACTACAGTGTACTTACATATAATACATAAGCAAATTTTTTTTTTTTTTAAAGATTACATGGTTTCCTGGAGCAAAGAACAACTTTGACTTAGGCAGGAAAGATTCCAATTATGGACCTAACTAGACAATTCGTAACACGTTAATGTTGTTTGGAATTGCTTTTCTCTCCATAAAGTGAGCCCCTTATTTATAGGAGAGTAGAGGATCTCAGTAGAATTCTAGGTACAAAAATACTTGTGGATTTGGGGCCTGGCGAGACGGCTCATTGGGTAAATTGCCTGCCGTCAAGCCTGACATGAGGCATGGTGGGAGGAGAGAAGCGATTCTGGCAAGTCATCCTCTAACCTCTGCATGTAGGCCCTTCCACACGATAAAGAAATATAATAAAGAATTGAAAATAGTTTTTCCCAGTTAAATGTTCTTGGACAACCAATAAAGAACCCCCTCTCCAGAGGTGAAAAGAAGCTTTCCTCCTTCTTCTAAAACATATATTTATTCAGTTATTTATTTCCTGAGGACAAGTTGCAATGGTCGATTGTCTGAATCTGCCATTGGGTTCCAAGAATTGACTGGAGTCTTCCAGCTTTATCCTCGCCACCGTCCTGGCTCCTCCTTCTTTCTCAGGTGGAGCTGGGCAGCCTTGGGCTCGCCCCAGTCTACACTCTTCCCATGGGGCTCAGCACAAGCTTCTGTGTCCTGGCTCCTCCTTCTTTCTCAGGTGGAGCTGGGCAGCCTTGGGCTCGCCCCAGTCTATACTCTTCCCATGTGGCTCAGCACAAGCTTCTGTGTCCTGGCTCCTCCTTCTTTCTCAGGTGGAGCTGGGCGGCCTTGGGTTCGCCCCAGTCTACACTCTTCCCATGGGGCTCAGCACAAGCTTCTGTGTCCTGGCTCCTCCTTCTTTCTCAGGTGGAGCTGGGCAGCCCTGGGCTCGCCCCAGTCTACACTCTTCCCATGGGGCTCAGCACAATCTTCTGTGTCCTTTCGTGAAAGCACTGTGGACCATAGCTGCCCTTTTTATCCCCTAAGATATGTTGACTTAGTTATGCTCACTCGTTTTGTCCATAATTCACATTTCTTTTTTAAAAAAACCTGTGGATACCAGAAGCCAGGCTGACTGAACCTCAGGTGCGGCGCCTACTCTGGCTTCTCCCGAAGTAGAGAAAGCACCGTGCAAGATGTCCTTACTTCCCACCCTCTCCCACCTCGTGGAGGGCCGTCCTTGTGCCTGGCCTTTTCTAGGAGCTCCCACACTGCTTTTTGGCTCTCTCGGGCCATCCCTACCTTTGAGGTGGGTCTCTGCGAGGGTGTCTTTGCTACTTCAGGACCAGGGGGAGTCACACCTGCCTGTAGGTCCTTTTTCTCTCCCTTTGGCCTTGTGGGAGGAGGAAGCAAACACATTTCTAAGCAAGAACATCTTCCTCTCCTGCTCAGGCCACACAGTCCTGCCGCCTTCAAAAGCACAGTTGCTTTCTCTGTTTAATTTTCATCATGACCGTAATGCCTGAGACTTAATACATGGTCCAAAGGCTGAGCATCAAAATCTGACTGCTCCTCCCCAGGGGTCACCTGAGAGTCCCTCCTTCCTTTCTTCCCACTCCTTCTGTCCTCCCTCTCTCCTTTCTTCCCCCTCTCTCTCCTTCTTCAACTGTTGACATCACTACAAGCCTGCTCCTCCAGGGCCTGGCCCTCCCCTGGACCCCCTTAGGAGACTTCCTTTCTTCTTAAGAATGCTTGTTCTATCCCTAACAGCTCAGGCAGGGTTTAGTGTTTCCAGACAAGCCCACACCAGCTGACTCGTGCCAAATGCTTCTACGATCCCCCTGGGCTTCCATGCAACATGTCCAGAGCAGACTAGTTCAGGGTCAGGGTTAATTGCTGAGACACAAGCCTGAACCAACAGTAACCACGAGAATTAAAAAAAAAAAAAAAAAAAAAAAAAAAAAAAAAAAAAAAAAGGAAAAAAAAGGCAGACTTTGGATTCTCCCAGTTCTGGAAAAGTAGGTCAAACTGGCCTTGCCTATGGTTGGCTAGACTACTCCACCTGACATCTGGAGTCTCTACAGAGCAATCCATACAGCCTGAGAAAAGACAGACATAGCCGGTGCTGGAAAATGCATGTATTTTCAAGTTCAGAGAGGATTTGTTGCTTAAGGCACCTCTCCAATCTAACAACATCAACTTGATGTTGTTATATTGGTTTATGTGAATATGTACATATACACATGTATATGTGCATTGTGTGTGGGCATGCACACATGAGTGTAAGTACCTATGGAGGCCAGAAGAGGGCGCTATATCTCCCAGAGCTGGAGTTACAGGCTGATACTGTGAGTCACCTGATGTGGATGCTGGGAAACAATCTCGGTTTTCTGCTCTAGCAGTTCACACTATTACCAGGGAATCTCTCTATTCCCTCCATCCTTATCTTCCCAGAGCTAAGAGTTGCTCTGAGGGCATTGTTTAAACCTCTTTGTTCTCTCTGTTTGCTTGATCTGCATGTTCCAGACTGTAGTCAGGTTTTATGTTCATTCTGAATGCAATCAGGGAAGATGTCCCAGTAATGTTTTCAGACCTGTTAGACTTAAGAAATTATCTAGGTGAGAAAATGGAGCAGATATTCTCAACAAGCAACAGCTTGGAGGAACCACACAAATACAGCCCTGGTGTCACCTCACATGTAGAGGGCATGAACAAGGGCAGATGCTACCCTAAGCAATTTCATTATGGAAGGTCTTGATGTGGGGGTAAGTCATGGCAAATCACCACAAAACAATTTACCTGAACATACACTTATCATCTTATAGTTATTACTCATGACATTAGAGCTATTATACTTAAAAGTCCCAAATAAGATTCAGTTGGGCTGAAATCCAAGTGCCAGCAGGGCTGAACCCCTTTCTCAAGACTCCAGGGAATGTTTCATTTGCCTTTCCTCGTCTAGAGGTCTCCTCCCTACATTTTTTGGCTTCTGGTCCCATCCTGGCTCTTCATAGCCCTTTGCATAACGTCTTCCAATTGCTTGCCTTCTCCTTCCTTTTTCTATTTTTAGCAAGCCTTGTGATTAGTCTGAGGCCACTTGGATAGTCCAGGGTCGTCTTCCCATCTCAGATCAGCTGATTTGCAGCCTTAACAGAGTTTCCAGTTTCTAGGGATTAGCATGTGACCATCTTCAGGGACCAGCTCTTCCACCCACACAGATGGGGAGCTACTGAGGTCGTGAGCAAAGGGGCGTGACTCTGTAGTGAAGGAAACAGTGATTATGCTTGTGTGGTAGGAAGCTGGAAGTGTCTTATGGGAGCTTAAGTAGAAAGGCCAAGTACTTCAGAGGCAACACTTGGGAGCTGTCTTAGTTAGGGTTTACTGCTGTGAGCAGGCACCATGACCCAGGCAACTCTTATAAGGACAACATTTAATTGGGGCTGGCTTACAGGTTCAGAGGTTTAGGCAGGAGCATGGCAGCAGCCAGGCAGGCATGGTGCAGGAGGAGCTGAGAGTTCTACATCTTCATCTGAAGGCTGCTAGGAGAAAACTGGCTTCCAGGCAGCTAAGATGAGTCTTAAAGGCCAACCCCACAATGACATACTTCCTCCAAGGCCACATCTACTCCAACAAGGCCACACCTCCTAATAGTGCCACTCCCTGGGCCACTCACAGTCAAGCTTACCTTGGAGTTCTTGGGAAAGTTTAATAGAATTAAGCTCAGACCTATCTTCTAGCTCCCAGGAAAAGACAGCGTTTGTACAACCTGGTTTATTACGGATAACTTAGGGACAAAGATTAAGTCCTCACAAAGCATATGCTTACTTTTCCCAAGAAGATAAGTTTTTAGCTTATGAAATGAGGGGGCTGCTGGACTCAGTCATCTCTGAAGTTCCATCAAGACTAATTTCCCTTACTCTACGAGAAGGCTAGATACTGTTTCTGTCTTGCTTGCCGGTGGCTTGGAGGGAATTCAGTATTGAATGAGAAGACCTTTGCAAATATAACATAGGGGCACCACAGCAACATGCCTGCAGCTACCGACCCATAAAGACAAAAGAGTGACGGGCAGAAATGCAAACTATGAATAGGGCTTGGGGGCATGGTCTGGACAGCAGGAACGTACTGGCAAGCATACCAGGCAGCTACTGACATCTGCTGTCAGGGAGGAGAGAGAGGCGAATGCTGGCTCTTAGCTCTCTTTCTCTTTTAATTCCATTCAGGACCCCAGCCCATGTAGTGGTGGGGTTAGAGTGGTTCTCTCCACAGAGTGAACCCGGTTTAGAAACTCCCTCATAGAGATTTGTCTCCCAGGTCCGTCTTTCTGCCTTAACAAGATCTTCAGTCTTTCTGCTTAACAAGATCAACCATCACACAGTCCTTAAGATCTGCAGCAGGAGGCTGGGGAAGTGTTCGGGACAGCAGGTGAGGTTACAGGAAGGGCTACGTTTTCTATATCTAGTGGGGCTGGGACATGGCGGTGGCCAAAGGCTGTCTGGGAAGAGCCCTGCTCCAGCATGGAGGCCTCTCTCAGGCAGGGATTGAGCAGTCCCCAGTGGCACACTGTTAGTGTCCCTTCCAGTGTCCAAAGGTGTCACTGACTCTCAACATCAAAGGCTAGCATGATGGTGGCTTCACGACAGACTGAACAGTGAGGCTTAGAGTGTGTGCCTTACTTCTGTTAGTCCTTCTTGCCCAGGCTTTTCATCTCCCAACGGGGACACCAAGTACCAATTTGAGAAAAGAAGAAGTCAAGTGATGGGGGTTGGGGGGGAAGGCAGACCAGCCCAGCCACCTCGGTCACTCCAGACTCCTAGAGGTCAGTGGTGAGGGAGAGGCCAGGAGTGACAGGGAAGAACATTAGAGATGAATAAGTGTGAGTTTGGTTTGAGACACAGAGACAGCTATCATTAGCTGGGACCTGGACAGGTAGAGCACTTGTCACCAGAATGAAAATGGCAAAGTGTGGAAGTAAGAGATGTGCCCCATCATCTCAGAGACAGGTCCGAGCGCCTGTCAGGTGGCCTCTCTATCTGCAGATCTGGTTTTTCTGAGTGTGGCCTCTGACCTCTCTTTGTCCTTGACTGAGAGGTCTTACTAATGACGCTCAGAGCGGTTCATGTCACCTGCGTCCTTGCTTGCCACCTGCACTATTCCACAGTGCACAGGCCGTCAAATGGATGTAGCTGAGGATGAAGTATCTCTTTGTCTGCTCTTGCTTGGTTTCCCAAGTATTTCTGAATGGGTCAAGGATACAGAAGGGAGAAGCTCTCATTTCTCCAAATGCTGGCTGACAGCCTCACAAGTCTACTGAGCGCTTGCTGTCCTGTTCCTGCCCAAAGTCCCTGGGTTCATTGTCTCACCTCTCTTTGGCTACATTAGAGTTAGCCCTTCCTCCAGCTGAATTAGAGCCTTGTACATCAGCCAAAACCCAGTGTGGATTAGACAACTAAAGATGTCTTTTCAAGTGAAACAAAGAAATTTGATTAGAGCCAGGCAGGGAAGTGCTTCCAGTCTGACATCTGGCTTTTTACCCTCGTTCTGTAGCCACCAGCAAGGAGCTGATTGGTGGGAACCTACCCAAGGCTTGAAGGTGACAGAGCGGCCACTGAAGGATCTGTGGCTGCACCCATAGTGAGGAGGTCGATATGATATGTATGTTGGCATGTGCATGTGTGTGTAGCTAGCTTCAGCTGTCAATTGATACAAATCTATACATACCTGACAAGAGGGAATCTCAGCTGAGGGATTGCCTCCATTAGAGTTGCTTGTTGCTATATCTGTGAAGCATTTTCTTTTCTTTAAAAAATTTAGACTTATTTATTTTATGTTTATGAATGTTTTGCATATATATGCACATATGTTTGTATGTATGTATGTATGCATATGTACCACGTGCCTGCCTGGTACTTGTGGAGGTCAGAAGAAGATGTCAGGTCACCTAGAGCTGAACTTACATGTTATGTGTAGCTGTGAGTGCTGGGGATTGAACCCGCGTCTTCTGCTGAACTGCTAAACTATCTCTCCAGCCTGTGAGGCATTTTCTTAATTGTTAATTGATTTAAGAAGGTCCATCCCAGTGTGATGTTATCCTTTCCTATGAGAGCTATGTAAGAAAGGTGGTCCAACATGAACCCAGGTAGAAAAAACATCTGTCAAGTTCCTCCGTGTCTCTGCCTCAGCTCCTGCTCCAGGCTGCTGCCTTCAGTGAGCCTGCTGGGGCTTTCCCTGGTGACAGACTGTAACCAGTAAGCCACAAACCCTTTCCCCCTCAAGTTGTTCTTGGTCAGTGTTTTATTGCAGCAACAGAAACCAAACTACCGCGATGTGTATGTGTGCCTGCATATGTGTGTGTACGTATAACATGATGTGTATGTGTGCCTGCATATGTGTGTGTGTACACAAAAGTGCTGTGTAGTTCACAGGCAAGAGGAAGGGAGGGCCAGACATGAAGGAGACATGACAAACTAGCATTTTCTTCCCTCCCAGTGTAACAGGCAGAGTGTCTGAAGGAAAGAACAAAGAGACATGAACATTCAGGCAGAAAAGTCAGGCACTTTTGCTTACGCATCTTGAGTTAATTCTTTGAGCTAAGTATTTGCCATTTTTACAGTGGAGCCCATAGTGGAACAGAAGTCATTCTATTAAAGGATACATAGAGAAGAGGAAGCTTGGGCTCATCCATGTCTGACACAAAGGCATGGGACATCCTGTGTCAAACCTAGCCTCTCCCTCCAATGGCCCCTCCTCTGATTCCTTCTAGGGAGTGAGCACCTAGGGGACTTAGGGTAGCATCCCTCTTGGGATGGATCACTCCACCTTTCTCTGCCTCTGAGTCCTTTGTCAAGTGAGGTGAAGTCCAATCTTCTCTCAGGCTGGGATGTCCTTTCTGTAAAGCCTGACAAGTGTCCTGGATCGGGGTCACTCTATGTCTTAGTTCCCTTTCCTCTGGGCATGAGAAACACACTGAAAGAAACAACTCCCTAAGGGGAGGAAAGGTTGATTTTGGAACATCGTTCTGGGTACAGTGCATCCTGGGAAGGAAGGCACTGGGCCGCTTAAGGAAGCACCCTCAGAGAAAGAGAAGAGGAAGGCTTGCACTGGCGGGCCCACACTCACCTTTCCTGTAGGCCTGCCCTCTCAGTTAATGTGACCCACACACATCCCATCAGGCACCTCTGGAGGCCCACTGACCCTCACGGGTATTTCGGAATTGTCTCCTGGGTGATTCTAGAGCCTGCCAAGCTGACTGACACACTGTCATCTTGACAATGTCACTCTAGGATGGGCTGCTGTAGTGGAAATCTACCTTATTATTCAGAGCCAGATATGCCCACTGGCATTTCGGGAAGGTTGACTTGTAAACTAACGTCACTGTGATCTTCAGCTGTAGGCCTCTGTCCCCAGCACATCACACGCTCTGAAATTCTAGCTAATGGGCGACTGGAGGCCGCTTATGATCAGCTGTCGGTCCCTGTAGTGGGATGTGAGGAAGCCCAGTGCGGAGGAGTGTAGACGGACAGACAGGGTGCAGAGGAGTGTAGACAGACAGACAGCATACAGAGGAGTGTAGGCAGACAGACAGGGTGGAGAGGAGTGTAGACAGACAGACAGCGTGCAGAACAGTGTAGACAGACAGACAGCGTGGAGAGGAGTGTAGACAGACAAACAGTGTACAGAGGAGTCTAGACAGTCAGACAGCGTGCAGAGAAATATAGACAGACAGACAGCGTGCAGAGGAGTGTAGACGGACAGACAGTGTGCAGAGGAATGTAGACAGACAGACAGTGTGCAGAGGAATGTAGACAGCCAGCGTGCAGAAGAGTGTAGACGGACAGACAGCATGCAGAGGAGTGTAGACAGACAGACAGCATGCAGAGCAGTGTAGCCAGACAGCAGTTGTGGTTTACAGTGATGCTGGTGTGCCCGCCTACCCACTCAGCTAAGCAACCACTGTCCTAGAAGTCTGGCTGTGCCTGCTTGTGAAGCATCACTGCAGCCGGGGTGTTGACTACTGACAGCCCTCACAGAGGGCTGGGAGGGCCAAGGGACCCTCACCACAGCCTCCAGCCGCTGTGTACCACCTGTTGTGCACAACCGTTTCCTAGTTGCATATGGCCTCGAGAGGAAGATTAAGGGAGGGGCCCCATCTATGCAGCTATGAGAAAACCATCTCTGTTGGGTAAAAGACTTATGTCGTCTGGCGCATTGTGCGTGTGGAGCACCCACACTCCTGTGAGTAGCCCCTCACCCATGTTTTGTAAGGAAGCTCTGTAAGTGAATTGGTTCCCTAGAGTGAACTTGGGTGGAATCCTATCTTGGTTTGTGGGTAGAGCCTTAGGGGGAGGGGTAGACGAGTGCTCGTGAATTCACCACGGGATTTTAGCAACTGATGCTTATAATCAGGCCCTTGTGATGAATGATGCCTAGTTTTCTTTGTTGGTGGTGGCAGTGGTGGTGTTGATGGTTTTTATTTTTATTTGCAAAGACCAGTTTCTGTAGGTGGGTTAAATGATTCACTTTGCGTGGCTACTGTGTTGGCATTTGGGGGAAGATAAGCAAAGAGAAACTTGAAAGTTACTGCTGGTTTGTCTTTGTGGACTCAAAGACGGGCCCCAGGGCAGGTGTATTTTGTATTGGAGGATGGTGAGGAGGGAGGTGGGAAGGGAGTGCGCAGGGGAGGTCTGCAGCTCTCCATTCCAATGTTTAGTTCAGTGACAACAGTTAGAGGTCTTCGGTCTTTGGGTGAATGGTTTTGAGGGTAACATAAAAGGAGGGTGTAGGGCTGGAGATGTGGCGGGGTCAGTAGAGTGAGTGCAGATGTGGCACGCACGAAGCCCCAGGTTTTATCCCCAGCTCCACCTCTGAGCATGGGGGTACACATCTATGATTTTAGTGCAGAGGCATGGGCAGGAGGAACAGAAGTTGAAAGTGATCAGTCCTGTACTGCACAGTGGGTTTGAGGCCAGCTTGGGACACATGAGACACTGTCTCAAGACAGCAAAGAAATGTGCTGAGGCTTGGATTTAAAAACCTGACTAGGGATCTGAAGGGGTGAAGAAAGGACAGACACAGAGACATACAGAAAGGACAGACACAGAGACTTACAGAAAAGCTGGCATCAGAGGGGCTGTGAACACTTCTGATGGAGCCAGTTACCGCCACAGAGCCTCAGGGAGGGGCTAGCTAGTTTCTGCAGGAGGTGTCTGTAGGAAGCAGCCTCAGGTTGTCTACTTCCTGGAGGAGGAGGCTGAAGATCCTAATTTTTGTACACACTGACCAATTGTTGTTAAACACTAGAATTTTCAAGCCTGACCTATGTATGGGGAAAGGCTTTGTCAGTTTCCCATACGTCCAGGGCCTTGTACTTGTTGGCTGCGCCCATGTCAACAATACACACTCACAACTTCATTCTGAGCTTCCTCTAGAGAGAAAAGAGAAGTGTGCCTTAGCAAGGACAGGGCAGACAGTCTCCTTGAAAGGTCCCTGGCACTTCCCAGAGAGCTGAGGACAACTTTGAACAATGAATAGACTCACTGTGCAGAGTGCTGGTTTGCTTCCATTTTCAGTGTGTGACTTTTGCTGTAGAATGTTTCTGAGTGTGGGGTGTGTGACCCAGTGGGGTGTGCACTGACACCAAAGAGGGGGGCATTGCATTGGCTCCACGTGGCAAAGCACAGCCTGGGCCAGGCACACAGGCTGTTACTGAGGACTCTGGGAACCTGCTGCCGAAGGATATGAATAGTTAACATTTCCCAGGGATCAGCCCGTCTGTTCATTTTATCCTTCTGTACATGAGAGAGAGAAAGCAAGTGGAAGGCACCCAGGGCAATCCAAGGTCACTGGCCTCAATAGTTATGATAAATAATGAAACCCGAGAAACACAGGGAAGGAGGAAAACCTCACCAACACTACTGGTCATTGACCAGTCTCAGACCAGTCTCAGACCAGACCGCTTTTGTTTTTCATAAGCCTCCCTGTGATTAATTAGTGAGAAGAGATAGCACAGAATGAGTTCTTTTATTTATTTATTTATTTATTTATTTATTTATTTATTTTTTGATATTTTATTTACATTTCCGATGATTCCCCTTTTCTTTAGAAACCCCGTGTCCCCTCCCCCTCCCCGCCTCTGTGAGGGAATTCCTCCT
>CM052707.1:632326-663185 GCA_028551405.1 Uromys caudimaculatus | reverse complement strand
CTCAATTCTATTCCATTGATCTACCTGCCTGTCACTGTACCAATACCATGCAGTTTTTATCACTACTGCTCTGTAGTACAGCTTGAAATCGGGGATGCTGATTCCCCCAGAGGTTCTTTTGTTGTTAAGGATAGCTTAGAATGAGTTCTTAAAATGGGAAAATCAGGTATTAATCTCGATTCCTAAAATGCAACTTGGGTGGTACTGGACTGATCAGGGCAGTTTGCTCCTAGAAATTCTGACTTCTTTGTAGCTGTTTACCAGTGCTCTGCTAGTCTTCTTTGGCTAGTCTTCATTCACACAACTATAAATCCCTTCATCTAGCACTGCTATTATGGAAGTTATGGGGTTGGGGGACCAAGGTGAGATTAACTGAGTTAGGCTTTTGGGGACCTCACCTGTTAAGGTTAGGTCAAATGTTAAGGTCCAGATAACTGTTACCTGTTAGCCTGCCATTTTGTGTTGTTACTAATATTAAAATGAAACTTTCTCATATGCTGTTATTAGGATGTTCTGTGCTTTGGTGTTCTTCAAAACCAATCACAACAGAAACCAGTTAGAACTGCTTTGTATAATTATCCACAATAAGCTTGGACCCAAACCAACCACCAGGCAGCGCTTCATGCACCTGTGCATGAGCTTTTATGGTGTTTGCCTTTCTCAAATGCTCCTGGGATGGACCCCAACATAAGAGAGACACCTACACCAGTATAAGAAACTGCCTGGAATAAGACTTTCATTTTGAGTAGGGGTTGAATAAAGTTTAAGTTCCCAAGACCTCCCTGGGAACTGACATCCTACTTGGCAGAAAGAGATGTGTGTGTTACCCACATACACTGACACCCTGGTTGGCAAGTTAAGACATGACTAGGCGAGCCCCCGACAAAGCTAAATATCCCAGCCAATGGGAACAGGATGGATGTACACCAAAGACATGCTCTAAGACATCCCCTATCCCCAAATCCTGATTGGTGGAATAACTTGGCACAGGTGTTTGTAGACCTCAGGTTTAAAAAGCTCTACAGGAACTTGCCTCAGATCACAGTTCAGCTCTCGAGTCTTCACTTTGGCCCTGATTGATCAGTCCTGGGGCACATGCTCAATAAACCATTCCTGTCTGAGATCAGTGTTCATGTGGTCCCAACACCACTGACGAGGCCACACATGGAAAGACTCTCGGATTTGCCTCAGGTCTGGTTAATCATGTTGCAGCAGAAGGATAGTTTTCTAGTTTATTCTAACTGACAAGTTTGTATCTCCTCCCTAACTGCATGATAACACACGATTTCCTACACCAGGAATTTAAGGCACTAGGATGGAATCATTTTAGATTAATCTATAATTGTTATATTCTTGGCTGTGGAAACGGAAACCACCATTACCCCTTCCCAGCCTTCCTTCTTATCACTGATATCATCACCATCTTCCCAGAAACCTACCTTACCATTTCATCTCAGCCTTTTGCTATTAATTAATTAATTAGAGACAAGGTTCATTCAGCCCAGCCTCAACTCTCCTCCTGAGTGCTGGAATTACAGGCACGTGTCATTGTGCTTGGCTCTTGATGTGGTTTTGGGAATTGAAACCAAGGTCTTCTGGGTGGGAGGCAAGTACCCTATGAGCAGTTATGAACACCAATGGTCCTCTTGAGGGGAGGGTGTCGGGAAGTACTGGGACTTGAACCTTGGGACTTCTGTGAACTGGGCCAGCACCTTAATTTTCTGCATTGAGCCTGACAGGTGGCATGCACCTTTAATCCCAGGACTCAGGAAGCACAGGCAAGTGGTTCTCTTGAGTTCGAAGCCAGCCTGATCTACAGAGCAAATTTCAGGACAGCAAGGGCTACACAGAGAACCCTGTCTAAACAAACAAACAAATAACCCCCAAACAAAAACAAAACAAACAAATCATCTGCATTGCGTCAGGCATCAGATCCCTTCTGTTCTAAAACCAATTTATGTCGAGAAATTGCATCTTTTTTCTTTCTTATTCCTACCACCAGATCAAGCCTACTTCACCACCTTAAGTAGTTTCCCTGTCTCTAGTCCCTGGTACCCTTCCTCCCCTCAAATGCCCACGTCATCCGCTGGAGCTCAGGGCATGGAGCTGAGGGAAGTATAGGCCCAATGATCTGCCTTAGTGTCAGCAGATTCCATCAGCCTGGATGCTGTGAGCACAAACGCTCCACTGCTGCTCTGCTCACCTATCATCCGCTGCAAGCATAGAACAAGCTCCTTCTGTGTGCACGACAGAGGACAGAGCACTGTCCTCAGAAAAGTGGCTACTTCTGCACGTGGCTTATTTAGTAGCTTTGTTGAGACAGGGGCTTGTCAGGTAGCACAGGCTGGTCTTGAACTTGCAATCCTCCAACATTAGCCCCTTAGGTGTGGGGATTACAAGTATCAGACATAACATGTAGTACTGCAGGACTTTCATGGGGTTATGGCAGCCACTGAATAATGACACAGTGTCTTATTTTTATTATAGCTCAGGTCTTAGCCACCTCCCAGCTAGCTTGTCTAAATTTATAGTCCATGTCTTCTCCTTGTTACCTCTCTCAATCTCAGTATGTCCAAGCTCCGTGTCATGCTGGTGAATCTGCCAGGGTTCTGCTCCCCACAGTCCCTACGTCTGCCTGGAAGTTGAGCCTTCCCTCTGCTCCCTCGGTGATTGGCTGGCAGTCTGTATTAAGCCAATCCCTTGGACTGTTGTGTCTTTGATGGAGAATGTTCAGGACTAAGGGCAGGTCCTGAAGCTCAAGCCAGTTCACTTCCGCTGCCCGTGGATCAAGGTGTAGAACTCTCAGCTCCTTCTCCAGCACCATGCCTGCCTGCATGTTGCTTCCTGACATGTTGAGAATAGACTAAACCTCTGAACCTATAAGCAAGCCACAGTGAAATGGTTTCCTTTATAAGAGTTGCCTTGGTCATGGTGTCTCTCCACAGCAGTAAAACCCAAACTAAGACAACCTGCAACCAAGTATTCAGACAGAGCCTATGGGGACCATTCTCAGCACATTTCACTCTACTAGCCTCCATGGGCTTGTAGCCATAGCATAATGTAAAATTCACTTAACCCAACCTCAAAGGTCTGCAGAGAAAGAGAGAGAGAGAGAGAGAGAGAGAGAGAGAGAGAGAGAGAGAGAGAGAGAGAGACCCAAAGATCAAACAAGCCAGGCATGGTGGTTCACACCTTAATCTCAGCAGGATCCACAGGCAGCAGGGACAGGAAGAGACACTGGGCTTGGGTTGGGCTTTTGAAACCTCAGAGCCCACCCCCCAGTAACATACATTTTCCAGCCAGGCCACGTCTCCCATCTTCTCAAGCAGTGCTACTGATGAGCAAACATTCAAATACATGAGCCTATAGTGGCCATTCTTGTTCAGTAGCTAAGACATGTTAGTCTCAGGTGTTGTTCCTTGTGCATAGTCACCCCCTTTTTTTGAGATAAGATCTCTTACTTGCCTGGAAATCTCCAGTAAGGTACACTGGCACCTTGAGAGCCTGACTCCTCTTCACTGGTGCTGAAATGACAAGTGTGTGCTACCTTAACTAGCTTTTTCCCCCTTCACAAATTCTGTGTTCAGGAATCAGACTGAGGTCCTAGAGCTTGGGAGGCAAGCACTTTGCTGACTGAGTTATCTCCCCAGTCCCTGCAATCATCTCTGAAAATTTTCATTTATAGTATGAGTTGTGAATCCAATTATATGTTATCTTTTACATTGAATGACAATCACTGCAGACCTGATATAAATCTTCCCACAGTGCCTCTGCTTCCAGAGACACAAGGCCACTCCCTCCAGTTTCCCCTCACCATGGCTCTGCTCTCTGCCTACCTTCTAGATTTTTCTTTTAAATGCTATCATCATAGTTCCTTTGAGAGCCCAAACATAGCAGTCTCTTCCTCCTTGGCTCTTTTGTATTTCTATCTTCTTTGCTTTCAGTACTTTTCTTCTTCTGTTTTACAGAGCTGTCTCATGTAATTTGAGAGCCCCCCCTTAACCATCCAACAGGAAAAGCCCTGTGCTTGTTCTTCCTGCTCCCTCTCATTCTCCCGCTTAGGATCTGAACTTTGACAAATCATCCTTTATTTTCTCAGGATCATTCAATGATATCAGCTCACCAGGGTCATGAGCATCATTGAACAGAAGTGTCTTCTATTTGTATACCGATTTTATTTGCTGATGCAGAAAGGTACCCATGTTTGATACTTCTCTTTAAAAAATGACTGTGGGTGGACTGTGCTCTATCACTCTTGCTTAGAAATCAGAGTCCACTTCCTTTTGCTTAACGTGTACTCTATGTTGGGACTGGCAGGCCACCTTTGGTGGAACTGCGGCCTTGGTGTTGGAACTATGTCTGGAAAACAGTAGGGTCTTCACATTGACCTCATTGAGTAATAATCTTTCTCTTTCTCTTTCTCCTGGCATCAGCAAGCTTGCTTCTTGGAAGATAATTCTGGTGATACTGTGGAAGGCTGTCTGAAACACTGTAAAGACTCATAGGATGAGGCTGGACCAGAGAGGGAGACATCAGGGGACCTGGCAGGAAGGCCCAGCATTGACTGGTATTGGAGTCCCAGGAAGACCTAGCTTGGAGTCCTGGCGTTGACACTGCTCCACACCTGGCTTGCTCTCTCGCTGGCTTCCTGTGGCTCTCACATTAGTTCCAACTTACTCGCAGAGTCTTCTGAGACTGTTATCTACTGTGGGGATGAGATACCATGCATGCCACACATTTAAAAGTAAGCTCGAAGGCTGGGAGAATATGTGAGCCATTGACTCACTAGCCTTCAGTTGGTGTTGCAGTCCATGGCACACAGCATAGAACCAGTTAAGTGTCTTTCCTGTGGTTTCTTTTGCCCCCTCCTTGATATTACAAGGATTTATTACTTAGTTTTTCCCTTTCATCTGAGCACAGAAAAGCTATCTGCTTGGATCACTCGTCTGCTCGCCTGTGCTATCAGGTGGTGAGACTGTTTATTTCCATGGCAGTGTCTCTGCCATCCCTACTTCGCTGGCACTTTTTGGGCTGGTCTGACTTGGAGGACATCTCTGCCTTGGTCCCCTGCCATTTCTTCAGATATTCATGGCCACCAAGCAGCTTTTGAGAGAGGAACATCCCAAGTACAAAATCCTGAGGCTTGATAGACAGCAGGCCAAGCCAGGCTCACTGAGCCATGGGGACTGGAAAATGAGAGAGTGTAAGCCAGATTGAACATTTACTTAGCAGCCTTTGAGTGCAGCACACGTGCAGTCTATGTTATAGGGGTTACTTCAACCCAAAATGGTTTCCAAAGGGCAAACAGGACAGCTGGGAGAGAAGATTCTGCTCCAGAATGAAATTTTGAGATGACATTGGGACATACAGATGGAGGTGTCTTAGGGACAGATGTGCTGTCTGGTCCACAGTTGGCACCACACAATCTGAAGTCCAGCCTTAAGATTCTGATTCATAGTCCTCCAGGATGGTGAACAAAGGAATCACAAAGAACAGCACATGTGCACTGAGGTCTGCACAAACGCACAGAATCAGAGCTGATCACGTGTGCAGATATCACAGACACCAGCTAATGACCATTTTTTAAAAAATGATGGTATGAGTGGAATGTATCCGCTGACTTCAATTAGGTGCCAGACTTCTCTTTTCCTTTGATAAATGTCTACTCTGTGTGGGGATTGGCAGGGGGCTTCTAGTGGACCTGCAGGCTGTTCTGTTCCCTAGGAGACAGGACACAGACCAAATTGCTGAGCTGTGAACTCCAGTTCCCTTAGTGGTCTAGGTGTGGTCTGGGATTTAAGGATTCAAACAGGTGTTCCCTAGCTCTGAGTTTTTACACAGGTAGAATGGCCTTGGGCCTATAGGGCTAAGGGAAACCTC
The DNA here is from genome assembly GCA_028551405.1 of Uromys caudimaculatus. NCBI lineage: Eukaryota > Metazoa > Chordata > Mammalia > Rodentia > Muridae > Uromys > Uromys caudimaculatus. The sequence continues at coordinate 657,305 of CM052707.1, read as the reverse complement.
ACGGTTTCACCTTTTGGCCCTAGGGCCAGTCTTAGTCAGGGAAGGATAGTCTAGCAGTCAAAGCTCCACACTGAGTGAAGCCCTAGCCTCTAAGCCTCCCATCTTAGAGCAGCTGACTTTCCTCTTGTCATGGAGCAGATATTTACAGGCTCGCCTGGAAAGGTGGGAGATGCCAGCCTAAGTTGCTCAGGCTCCTCGTGAAGTCCATTAGCAATGGCCAAGCACAGGTGCTAGCCCAACCCTCATTTAGTCCCCAAACTTCTCAGTAGGTGGTACCCTCCACTCCCCAACATCACAGACAAGTCACCAGGAGCTGGATTCCCGCACTGGTGCTTTTCCTGCAGAAATCGGGCTCTAACCAGACCTCTTTGGTCTGACGCTCAGGCGTATTCTTGCTATGGTAGCAGCTGATGGCTAGCATCCTTCCATATTCTATGTGGAAGCATAGAAATTAGCTATTTCTGACTTTCCAAATAGCGAATGAATTTTAACAAGCTTTTATATAAAATGGACCTTTATTACAATTTAAAAAGAACAAAGACAAGTTAATATGTGCCTTTAATTACAATGTACCTGCTATTTACAAGTAATTATACTTTTAATATACAGATTGAATAAGGTTCGTTCTATGTGAACTAGAAGCCATCACAAGTTAAACTCCACCCTTTTATGACTATTCAGAATTGACATATTAGCATCAGAGACAGAAAACAAACACCCGTGTCAGTTCCTTAAGTACCATTGCTGAATGAAAAATTGTGATCTGGCCATAGAATAGTAGAAATATGCCTTGACCGAAACGTGACAAAAAGTATTGCTATCATCTAATCCTAACCACAATGCACTGGTTCATTAACAATGCAACCTCAGTTTATATAGCACCTTTAAGGAGGTCAAAGTCTTTGCCCTTAGACGATCTGACTTGTTCCCAAAACATCCTATGAGGTAGGCAATGGTTGGTCATCAATATCCCCATCTTGTAATATGGAGAAACTGAGGCACAGAGAAGTTCAATCATTTGCTTGAGGTCACACAGTAAAGTTGATGGTGGAACAGGGACCATAGCCCTGTGCTCTTGTCTCCAAAATGAATCATTCTCTTTAGAGAATGCTGGATGATTTAATTTAACACATTAATAATTCACTTTTCCAAGAAAATTTAAAATGTGCCCCCCCCTTTACCAGTACAAATTGTTGAAACACTATAGGCAAGAACAGACTCTGGGACAATGGCAGACAGATCTATGCTCTGCTGGAAAGGCTATGGGAGTTTGGTTTTTTTCTTCCAGGAGTTGATCTTCCTAGCAGAAACAGATTAAAGTCTGTAGAGAAAATACACTGGCAAGGCTGCTTCTCCTGGCTTACAGACTACAGCTTTAATGACCACACCAAATTTCCCACAAGCTTGGCTCATTCTTGAGTTACAAATAAAATATCTAAATAAAAGGTTTAACCTTTGAGTTAATAGTCCTCCTTTGTACGTTTAATGTTTACATGTTAAGACAGTGCTCTCAACCTGTGAGTCGAGGCCCCTTTGGGGTTCTTTATCAGACATCTTGCAGATCAGACATTTACATTATGATTCATAACAGTAGCAAAATTACAGTTATGAAGTAGCAACAAAGCATTTAATGGTTGGGGGGTCACGACAACTGTACTAAAGGGTATCAGCATTGGGAAAGTTGAGAACCACGACCTTAAGTGGTGGGTGGGAAGTGGGGACAGTATATTTTTGAGAGACAAACAGTCAGGAGCTACTCACACCACTTAGTTAAAATTTTGTTTTTAGTCCTCCTTCAGAGTCAATTGTGTATTTGATACTAAAAAAACAAATGCATAGAATAGTTGGAGTTCCAGACTCAACTCCATCATCCATCCACCCATTCATCCATCCATCCACCCATCCATCCATCCATCCATCATCCATCCATCCACCTACCCACCATCCACCCATCTATCCATCTTTCTTTCCTTTTTTCTTTCTTTCTCTTTTTCATTTTGGTGTTTTTCATACAGCACCTTGACTAGACAAATACTGTTAATGCTTTCACATTCCTGGGTACAGAGGTAACATGGAGGGATCAACTTGAGAGAGAGAGAGAGAGAGAGAGAGAGAGAGAGAGAGAGAGAGAGAGAGAGAACAAGAGGGAGGGAGTGACAGCCACAGCCACACATTAGAGTAAAGGGGAACTTTGCATCAGGTTCATCGACCAGGCTTACATGGAAAACACATGGCAATGTATTAAGAATGGTGAAAGCCACTAGCCTCTACTTGCAGGTCAATGTGCGACCTTCTCTTGGAGCCTGAGAAGCAAGGAATGGGAGGTGGCCACTCCAGACTTGGGGCAGGGAGTGACTTTACACCCTAGTCCTCTGCCTCTTTAAGAGCATCAGAGTTGGTGAAGAACCATACAATTCTGAGGCTACTGTGGGTATTTTTGAACATATAAAACCAAGGTTTAAGCATTTTCATATTTAACAAAAAACTCTTTAGTCTTTCATGAACTAGATGACCAGATAGTTACAAATATCTGCAGAGATAATTAGTAACTGCTTTGTGTCTTGAATTACTTGGAATAAGAGGAGAACCTTCAAACTGGTTGGGAACCTAAGAGACATGTTACATTTAACCATCCTTAGGAGGGAACGTCCTGGAATGAGAACTATAACCTCTACTTGTAACAGTGTATTTATCTGGCTGTGTTTCAGGCTCCCCCACAAATTCCAAGGCATGTAAATACAACAGGATTATTGTACAGGTGGACAACATGGCAGCATTTTCCTGTGCCAGTTTAACGTAGAAGTCTGAGGAGGGACAGTCACCATCCTTTATAACACATATAAGGTGATTTGAGATAACCAAACCATTTTATTTAGAATAGGGTCTAGCCTTGTAGCCCAGGTTGGCCTTGAATGCAAGACCTTCTTTCTTTCCCACTCTCCCTCATTATAGGATAACAGGCATGGGCTGCATGTCTAGTTCCTATATCTTAAACCAAACCAAACCAAAGCTGCCCTACAGAAGATCAGTCCCAATCCAAGGGGAAAGTATGTATTGGGGTAAATGAGGATTAAATGGGTGATCTTCAGTACTGACTTTTAAACAAAGTTATGCTTCCAATTTCATCTGAGAGTAAAAATCTGAACAAACATCTCTTAGTTAAATGAAAGAACCTGAAGAACAATAAAACATAAATATATAGAGGTAAGATGTAAAAATAATAGAAGACCCCCCAAAATGGGCAAAACATAGGATTTTTAAAAAATCATGGCAGATGTTCTTTTTCTTCTGATTTTTAACATTTTATTTCCTAATTTTAGATAAAAATTCTATTTTTTTGGGGGGGGGGGCTCTGTACTTTATGTGAAGCACTGGCAGCATACATGAGTCCACCGCAAGGAGGGACGATGCAGATGCCATGGAAATAGACCCACACTCCTTCCTGTCGACACATGCTCCTGTTTTCATGTCTCCAGCCACTAACAGCAAACACTACACTCTCAATGTCCCCCGGGCACAGTATAATACACCTCTTAGAGCTTCCAGTAAATAACTCTCAATACACACTGATTCCCACAGCCATCTATCTCGTAAGCTATCTGGGTACCAGAAACCAACACTGTCAGAAGAATTGCACCCACATCACAGGGACTCCTATCTGCCATCACAAGGAGCACTGACATCAGTGTCGTGTTCCCATTTCCAAAACCCCTGCTTCAGCCTGGCATCAGCCACTGCGTTGTCAGAAGACAGGCCTCGTAATCCTTTATCACCTGCTGGCCTTGCTGGGAGCGCTTGGGTTTAGCAGGAATGAACTAGCTCCCTCACGTGACACCTGGCCTCCAGATCTGGGAGGCACCTTGCCTGCCCCTGAGCTCAAGGTTTCTCTCTTGTTGCTTTTGGGTGAGTCTCTTCTTTCACACACGGAGTAGTACACCTGTTTAAAATCCTCTCAGCTGAATACACATTGAGTCACAGTGTGACAAAGCCATCTTCAGACAGCATTGTTGTTCAACTGGGCGAATTATGAACACAATTTTAAATCTGAATGTATTCATTAGAAAACTAAATGAAGACAGCTCAAGAAGGCATCTCGTAATTACCAAATGAAACACCTGGAGAATGGTTCCTTTTAATCCCACTGTTACAACACAAGTTCATCATACTAGTAGGATAAACTTTCCAAATCTGTAATAGAACACAGCCTGGTTACTGCCAGGGCTGTGCCAGAGCCAGCAACACTTAATACACACATACGCACACCCACACACATGCGTGTACACACAGCCCATCCCTGGTGAAGGCAGGGGATGTTCTAACTCTACAGGTGAAAGTCAAGGGGGAGAAGCACCTGGCATGCTGGCTGAAGCCTTAGTTCTCTATGTTGGGGCTACTGCTATTTTACATTCAATTTACTGCGGGCGAATTATATTCTGTTGAATTTACTGTAGTAACCTTTTTCTCACAAAGAATATTGGTATTATTTAGAAGTTTTTCAGACTTAGTGATGTGATTTAGATAAGGACAAGTCAAAGATATGCAGTCAACACATTTATAAAAACGACTTTCTTTTAGAATTTTGGAAACGTTTCACATAAGATGGTCTATGGTTTTTCATGGTTTCCATTTGGCAAGTATGTGCAGCAGATAAAGTGTTTTCAAGCTTTTAAAAATACTTAAACAAAAAGAAATAACTACTTCTAATCTAGGAATTATAATTCTGATTTAAAGAAAAAGCCCTATAATTTATATTTATCTTTGTGGATCAGTTCATGGAAGTGGGGTATTACTGGGTACATGCTGTAGACGCAGCAGTGATGTGTCTGTGTACAGTGCAGCCTGCTGTAGACGCAGCAGTGATGTGTCTGTGTACAGTGCAGTCTCCTTTTGATGATGAGTTTTCACACATTTAAACGCTGTAACATTGAGACTTTAAACCAAACTACAGGCTCTGTCCAGCTCAAAGACAGGAACACAGATTTTGAGCCAAGTAAAAGCTCACAGCAAAACAACAGCATGGACAATCAACCCAAAGACAATTGCACACCAGGAAGTACATGGTAACATCGGACCGAAAACTCTGCCGAGCAAAGCTGTGCCCCTCACCTCTCGTCCCACCCTCACAAGCTAGTACTTATTCTTTTGGAATTTGTGTTGGAGGGAGGGAGGGCCTTCAGGTTCCTGTACAGAACACCTTGAGATCGTCTGTCACACTTACTCTTACCACTGAGAGCTTCTCGACCCAGAGAGGAATGTCAGCACACATTTCATGACTATGTTACATACCGTGTTTGGAAACTCTGGGACATTTGGACAACAGGATTTCAAGATGACATGATTATTTATAATGCACTTATCTCTGAAGAAAGAGTTTTGTGTGAAACTGAAGAAGGGAACTCAAGTGAGCCAAGATAGAAGTAACTGAGATGAAGACAACTCCGGGTCTGTCCTGCTGGGATGGATACTCGGTTCACCTATGAGCAATTCGTGGAGCTAAAAAACCACTTCAAGACAGACTGCCACCCTATGGAGGAGACTCTGGAGGCCTTGGCTGACAACCTCAACTGACAAAAGGAGACATCAGGTACTGTTCCTTCAAGAAGAGGCATGAGATGACGCTCAAGCTATTGTCTGAGGCCCACAAGAATTAGAAAATGTGCTGTCGCCACTGTACATCAAGAGGGACTGCCAGGCAGAACCCCAAGGAGTCCTCTCAAAATGACCCTGAACTCCCCGAAGCTTTGGAAGCCTTAAAGAGTCTCACTCTCTTCTGGGTACCAAAGCAGAGATGGCATGTCACAGGATTTCTGACTCCCTGGCATAGGCTCTTTTGGTTAATGTTTTTCGACTTCCTTCTTGGGGCAGGGGACTGTTGGGTTTTATGTCTCTGGACAGTACATGAATAATAAAGCTTGCATTCATAGGGGAAAAAAAAGAAAAAGTTTTATATTTTAGAGATCACAGCAGCTTCCCTGCTAGGACTTCTATAAACAGAATCAAACTCCTGAGCTATGATGTGCCGGTAAGGAACTGCATGGCAGCAAGCACAAGGGCAGGAGTGCCCTGTGGCATGGGTAGTGCCATGTGATGAAGGGACCCTCGAGGCCTGAGAGATGGTTGGGCCAAACTCATTAATACACAGCAGTGGAAATCAGTGGCTGCGAGCAGCCTTGCCCTTTGCTGCCCCCGGACTCCTGGGTACCCACTGTCACTGCGTGAGCAGCAGAGGTTATGCTTATCCACCAGGCATCTTCATGGATAATTAGGCTAATGCCCACAACATCTAAGAGTTTACAGCTCCACAGGTGTGAACCACACCACTTCTTCAGTACAAGGATGGAGACACAGGCCACAGAGCTGGTCACCTCCCCCTCCCAGGCGCACGTGTCATGGGGAAGGAAACCAGCATGATTATTAAGTCATTAGAATAAGATGTCACATGGCAGTTGGAAGTAATGGCCTCTCTATCTGTATCCTGCACTTCAGCTAGGCTCCTTTTTTAAAAAAGACTTATTTATTTATTTTATTTATATGGGTACACTGTAGCCATCTTCCGACACACCAGAAGAGGGCATCAGGTGGTTCTGAGCCACCATACGGTTGCTGGGAATTGAACTCGGAACCTCTGGAACCTCTGGAAGAGCGGTCAGTGCTCTTAACTGCTGAGCTATCTCCCCAGCCCAGCCAGGTTCCTTTTAAAATGAAAAGTGAACAGGGTTTCCAATGCTGGCCTTGGAAGATCTAGAAAGATGACTGAACTTTCGGTCTGAGCTGCTTCAGCCACTGATTTCTGTGAGGCGATGAAAACCCAGGCAATTCGCATCGGCAGACGCTGCACAGTGGACACCGTCACGGGTGTTCTCGGAGGTTTCGCTAGACGTCAGTGAAAGGCTGATACTTTTAGGAAGTTCGAAATTCCCGACTCAGAGTTTGTTCTATTTTAAACACTGTTTCAGCAGTGACACAGTTACTTATGCCCATTGCATTTTGCCACCAGTGGCCTCAGTGTTTTGGATCTAGAACTCCCAGTACCGTCTAGAAGCTATGCCTCAACAAATCTTCAATGTTATATGACTTGTTAGAGAAAAGAATAAGACTGTTCATAGCTATCTAGCTTATGTGCTTCATGGCATCTTTTTAAAAGTGAGAGTATAAACCATTGTATGTGAAATCCAAATAGTTAATATATGTTTTCTGGCACTTTCTAAAAATTAGGCATTAAACATAAAACATTTTATAAATTTATATAATAAAATAAATGTTTACATTTTACTCAGATTACCATCAGATTATAGGAAAGTCACACATGTGGGCAGCAAGGATCACTGGAAACACAAATCCATGTCCGCAGCCCTTTGGGGACAGACACCGTGGCTGCCGTCCACACAGAAGCATTAAGGCTCTGTGTGGAAGGAAGAGTGCTGGGTTTGAACATCTACAGAAGTACCACACACAGTAGGTATGGAAATTCAGATGAGGAGCAAGGACCCCAGAGACTCCAGGGACAGCCCACCCCATAGCGCTCAGCCTGCACCATCCAATTCCCAGGGACTAACAGGGCAGGGCAGGGAAGAGAAAGGGTTAACAGGAACCAGCTTCTCTCCACACTAACATTTAGCTGAAGGCCAGTGCAGGCCAAGGGAGCCTTCCTTGGGATGAAGCACAGGGGTGAGGTGCCAGTGTTAGCACAAACAGCAGAGGAAAGGAGAGTGAGGAAGAAAACCTGGCTCGGGCAGGCAGGCAGGATTCCAGGCAGGTGGGACTTGGCACTGCTGGGTGGGGCTACCCTTGCCGCCTCCTGCAGCTGGCCTTCCTCTGTGGAATGTGGAGGTCAGGGGTACCATGGGTTTCTTGGGAGCACTGGAGGGTGGCTGCCCTGGCAGGCAGGTCCGTACCTTACTGTTTCAGAGCCCGGGAAACAGTCTTGAGCCTGCACTTCAGTTAACAGAAGCAGCCTGAGACTGCTCTCTACCTCCTCTCCAGGCAGAGCTGTTGATCACATCCTCTCTGAGTTGCTAGAGCCTGGTGACATCTCTGCATTGCTGCAAGTCCGCAATGCTCTCGTAGTCATTCTCCTTGGGGACAAGGTGGCCATTGGTCTCCAGAGGGACCTTTTCGTCCTCTCTGTTCAGAGTATGTATGGCTTCATAGTCTGGCTCTGGCTCCTCACTGGGCCTCCTTGCTGGGGACAGGGTGCTGATGCTGTTGGGCGTTTTCTCCAAGTCTTTCACAGTGGCATAGAGGTCATTAAAGGAAGATGATGACCTCTGAGGGGCACCCTGCATGGAGTGGCAGGTAGATTCTGGTCCTTTCATAGATGGTCCAGGTTTGTGTGCTGACTGTCCAGGCTTATTCACGGAGGAATACATTGCTGAGATCTAGGAAACAGAGAGACATGAATAAGCCACTTGCAAGCTGTGACTCCCTTCTCCCCTTCTTGGTGACAGGCTATACACTTGGCACTTAGGAACATGCCCCACCCCCGTAAGAGTTGTATGTTACTAGAGAATAATTAAACTATCTTCCTTTCTGTAGATGAGTCATATTTGATTAACTCTCTATAGACCAAGTTTTGTGGTGTTCTGGGACCAGATGGAGCTCCTGTGGGTGTAGAACACTGACTAGCGGGAGGTCAGGGATCACAGCGGACTCAGTAGGAAGCAGTGCAGGAGCCAGTGAGGGAACTCCAGAGATGCAAGTGTGAGGGTGGACTTGGGAGGCCTCTGAAGGCCTCGGCAATTGGCTGTCCCTGGGAGGCCTCACAGATGACTCCCAGGTTTGGCCCTGTCTAGTCAGGGAACTAGGTTGGTGAAAGTTCCTGTCCCTAGGAAGAGGAGCCTGCAGGGGGATTGGGGAGTATCCTCTGTGGGACGTATGTCTTGACTCCGAGATGCTTTATCTTCCTGCACTGCACTCAAGAGTTCCCTGTACAAGGCAACACTCCTGCATATGTGTGTGGGTCTCCACAGGCACACAGGGCCCACACTGGGCCTTCTACTCCAGCCATGTGCAGCAAGAGCAGGGAAGGGGTCTGGTGCTCTGTCTGAACCTAGCACGCTGTGTGCCATCATCGTGGCTTCGACATTTAGAAGGCATTAGTAAAAATCTCCTGAAGTTTTACCGTGGCTCTTGGAAATTCCCCATCTGTTCTCACTGGTTGCCTCAAGTAATGTTAGCCTTAGCTTGGCTCATCTTCCTGAGGTGACCAGCATTCCTCACGGAGACATTTTCTGTCTCCCACCCATCCTGACTTTCAGAATTTTCCAGTCTACCCCTGATTTCCTTCTACGGTGGCCGCCCAGCTGTTGACTAGAACTCCTCCTTCTTTTCATGCCCTGGCTCTTCCTCCAGTTCATGTGGGCCAGCCCTTCCTGCAGACTAGTGTCCTTTACTCGCTTACTTACATACCTGCCATTCTTGTGGTTCACCACCTATCACATGCCTTCCCCTCATGGGTAGCCATCTCAGCCTTGACATCCAAGCACAAGCCGGAGGGCTTGTCACATCTCTCAAACACAGGAAGCAATCACAGGACATTTATTCTTGGGAAGAAGCACTCATTTTTCTGGGGGAGGGGTCTTGTTATGCAGCCTAGGCTTCATTGAACTAACTGTTCTCCACCCTCCCACTGGGCACTGAGACTACGTCTGAGAATCACCATGACTATGCAGGCTACCTTGTGTTGTTCTGCTTCAACTTGATGTAAGTAGAATCATCTGACAGGAGAGAACCTCAATTGAAAAGGGGCCTCTATATGATCTGTCTGGAGACAAGCCTGTAGGTCATTCTTAAAATAAATGATTGGTGTGTGAGAGCTCAGCCCACTGTGGGTAGTGCCACCCTTAGGCAGGTGACAGTGGACTATCTAAGGAAACAGGCTTTCTTATATCAGTACCTCATGGCCTCTGCTTCAGTTCCTGCCTTTAAGCCCCTGCTCTGACATCCCTCAGTAATGGAGTTTGAAGTTTGAAGTCTGAAGTCTTATGTAGCCCAGGCTAGCCTAACATAGCCAGGGCTGAACTTGAACTCTTGATCCTCCTGCCTCTACCTCCCATGTGACTGTAGATGTTTGCCACTAGATTGGATTTGTGAGAACTGGGGTACAGACTTAGCGCCCATTGTTTTAAGGTTGACTGCAGGCACTGGGTTCCTCTGGAGCTGGCGAGGCAGCTGGCTGTGAGCTGCCCAGCCCAGCTAGGTCCTGGCAACTCCTGTGCAAGAGCAACACATACCCTTAAGTACTTATCTATCTTACTATCTCTCCAGCCCTCGATGTCTACATTTTCTTACAGATTTTTTTCAGTTATTTGCAAAAAATTGAAATTTACCTCTTCTTCTGTAAGAGTTGGGTCTTCTTCCCGAGACTTGTATGACAAGGAACTAAATCTCTGTCAAAAAATAAAATGCAAACCAAAATAAAGCAGTTTGAAGCTAACAGTTTAAGCTAGCACACACGTCCATGTCTACACAAATGCTTTCAAGTGATTTCTACAGGATACAGGCAACTGTGTGTATCCTGCATCAGCTGTTCCCATGACCTTGGCTGCCCAGTGGCTTCGAAGGTATACAGGGGTCTTCTGATATGTTAGTGTTTGGTTCTACATGGCATCCAACAGCCTGTGGGTATCACCAGGAAGAACCCCACGGCTCTGACAGTCTCTCCTTGACCTGCTCCTCAGTGAGTTTGGTTCCTGGCTCTTCTGTGATTTGGGCCCTAGTTTATTAACTGTTTCTAACATATTTCTGACCTTAATTCTTGATTCCAACAAAAACATATCCATGCAAGGCATCTCTGTCCCACACTGACAGAGGCTTCTCTCTCTCTCAGGATCCCTTCACTGGCCCAGGCCTTTACTAACTCTCTGTCCCTCTCTGTCCTCACCATGACAGCTTGCCTACTCACCCCCTCTCTTGAATTCCAAGGGTCATCAGCACTTACTTGTGATGTAACTATGTGTCCCTCTTGGCCCCTTTCCTCTCCTGCTGTCCCTCCTTCCTGCCTCACCAGTGGTTGGGCCTTCAGAGAGGCTCCTGTCTCAGGCCACTTCTCTAAGGCATCCTGTTCCTGTGCTTCCTCCTCACACATCTACTTGGTGCTCAGGGCTGATAGCCTCGTTTCTGAATTCTCTGAGAAAACTTAAAGTGGCAAATACATTCCTCTGGACTCTACCCTGTCCCCAGTGTCCTTCTGTCCCTTCTTGGTTACCATGAACGAACTTGCTTGCCTGCACTGCGCTCAAACAAGCTCAGCTGGGCTTTCAGCTCTGTCTTCTCCTCACTGAGGTACAAGCCACTTCACATGTCCTTTGCATCCATTGCAGCTAAGTGTCTACCTTTACAGTCTGAGGAACTCTTCATCTTGGTCCCACAGGATGGCCACATCAATATGATGGCTTATCCGGTGTGACCTGAGGTCTTCTGCAACCCTGCTCCCTTTCCTGGTTTTTGTACCTATTTTGGTCTCTCCTGGTATCCTCCCAGAGCCCTGTTCTTGGGGCTCTTCTGGCCCTAATATACACTCATCTAACCCTATACGTTTAAATAGCACATTTCTGCTACTGGTTCTAAACTGTACGAATCTAGCCCCAGTCCCCCCTCTTAGACAGTCATTCACCGGCTGCCCTGAGCTATGCCAACGCTGGGACCAGTCCTGTTCTCCAATGGCACATTACCTACACAGAGGCTCAGTCTTGCCCTGCTTGCTCCTGCTTGCCCGGGATACTCTAGCTGGATTCCTGGTGGTTTCCTGTGCCCACTGGCTTTGCCAGCCCTCAGTATGTGGCCACCAGCCGAGTTCTTAGCTCTAGCTAGCTCTTCTCATCACTTCTACTGCCTCTGTCCTGACCGCGGCCCCTCTAGCTCTGGTTATTAGAGCAGAGAAAGCTTTCAAAGCAGAGATTATATTGTATTATTCCACTTCATTCAGACTAGGAGCCCAGGCTATCAAAGTTCACAGCCATGTACCTGTGTGCAAACTGCTCTCATCTTTGCCCATTGCTGTTCCCTACCCCAGCCCTCCTCTGTATGCCAGCCATTGATACAACTTAGGGGCTTCCAAGTGGTCAAACTGCACAGGGTCCCAAAGAGCACATGCCCAGCTTTCTTAGTCACCCTGTAACTGCTTAGGATCACCCTCACACTGAGATAGACGCTGACACCCCGGAAGTGCTTAGGATCACCCTCACACTGAGGTAGACGCTGACAACTCTGTCTAAGGTGTGCCCCTCCCACTCACTCGTCTCTCCCTCAGTTCATTTTCCCTTTAAACTGTATGATGGTTTAATGTGTAAGTTCACATGACCTGGGATTTTTTAATTTATGTTTGTTCACTGTGTATTAATTAATACCTAGAAGGCCAAATGGCATGCAGTAGATGCTCAATAAAATCTTTTGTTTTTATAAACATTAAACATTTGAAATTCTTAATTCACATAAACTTGGGATTGTTTCCATGCAAGAGGATTACCAGCTTTTATAACGTGAAGGGATAATTTGATCCTTAGATGCGTATTTCCAGTTTTTAATGTGAAATCTGTAGAATGCTTACTAACAACCAACCCTTTTATCTTCCAGATGTTTGCCAGTAAAAAGCTTTAGCTAGTTTAGGCAGTGCAAACAGACGTTGGCTTTGTCTGTCTGTGGAATACAAAGGGAAGAAACTTCTGCACTTCATGGACATGTCTACAGATACTTTCATGGTGCTCGAAACAGCTGATTTCACAGATAATGTAAAAAGTTAAAACAAACTCAGAATAGTGCAAGAATGACGTCATACTACAACCGCTGCAGCCACAGGAGGGGTGGCCATCAGCAATACTGACGCTGACTCTTCTGGTCCTCCCTGCAAAGGGCTGAGGGGAGCTATGGCTGGAAGATGATTTTGCATCCTTGTGTGTAGGTACTGGAAGTCTGACAGTAGCTGGTGGAAGCAGCGCAGGCTTAGTTAATCTGTGAGGACAATCTGGCCAGCGTCCAGATGTGAGGCTCACTGTGGCTCAGACTCCATAAGACGCATGCACTGAAGGATGCGGACTACTGATGCAGTTTAGACCTCTGCTGACTAAAACTTTAGAAATTACTTAAATATTGTTTAGGAACTTGTGAAAAATAAGACCCATTAGCTGGTACACAGGAAAGTATACAGAGCAAGTTGCAAGCAGGGACCCCCGCTCATCTGGACTCTCTGCAAAGGCCCCTGTGCTTGGAGTTGTAGGGTTCTCAAAGGCTCAAGGTTACTATGCTGCCCGGGGAAGAGAAGAAAAAAGATGTCTGGTAAAGAACCTTGCCTATTTAGATCCAAGTCTTCAAAATGAAGGCAATAATATCGGTCTAATTAGATGTATAATATAAAATCTGGAACTTATTTAAATGAGACCCTGAGAAAGGTTTTACAAACATAAATCTTTAGTCAGTTAGGGCTCAGAGGGTGAAAAATCTAAGAACAGCTGACACAAGTATTTATATTTAAACATATATATTTCTCAGACTGGTAACCTCATCGTGACAAAAGCCCACCTTGCTGTGTCCACTGGTTCCTTCTGGAGCTTGCTCTTCTACCTCTCTCTCTTCCTTCTCTGGAAGGTTGGCATTCTCATCTAGAAGTTTAACTGGGACAGGTGGTGGGGTTTCCTCATCCAGGTCACTGGAAGTTCCCAGAATACTCTCTGCATTTGTGCTGTGGCGGCACTTTTTGTTTCTGTCCACAGAGGCATATTCAGCAAAGTCGGCCTTGCCCTCCACGTGGGTCCCCTGAAGCTCCTTCAAGGCAGAAGTGGACTTGGACTTGCCGCCCTGGCCTTTGTCTGCCACTTCCTTGATTTCCTTCACTGTTTCATATAGGCAGTCCTCCACCATGTTTTCCTGGGAGGAACTATCCTTGAGCTCCTCGTAGGGCCCCTCCATACCGGGCCCAGAGTCCCCGTCCGCAGCCCTGGCTGTGAGCATGGCATCCACAGAGTTCTCAGGCGGGATCCTGGGCAGCTCCCGGCTCTGGTGGCACTTGGTCTTTCCTGTGCTGTCTTGGGAGTCCAGCAGATCTGAAGCCGAGGTCTGGACTTCCTCATAATGCTGCATGCAGGTCAGTGTGCTGTCTTCTGAAAGAACTGAATGGGCAGGGGTGTTAACAGTGGAGGAAGAGCACCCCTAATAACCAGCGGAGGAAGAGCACCCCTAATAACCAGTGGAGGAAGAGCACCCCTAATAACCAGCGGAGGAAGCCGTCCCTAGTAACCAGCGCACTGACCACTGTGTCACACCTACAGATCTGGTTTTACCTGATGCTCAGCTGCAGACTTCAGTGCCAATGCACATTCTTATTTCCATTACATTGAAAGGGAAGCTATTTACTGTATCTTTCCCAGTACAAAACCTAATAACTGATGTGGACCACACTGTGACTTATGCTTCCTTCATTATGTATTACCCCTGCAGAGGGCTTGACAGGTACCAGGTGAAAGTAGCAAGGCTGCTTAAAGAGGCAGAGGCAGGAAGACTGAATTCAAGACCAGGCTGGGTAACCTATCTCAAAATAAAATGTAAAGGGCGGGCTGTGGCCATTAAGTCTGTGGTAGCATACCTGCCTCACACACAGGCCCTGGGTTTCACCCCCAGTGTAGTGTGCACAGTTGACAACCCCTGGGGCACAATCCTCTCTTCACCTTACTGTAATTGATCTCTGCCTAGATGAGGGAACATGCTCTCTTCCCATTGCTACCCCACTACACCGGTCTCTTTCATCTGGCAGACATAACAGAAGCTAAGACTCGATGAAGGAGCCTTAGGCCAGCATCAAGAGGGCCCAGAAACACTGTGCCCCCTTTCCACATCACCTCGGCCCCACATCCTTGCCTCCTCATAGAAGGAGTCCAGTCAGGACATCCTTGGATCGCCTCTAAAGTGGTGACCATGACACCTGTCTATCACACGGCTTTTGAGTGTTGGCTAGGTGCCAGGGACTGTTCAACCATGGGTGAGTGGAATGGAATTTGCTCCCAGGGTGCTTACATCAAAACAAGTTCACACTGAATTGTATCTCACTGTATGGAAATTAGAGGCAGCGTGTCAGCTGGGAGCAGCTCATGAGGCCCTGCACCAAAACCACACCACAGCCCTACAACAAACCAAGAAAGCCAGAACAGGAGGAGGGGACATCTGGGAAGAGGAAGGCGTTAGCAGGAGTGTGTGGAGGTGGGGGAAGGGAGGCTGAGTGTGAGCAAAATACCTTATATACTTGTATGGAGGTGTAAGACACTCATCTGCTAGGGAGAAGACTGGAAAGCAAACCCGCTAGCTATTCTTAGCCTCGGGGTCAGCAGTCCTAGGGCTCTAGCTTCTCCTGCAGGAGCGGCTCCTGCTGTGGTTCTAGCTATTTGGTCTCAGAACCTGGGTAGGGGAGGGACAGTGTCCACAGCCTTGGGTGCCACTGCTAATGATCCCTGAGTTTCCTTCCTTGCCTTGGGCAAATGTATGCTACACTGCAAAGTAGGAAGTGATCATGGCAACTACACCTGCCAGTCAGTGTGCACTGTGTGAAACGACCTGCCTGCTCTGGACTAAGTGTCTGCCCTACAACTGGGCTCCCTGCTTCAAGTTACAGATCCTCCAAATCTGTGACAACAAACATCAGTCAGATTATTAATGACTGTGTGACAAGGATTCGGTTTCCCAAAGACATCTACATCCTAGTCTCTGAAAACTACAGGCTGTATGATACAGCAACTCTGTGTGTGTGCTTGTGTGTGCCCCCACGTGTAATCAGCTAACCTTGGGATGGGTAGAGAAACCTGGGCTACCTAGACAAGCCATAGAGATTACATGGTCCTACAGTGTGAAAGAGTAAGGCCAGCGAGAGACCTGAAGATCTCTCATGTGTTGGAAGCAACACATGAAGGGATGCAGGTGGGTGCAGAGGGCAATGGAGTGACTCCCCATCAGCCCCCGCAGGGGTGCAGGCACCTCATACTCATGACCTTGACAGCTGTAAGTCACTCCAGCCGCTCTCCCATTAGCCCTGTGCTAGAGTCCTCTCAGTTTTAAACTGGGGATAGTGCCACCTGTGTGTGGGCACAGCGAAGGGAAAGACAGCGCACTCCATGAGGGTTCCTGGCACCCAGCAGCCAACAAACAGATTAGGTGTCATTATGCAAATGAGACCTCTGGCTGGTAGTGATAATGACTGGGATAGAATACATTCCCCAGTGTTCTGTCTGCATGTATGTCTGTGCACCGCTTGCATGCCTGGTGCGTGTACACCTGCAGTTATGGACAGTTGTGAGCTGCCACGTGGGAGCTGGGAATCTTGGGGCAGAGTAGCAGTGCTCTTAGCCACCGAGTCATCACTGCAGCCCATGAGTGCCGTGTTCAAAGCCTAGTTCTCCCAGGTGCTTCCACCGCAGAACTTACTGTCGCCGTTGGTGAGCACCCCGTTCTGTTCGCTGCTAGCCAGTGCATCTGTTGTCAGGCTGGTTGCTGAATGGCTGAACATCTCCTTGTCGGAAGGCTGAAAAATCCAAACACATCTTTTGGTAAGAATCTGCTGGGCACTAGAGGACACTACAAAAATCAGAGCAAGAAATGCCAGAGTCCATTGACTAAATTAGGTAAAACAAGAATGGTTAAACGGAACTCCTTGGATAACTAGACACACTCAAGTGTTGAGAGTGGGGACCATTCTCACCAATGGAGAACAGCCGGCTTATTTCCTAAGTGCAGCTCTGGACTCTTAGGGCACCGGGAGTCTCCCAAGGCTCCATGCAGCAAATCCCACCTGGTGATTACAGGTGGGCTACAGGTACATTGTGTTTCCCTAGCTCAAGGGAAAAGGAGACCACAGATTATTGTGTGGGTCAGAACAGAGCCCAGCAGGGACCAAGGCCATCCCTGAAACACAGGTGCTGCCAAACAAACAAACAAACAACAAACAGCAAAGTATCGCTTCTGTCTCCTGATCGGAAGAGACTTAAACATGGTCAACACAGCATTTAATGTCACATATTTCTGAGTCTATTTTGGAGCTTTACTAAAACCATCACCTACTGAGTAATTGCTTTGCAAACCTTTCCTATTTTCAAAGATACACAAACACTTGGAAGTACTGATAGTTTGTTCCCCAGGGCGATGGTGCTGTGTAGACTGCTTGGAACAACATGACAGGTAGAGCTCTCACAAGGGGCAGGCAGAAACTAGCTGCTTCTGGATGTATTTCTTCTAATATGTTGGACCCCATCCTTTTCACCTTCATGGCATCTGCTGCCCAAGACACAACCCAGGTTTCAGGATATCATGGGGGAAATTCTAATGTAAACTGTCTTGGGTCATTGGCTTCACAAACTTACTAACTCTGATGGGAAATCAAATACTAACAGACTATAAATAGCCCATGATGTGTAGTAGTGCCCAAGTGTCTGGTACCTCATGCATGTGCTCTGAACATGCCTTCTGTGTGCAGACAATACAGGACCCCTCAGAGTTTAACGCATACACACTTCCTGGCTGTGACAGGAAGCACCTTCTCTCCTAGAACTGCCCTGGGGATCAGAGGGGACTCAACACAGCCCTATAGACATAGCCACTGAGACTGTGTTGCCACTTAAGGGAACAACAAAAGACAGAGGCTGGTCCTCACCCCGGTGGATGGGTCGCTCCTTGAGACAATTGGGTCCATCAAGATCCCAACAAATGTTGAGAATCTGCTAATGCACCAAGGCCAAGCTATTCTGTAGGCCCCAGGCCTTGATGAATGGCTGCAGCTCCACCCAAATGCATGCCCCAATCTCAGTCCCCAGTGCCACAGACTAACCTTATCTGAAAGCAGGGCCACTTCAGGTGGCACTACTTAAGACTGAGGTCAGAGGGGTGTATTTGCTGTCTTTGTGAAAGCAGAGGCTTGGCCCTGAGGACTCAGGGAAAGGTGACATGAGGAGCAGAGAAGGCTGTGGGGAGGTGGTGGCAAGGACTGGGTGTGCCTTAGGGGCCGAGCGAGCTTGGGAACAGATCTAGCTCTGGAAGGAGCTCATGTGACAACACTGAATGCTGCACTCTGCTCTCCAGAGCAGAGAGACAAGAAATCTTATTTGAGTCGCCCAGTTGTTCCCTGTGGCAGCCCTTCCAGACCAGGAGGGACATGAAGACATTTCTGCAGCAGGCTGGAGCCCCGTAGCAATCTTTCAGGCAGTCCAGAGATTGCTTTTGCTTCAGAAGCTTCCCTGAACACTGGTCCAGCCGAGCTCCCAGCTGGACATACAGAACACAGAAAGCCACAGCTAATGTCTATTTATGACCACATGCCAGCTTCAGTTGTGTCGAAAGCCAGCAGCATCATGCCTGGAGAGGTGTACATGGACAGACACCAAGGCTTACCACATTCATCAGGTTCTCATGGTCCCCACCATGCTGTCGTGGCTTCTTCTCTCTGAAATGCAGAAGAAAATACCATTCTGATGTCAAATGTGTCCCTTAAAGTGAAGTGGACACCATGCTTCCCTGGCCTAATGTTTATCAGCTCGACCTCTCTGGTTTTATCAACTAGGTTTATTTTGCTAAGAGAGCAGAAAAAGTCCTAACTGACAGCAAGGACTGAGTCCCCTTCCGGCACACCCCTTCCCAGAGGGTCAAGTTCACAATGGGAGACAGCAGGCTGCAAGCAGGATCGGTCTGTGCTTAGAATGCTCAGAAGACAGACACTGCCTTTTTTCTTTAGCAAATCCTAACAATGACCTCATCTTCTCTCTTAAGAGTCTGTGGAGGGAGTCACGTGCTGTAAGGGATGGGAGAGAATACAGAAGACACCACTTTGGCACAACTAGAGGGTGACATGCTCTCAGGATGAGTCATAGGTACTTCCAGTCTACGGAAAAGTCTGATGAGTAAAAATAGAATGTGTTTAAACAGAACAGTCTAAAGAGAGTGCCATTGGTTGTAAAGATGACATTTCTATCTGTGGCGAGGAGAGGGTGACACCTAGTGGGAGAGTGAGTCATTACAGCAGCAGAATCTAAGCTCATGGGAGCTAGGACTAGTGTCTCTCGGCTTGTCCTGTCAAAGGCCTAACTCCACTTTTCCCTGAGCGAAGGGAGACAAGTGTAATGCTTAAAAAGAAAAAAAAGGCTTCCACATTCAGTGGGTCTCTTGTAGGAAAACCAAACCTTTTCTTCATAAAGGGCAGGTCATCACTTCCAGTTTTAATAATACATGAGCGCTCCCAAGCCTCGCAGTAGTGAGCATCCTCAGTAACCTCTCATTGTGGTAACAGGATGTAGTACCTCACACTTACATTTCAGTATGCCCATGGGCAGAAAAAGACAGCACACAAAGAGCAGCAAGAATTCATTCCAGACATTTAAAATAGGAAGGGCTCTTTGCTTTGCTCTCCAGGAAGATCAATAAGGATTTTTGATTGACTGATGAAGAATTCCTTTGTAACCAACCCATGAACATGGGCCAGGGAGGCTCCACCGGGCACAGGGACAACAGGTTTAGGCTCTAGGACATGCATGTTTGCTCTAACCTGTCGCAACTGGAGCACAGAAGGATGAGGAAGGTGAGGAGGAAGAACACGGCCACGGCAGCCAGACTTCCCCACAGGACCATCTGCACCTGCATCTGCCCACTGCTCAGTGCGCTTCCTGCAGGTCCCATGGTGGGAGCTGGGGTGACCAGAGGTGGGGTCAGCTCTTCACAGGAGATCACATGGGTCTAGACGGCTCCGCGCTCCTGCAGAGAGAACATGTTTAGAATCCCTTCCCTGGAGAGGCTGAGCGTTCCCGGTGTCAAGATCCCAAAACAGAAAGATCCCCAAATCTGATTTTTTTTGAGTGCCAACATGACGCCACACCAGAAACTTCTGTACATGACATCGAAATGCATGTGTGCTGAAACCCTGTAAAATTACCTTCCGTTTGTGTATGAAGAGACTACGAAATACACATGAATGTCCCGGTCACACCTGTGTCTTTTCTCCAGGATAGCTACCTCTGTCTGAGAATCTGAAAGGTCTCTAACAACATTCCCAGTACGAAACACACAGCCTCCCTATCAGCAAGGCCTACAGCAGCCAGGGTGCGCAGAGGGGAGGCAAGCCTGGAACCCGACTCTTCAAGTCTGTGCTCTGAGGTCTGATTTCCTCACGTGGGATTTAATTGGGACTGCAGCAGTGTGTAGCAGAGCATCTGCAGCAATGGGTGTTTGATCATCTTGATATGAGGACGGACGTATTTCTAGGGAGGGTCTTAAAGTGTTCAATAAAGATTTCAAGTCCCAAAAGCAAGAAAACATATGCTTATTTGGATTAATATGCCCTAGGCAGGGCGTATGTATATGTATGTAAATTTTTAATTAATTTTTGTTTATCTAGGCATGCGCATATGTACACATACACATGTATGTGTGCCATGGAACAACTGTGGAGGTCACAAGACAACTTATGAGTGTCCTGGGGAAAGAACTCAGGTTGTCAGGCGTGGTGGTAAGTATATTTACATGTCTGCCAGCTCACTGGTTTCCTAGACACATATTTTGCAAAAATGCTATTTTCTTCCCCATGGCACTGTTTATCCACTGAGGGTGTGGCTTTATTCTCAAGGAGGAGTTTTCACTGAGCTGACATTGGGTACCCAGCAAATCATTTTCAGAGGAAAGGCTTGTGCTGAGGACTCTCCCTCAGCAGAAAGCAAGATCGATGCATGAAGAACCACAGAGGAGGCATAAGCCCAGTTCCAGGGATGCTGCCATATGCTCTGCATTTACTGCTCCACCACTCCATGGGAAACACTGCTCACCTCCACTTGACAGATCAGGAAATCGGACCCAAGCTGAGAAAAGAACTTGGTCCCGGTCTCCACACAGCCACATTCTTGCCCATTGAGGAAGCTCTGCTCCACCTGGGCCATCACACTGTTCCCACCACAATGCTTCTGACAATGCTCAGGTTATTGCTCATTATTTGTTATTTTGTAATTTGTAAATATTGTTAAATATCTCAGTATTAGAGACATGCTGAGAATTGAGGGGCACACCAGGCTAATATTAGCTGTGGTAAGAGAGGCCGTATTTAAACAACAATTTTGTTAGCTCCAGAACATTCTAATTAAAAGGAACAGCCTGAAATTTACGCTCAAGTAAGCAGAAAAGGAAGAAAACATAACTTCTGAGTTAGGATATAAATCATAACTGAATTTTTCTTGCAGAAAGACCACTAATTTTTACATTTTCACTTGATTCAGTGATATTACTGTAGTAACTTGTGGCCATCCAAGAGTCTGCACATGCTGGTGTCTTAGTGACAAACCAGAGTGTAACTAAAGTGGGTAAGTCGAAGCCATTTCAACAGAGGCAGATTGTTCTATTGTACATTTACCTGAAGAACAGTACGTAGCTGAGGTACACTATGGCCGAGGACACCCTACTTCCCTGTCTGCGAGTGTGCATGAATACCCCTTAATGCTTGATAATGCATTGGGGTTTCTTGGTAATATGGAACTTTTCTCTGGTTATATATTATGTCTGCAAACAGGACAGGATCAGTGTAACACACAGATAAATTGCTTCTGCATGAATAAAATAACCACCACATTTCAGGAGACACAGAACAATTCACTTTAAACCATGCCTAACAAATTGCTATGGTGATAGGTTTCTAAAATATACACGAGAGAGCATTTAAATCACAGTCACCTCTGAGGTAACTTTTATGTGTAGCTGCAAATCATGGCATACTTTCAGAAGCACAGACATAGGATCTATCTCTTTTACACTTAGTTTTATTTCTTCATTCACACACCTGATTAATCAATGCTATTTATAAAGAGCAAACTTCCTAGACAATATCTGGCTGTGGGATTGCTCAGAGGCAGAGGCACTCCAGAAGCCTGCATGCACCAGAAGCCTGCATGCACCAGAAGCCTGCATTCAGGGGCTCTCCAGTACCCTGTCCACTTCTGAACATGTCTCATCTTTCCTCTTTCTTGTTCTCTTAGCAGCAGATGGAATACAGTGAAGTGTGTGGGGTACCAGCCTAGCAGGACAGCCTGGAGAGGGGGGATGGAAGGGTGGGGTACCAGCCCAACAGGACAGCCTGGAGAGGGAGTCATTACAAGCTACTGAATAAAAGAAGGAATTTACAGAACATGTCAAAATTCCTGGCTTACCCCCTTCAACTAGAACTTAATGAAAAGCTACTGAAAGAAATTCCCCCCTGTTCTTGCCCTGTACAAAAATCTCACAATGAGAAGAGTGATTGTCTGGTACCACTTTCTGGGAAGCCAGGGTAACAGTCTCAGTCTCAGCCACAGACAGCTTCCAGTCCAGAGGCCCCTCCTGTTACTTTACTGGCAGCAGCATGAGACAAAACAGCAGCAGCAGTGGCCCTCGACTAGGTCCCCTGAGGAGCGTGGCATCAAGGGTGTGCACGGGCGGTTTGGTGCCAGTGCGCGCGGTGCCATCACACCTCTGACCTCCAGAGTGGATGATTCCTGCTCTAGAGATCGTATACTCTTTCTTTCTCTATCTCTTTCTGGATCTGCCCCCATAATTCTGCCACCAACTCCTCCCATGGATATTGCCTTGAATTTTGAAATTTCCCAGGCTCGTTTACAACTGAACCGCGCTTCCTGCTGCTCCCCGCCCACGTGTGCAGATGCACTGTCTCCCCTGTATGCAACGCACCCTCCTGTGTGAACGCGCTCCCTTCGTGTGTATGGTGTGACTTTTGTGCTCTTTGCCTTCTTGGCAGGAATGGGGGTGGGGTCCTTGTGTAAAGTGCATGAAACATTTCTGGAAAAGACTCATTGTGAATAGCTGATTTTGGAGGTTAGGCGTGGTGGCACATGCTTTTAATCTCAGCACTTGGGAGGCATAGGGAAGTGGATCTCTGTGAATTTGAGGCCAGCCTGGTCTACAGAGTGAGCCCCATGACAGCTAGGGCTATGAAGATAGATCCTGTCACAAACAAACAAACAAACAAACAAACAACCTTACCAAAAACAAAGAACAGCTGATTTTGGAGTGCACATATAAATATTCTTTAAATTAAAAACTCTTTTAAGATTTATTCTTCTCTCCTTCATCCTGACCAGTTTTCCCTCCCTCCTCTCCTCCCAGCCCCTTCCCTCCCCCTTCCCCATCCACTCCTCCTTTTCCCTTTAGACGAGGGTGGGCCTCCCATCTGCTATCAACCAAGCATCCATATGAAAGCTGCAGGAATACTATGCATAAGCCCTCATGTCAAGGCTGGATGAGCTGACCCAGTAGGAGGAACAGGGTCCCATAAGCAGGCAAAAGAGTCTGAGACAACCCCTGCCCCCACCGTTAGGAGTCCACAAGAAGATGAAGCTACACAACCATAACATATATGCAGAGGGCCCAGGTCAGCCCTATGCAGGCTCCCTGGTTGTCAGTTCATGCTCTGTGAGCCCCAGTGAGCCCAGGTTAGTTGGTTCTGTGGGTTCTCTGATGGCTCCCACAATCCTTCCTCTTCCTCTCCCTCTTCTCCAGGATTCCCCGAGCCTCACCTGATTCGTGGCTGTGGGTCTCTGTATCTGCTCCCATCAGCTGCTACTGAAGCCTCTCTGGTGATGACTATGCTAGGCTCCTGTCTATGAGTATGGCAGAATATTTTCAGGAATCATTTCACTGACTTTATTTTCTTAAGGGGGCCTGTGATGTTTGGTTCTATCCTAAGTCTCCGGGTTGTCTAGCTTTTGATTCCTAGCCCTCTGGGCAGTGTCAGGGGTGGGCTCCCCGTCATGGTATGGATCTCAAGCCAGCCATTCCTACAATTTCTCTGTGCCCCCTTACTCCAGTGCATCTTGTACGCAGGACAAACTGTAGGTCAAAGGGTTTGTGGCTGGGTTGTTGTTCCAATCCGTCCATTGGAAGTCTTATCTGGTTACAGGAAATGGCTGTTTCAGGCCATCTCTCCCATTACACAGATCCTTGACTTAAGAAATATGGGTACTGTAGGTTGTAAACTTCTGCTGGAAATCATTCAGAAAGGGTCTACTTACTTTTTTATGTATCATGTGCTGGTCTTGAACTGGCTAAGTAACCAAGGAGGGCTTTGAACTCCTGTTTCTACCACCCTTGACTGAAGAGTGCTGATTACCAAGATAGCTTATTTTGTGCTGGAAACTTCACAATCTATTATCATCCTGTCAAACACACAGATTCTGTGATTTCAATGATTTCAATGAGTAGTAAAACTATTGGCCTTTTCTCTTTAAAGCAGGTGCTGTTTTAAGCCACAAGGTGGCAGCATAATTCTAGTTTCAGCCCCAGTGAAGAGGCTTGAGCCGCTTGGAGAGGCCCTGAATAACTGTAATTGGTCATATTTGGTGTTTAATTGTCTTCATTAGCTTGGATTATCAGCCACCCAAATCAATTCCAACAGGAGAGACAGCAAATACCAGACAAGATGAAGGAAAGGAACAGGCACCGGCAGCTGCTTCCTTCCTAGCGATCACTCTGAGCAGGTAGGTGCTCAGGTCACAGGCCGGGATGGCCGCGGATTAGATGATCTAGGGAGGCCAGCCCTTGCAGCCCCTTTGAAGCAGGTCCGGGTCAGTAATGACAGTTAGCACTGATCACAGCTGTCCTGTGGACCTGTAATTAAGGACAGCCCCATGGAATGGCTCCTGCTGGTCAGGACCAGGGATGTGAACTGTGTGGTGAAGGGGCACAAGTGAGCCAGACAAGTTAAGTCACAAGGAGCCATCTTCTCTGCATAAAATGATGGATGTGTGGGCCAAGGGGTGAACCTCAGGACAGAACACTCATGTCCTCTGTCCTGACTTCACTTCTGTCCCTGTGGACCTCAGGACAGAACTCATGTCCTCTGTCCTGACTTCACTTCTGTCCCTGTGGTGAGATATGACGATGACGACGACTATGACCACCAACCCCAGCCCCAGCCCCAGCCCCAGCCCCAGCCCCAGCCCCAGCCTCAGCCCCAGCATCAGCCCCAGCCCCAGCCCCAGCCCCAGCCCCA
>CM052707.1:620359-631826 GCA_028551405.1 Uromys caudimaculatus | reverse complement strand
CCCCCCCCCCCGTCGTCCTGGAGTTCGGACCACCAACCAAAGAATACACATCTATGGACCCATGGTTTGGACCACATATGTGGCAGAGGATGACCTCGATGGCCATCAGGAAGAGAGGAGAGGCCCTTGGGCCTGAGGATGTTAGAGACCCCAGTAAAGGGAAATGTCAAGGCAGGAATATGGGGATGGGTGGGCGGGAGGGTGGGAGGTGGAATTCCCTCATAGAGGCGGGGATGGGGAGGGGATAGGGGGTTTCCAAAGAGGAGACCCAGAAAAGGGGAAACATTGGAAATGTAAACAAAGTATCAAAAATTAAATAAATAAATAAATAAATAAATAAATAAATAAATAAATAAATAAATAAGTAAGTAAGTAAGTAAGTAAGTAAGTAAGTTGCTTTTCTCAGCTTTCAGGCTGGCTTTCTATGAGGAGCAGGAGTGATAGAGGTTTGCTTGCCAGGCCGCTGGGACACAGCGAGCTGACCTTCTTTGTTCCTCTGTACACAGCATCAATCATCTTCCCTCACCCAGGCCCCCCTAGAACCTGAGGAGGCATACACCAGCTGTGACTCCCAGTCTTGAATAAATTCATCAGAACTCTAGATGAATCTAGACCGCATATCAGCCTCTTACCTTGTGAGTCTGTGTGTGGGTTTGTGTCATGGAGGCCAGGGGGTCAGACGTCCTAGAATGGAGTTACAGGAAGTTGTGGGACACTTGACATGGGTGCTAGGCTGAACTCGGAAGCAACATGCACTCTTAGCCACTGAGCCATCTTTCCAGCCCATCCATATTATGTTGCATTTAGTCCTGTGGGCCTTCATGTTAATGTCTTGTCAGAGAACGGCTCCCTACTCCACCAGTGCTCCGTTACTCTCAGAGGCCATCCAGAGCTGTGTGCCCCTGGGCATCCGTACCCCTCAGGCAGCATGGCAGACAGTGAGGATGAGGGAGCCACAGCCACCATCCCCTGGAGATTGGATCCCCATGACGACTAGTTTGCCCAGTGTTCATTCTCACGGTGCATTCATCACGGTCTGTCATCCGTGGGAGCCAGAGCACTCTGTAGGCTTCGTGCTGCCCTAGGCTGTGATGGATGTGGTGTTCACATGCAGACTCCTTCCTAAGCCCAGCACTCTTTCCTGCCACACTCAGCTGAGCATTGCTTCACGCCCCCTTTATTTGGCTTCTGAGGTTCGCTGGCTCAGCTTTTGTTTTCATAGTAATACAAGACGACAAAAAAACCTTCTGCTTCTTTATTTTGAAAAATGAACTCTTGCACATAAATGTCTCCCAGCCAAATCCTCCTCTTATAGCTGCTCTCAGATTTGTGGCTAAGGAGATGGTTCAGTCAGTAAAGTGCTTGATGCACAATCATAAGGACCTGAGTTTGGAACTCTGGTATTGATGTATAATTCTGGCCTTAATGTCTGTAATCTCAGGGCTGGGAGGTAACTGACTTGAGAATCCATGGAGCTCATCAGCCCGCTGGTACAGCACAGATGGTAAGCTCCAACTTCAGTGAGAGATGTGCCTCAAAAGTAAGGTGGAGTGTAAGAAGACAACACCTGCCATTGACCTGTGGTTACCGCAGCTACAGGTGCGTCTGTGCACGCATGCACGCACACTCACTCGCTTGCACGAGGACAGGGCTAATTCTGAGTGCCTACTCTGTTACATCCTTGATAGCACTGTACATCCAAAAATGCTCAATCCTCAGGACTGGAGAAGCAAAACTTAAGAACAGAGAATGATTTAAGTAACGGAACAGAGACGGCAGCAGACTGTCCGTAATACCCTCTCACTGTGACACAGCAATCCATTGCCACAGTGCAGGTGACAGTGTCCTCAGCTGCTGGCAGAGGAAGGATGGAGCACGGGCTTGTGTAGCGCAGTGTCTGAAACAGTGGTCCTGCACATTACCTCCTGGGTGTGTGTTTACCCTTCTGGCCTGGCTTGCTTGCACAGGACTGTAATCTTAGCTACTCACTGATGACCTGGAGGGTCTAGTTCAGCCACTGTGGAGGGGCCAAAGGCCCGGCATTTCTAGGTACTGTCTAGAGGGTAACCCATGACCTTCATCTCAACTCATGCCAGGACGATACTTGAGTCCTGTCAGTAGAACCTTTGTGATCTGCAGAGGTTGGCTCCAGTACTTCCTCCCACTCCCAAACTCTGAGAAATAAGACTCAAACTCAAAATAGATTTACAGATATCTTGGCCATATACCTAGTCTTTTCTGACTAGATATAACTTAAAATATCCCATTTATTTTAATCTACATTCTGCCAACTGGCTGGTTACCTGTGCTCAGGTACCATGCGTCCATCTTGTCACATCTTTCCAGGCAAGTCCCCCATGCTTGGCTCTATCCCAGAATTCTTTCTGCTTCCCAGATGCCCCTCCTTCTATTCTATCCTTTCCTATAGGCTTTTTAAATTGACAGGTGATGCATCCATACAATATACAAGATAGAGAGGCTATGTGGCCAGTTCCCTGGTGCTGAAACTTGGTCATCATCTTCCTTGAAGAGCATGTGGCCATAAGCCTAAGAGCCTTCATTCTCACCCAGCATGTAACCACAAGGCAGTTCTGCCTGTCCAGTGATTGAGAAAAGTGCCGTGCGCAGCCTCTGCTCTATGTGTTTCCACTAAGCTGCTGTGAGGCCTGAATCTAAACCTCCCCAGGCCTCCCTCAGTTTCCCCCTTTGAGAAATGTGTTCATTTTGGAGTCCTTCCCAGCTTCCACTGTTTTATGACTATGGCTGTGGTTCTCAAGGTGAGAACCAACCGTTCGGAACTGTGTATAGGCTCAAATGTTGTGTTGTCAGTTCTTAAGGACTCTTTGAGTGTCCCAGAAAGTGTGGCCTACGCTTCATGGGAAGTGTTAGTAAGCCCAACCCGTTAAATAGATGCCATGAGGAAAAGACAAATCACAGGTAGTCTTTGTAGTCAGCATGTAGTACCAGGAATCTAGCCCATACTCCTTCCAGGACATCAGCCATAATCTGTGATGTACACTGAAGCTGACTTCAAGACCTCATCACTTCATGAGCATTACACTTCGTGATTCATTACAGGCACATGTAGGTTGAGGCAGGAAAATTGACATTTATGGTCCAGCTTGGGCTATATAATGAAAACGTCTCCCTCCAGAAATCATGAAACAAAGAAACAGAAAGCATGTCCTTAGCATATGCCCACATTTCTGAGATATCCAACAGCCTTTAACAAAAATGCCAGCACAGGGCAAAGCCCCGGGTAGTCAATGTTCATGTATGACTAGCACAGAGACACTGCTGCTGAATGGGGCTTGAAGCTCTTTAAAGGCAAATGCTTGGTGTTTGGAAAACCCTACAGATGGCAGGCTTGAGAGGGATCCCTCTCAGTGTGTGCTAAGCCTGGGATGTTCCGAAGTTATCACATCCCAGAGACTCCCTGTTGGTCAAGAAGTAGCTTCTCGGCTTGGTCTTCCTGGCTTCTTGACTCATACTTCTGGACACTTCTAACTCTCACACTCTCGTTTCCTAACTACCAACTGTGTGCTAAGCAGGACACATCCAATCTCGAGCTCAGAAATAGGTCAACTTCGTAAGGGAAACTTTCTCAATCAGAGATATATTTTTGGCCACAAGTAAAAAATATAACTTAGCATTATATTTCAAGCATGCAAAATGAGAGCAAGAGGCTGTGAGGTCCTTCACTTCACTGTGTTACATCTGAGACAGCAGCTTGGCTCTGTATGGTATGGCTGCAGAGGCTCCACAGAATTCACGCAGCTGCACTGCCTTGACTGCTGTGGTCTCAAGCTGAGAACTGTCCTCAATGTGTCGAGTGAATTCCAAAGGCAGCCTTTGCATGTTTGCAGGGTGGAAAGGCCCACCGCCCGTGTGTGTGTGTGTGTGTGTGTGTGTGTGTGTGTGTGTGTGTGTGTGTGTGTGTGTGCGCGCGTGCGCGTTACTTCCCAGCAGGGTCAGCTGCCCTCTGAGGATGAGCCAGCTTCCAAGGACAGGAGGTGCCAGCACGGATGGGAAGAAAAGTGCTTCTGTTTTCTATTAAGGCCAGAGATTAAAAACATAATAACAGCTTAGGTGGAGTGGCGTGAGTTCTGAAAATCTCAGGGACGCATGTGTGACTGGTCACCAACCATGTCACCTGGGGAAGAAAGTGGAGTTGGGGGAAGGGTAAAGAGGTTGTCTCTAAGACTGCAGCACAGGAACATCCTGTGATGAGAAAGGCGAGACATGAAGAATGGACTTGGTGGGGGAGGGGAGTGTGCACAAGCACTGTGCACATGCATGTGTGTAAGTGTGTGGAGGTCCACTGTCGGCATCAGATGTCTTGGCTGTTTTCTGCTTTATCTTTTGAAACAGTCTTGCATTGAAGCTGGAACTAAGTGATTTGGCTAGCCTACTGGGAGCTCCAGGGAGAGCCCCAGGATTGCAGACACACTCCGGAACAGCTGACTGCTTACGTGGGTGCTGGACATCCAAACTCAGTACTTCACTGAACTAGGGACTTCTTAGGGCAGTTTTTCCTGTTCTAGTACCCTGCCCATGGCGAAGGACGGTGCACATAGGCACATAGCTAAGTGTCTACACACTTTAGTATTTTGATTTCTTGCTCTTCCTTTGCCAGTTGTGGAATACAAGAACAGAGCAAGGATAATGGCACCCGAAGGTACCCTCCAGAATCCCGTTCCTTCACCCTTTTCCAATTCTGCCTTAGAACACATTTGTAAAACTGAGGCCCAGACCCAACCTCCAGGTCTTCTGCTGAGGGTCTGTGGTAGCAGGTCCAGTCTGACTGAATATGGACGTCCCCGCTGTCTCTGCTCCTGCACATCTCCCAGCTTCCTCTGCCAGCCTGCTGTGTGGCGGATCCGACATACAGATCCACATCCTCTTGTCAAGTTGACATGATTGCTTCCACTCCAGGGATTCAGGCAGGAGGTTGTGTGTGTGGGAAGGACAGGGATACAATGTCACATACACACGCTCTCAGATTCTGATCGAACACCACTGGGTATTTGTTTATCTCCCCAATGGGGACCCCAGGAGATGGCAGTCACTCTTCAAACCTTTAGAAGTTCACAATTACTTAACATTGACACAGCATTAGGCAAAGAGTTCACTATACAGCAGCAGTTCTTAACCTGTAGGTCGTGACCCCTTTTGGGGTGAACAACCCTTTCACAGGGGTTGCTTAAGACTACTGGAAAATAGATATTTATATCATGATTCACAACAGTAGAAAACTACAGTCATGAAGTAGCAATGAAAATAAGTTTATGTTGGGGTCACTGCACCATGAAGAACTGTATTACAGGGCTGCAGCCTTAGAAGGCTGAGAAGCACTGTCATCAAGGTGAGAAAGGGTTTATGGGGGCAGGGTTTCTACAGATAGTATTCTTTTTCTTGGTTTATCCTGAAAAATGAAAAGTATAATTCCACTGTGTGTCCAATGGGCAGAGAGAAGGAAGCTTTCTAGGGAGTCCACAGTGAGATTCTAGAGGCCACTGTGCTCCTCATAAATCATGTAACTAATGTGAGTATAATACTTAATGAACCCAACCAAATCCAATTGTGAACATCTTCACAGCGAATGAAAATCACATCGTTCCCCCCAAGAGCTAACATTTTCTCTGTCAATGTTGATGACACTGGAGGCAACGAGTTAAGACTATGCTTATGAAAAGTCTTAAGACTGTTAGACGGACATTTTTATGGTTGGATGTCACAGTCGTTCCCAAATGCAGAGGTTAAGTTTGAAATGTCTGTGTCACAGTGTTAGGGTTGGCTTGCAAAGGAACTTGGAAAGGAGGCATTGTCCGAAAAGTTAAGGAGAGCTCTTTCCCTTTATTGAGTTTAAAGCGCTATGGTCACTACCCACAATGCTCATTGTCTTTGGGAAGGGAAGAGCAGAACATTCTCTAGTCTTGTACAATGAGAGCTAATATGAAGGACAGCTCTGACACCGCTGGCCCTCACTGCTCTTTTTTTCTGGAAGGGGAATGTTATTGTATCACACTTAGAAGCCGGGAGTGACAGATGGTGAAGTGCAAAGCGCAGCCCTGGAAAGGCATATTCTAAGATGTGCTAAGTAAGCTAAACAGAATGGAGATGACCACATCTTCCCAGAGTGTCTCTGATAGTTCTATTAATTTCACAATGAAGAAATGGATATTATTGGATTGTAAGTTATTACTTAAGAACTGTAAGTCAGAGGCTGACACAGTGGCTCAGGGGTTAAGAGAACTTGGTGCTTTTTGCAGGTTTGGTTTCCAGCACCCAAATGTGGTGGCTCACACCCACCTGTTACTCCAGCTCAGGCCAGCAGATACTTTTGGCTTTTGAGAGAGCCTAGACTCACACCTGGGCATCCATGTGCACACACATAATTAAACAAATAAAAGAAGAACTTAGTCAGCTGTGGTGGTGCCTGCCTTTAACACCAGCACCCAGGAAGCACAGGCTGGCAGGTGTGTATGAGTCTGAGGCCAACTTATTCTCCATAGCAAATGCCACAACAGCCAGGGCTACCTAGCGAGATACTGTTTCAAAGAAACAAAAAAATCCAAGAATCTCCCAAGCCCCTAACCCCCCCAAATTAAAACAAACAAACAAACAAACAACAAAACCACCCAACAAAAGACAAACAAACAAAACCACATCAGATCTTGAAGAAATTTTGCTCTCGGAATTAAGATTCACCCTTTTCTACCATTGAAGCTTTGCATAGCTCTGGCTGCAGGGTGAGTGGCGCACCTTCTAGAGGAGAGACACAGACTCTGCTTAGCTCTGTTGGTGGCTGGGAAATACAGGGCAGGGCTCTCACCTCTGTCTGCTGGGTCTTTTACAAGAAAACTTCCAGCCAAGTATATTTATGAACTGGCACAAGACATGTTTTCAGAAACAAATGAAAACGTACCTGCGAGCCAAGTGTGGCGCTCTAGCCTCATGAGGCTGAGGCCATGGGAGTATTGCTTGACTCCAACATTTTATAACAAGTCTGAACAACACAGTGGCACTCCTTTCAAAAACAGACCTCACTCCAAAAACAAAACTCTCACCTATGACAGCAAGGTATTATTGATGCTTAGTGATTCCTACTGGGAAAGGAAGTTCTTATTTATTGTTTTGACCTAATGGGTTAAATAGGTTAAACCTAAGACACTGTATCCTGCTCTTTTTTTGTTGTTGTTGTTTTGTTTTTTGAGACAGGGTTTCTCTATGTAGCCCTGGCTGTCCTGGAACTCACTCTGTAGACCAGGCTGGCCTTGAACTCAGAAATCCACCTGCCTCTGCCTCCCAAGTGCTGGTATTAAAGGCGCATGCCACTACTGCCCGGCTTATCCTGCTCTTGTTTGTAAAATATCTTTACAAATTATTTTATGATTATCGTACGGCGAGCACATTATTATACTGTAAACAAGTACAATTTGGGCTTTTCCACATTCCATTTCTGAGGCTTTGTTCCAAACCCTAAGTTCTGCTAATTTTGCTTCTTGGTGAGTTGGCAGACTCTGTCAGGAGCAAGCAAACTCCAGGGCTACTCCATTACCACGGGCACGGTCTGCTTCCTCTTGCTGAGAGAGAACATGGGTAAAAATAATGCAAGCCATGCTATTGTTCTGAGCCTCTGGTTCCGTAGCTGGGATTCATCCAGGATGCCAAGGCATATGATCTCAGCATGGTTGTTCCCTCAGAGATCATCAGAGTGCTATGCTGTCAGAATTAAAAAGGTGAGGGGTAGGCTGAAGGATCAGAGTCTCCTGTTCACCTTTCTTCACAGTGCATGTCACCTGACACCCTGGTAGAGTGGCTTTCGGAGGAGCCGAAGGGCACCATCCTGCCACTGTTAAGCAGGACACCAACAGCCCTTCAGTAATGTGTCTAGGACATTCTTATTGTCATGAGCTGGATGCTCTAGGAGGTGAATTTATGACATGAGTACTTCATGCCATAAAAGGCAGCTTTGGGTAGCATATTTACAGCGGAAGCTGACATGGTTTGTTTATCTGCACTTTTGGTAAAACTACTAATGAGTGGCACTGTGCTGTTTGTGGGGTCCAGAAAGCTTTCTGCCCTGGTGTAATAAATGCTTAGTGAACTTAGAGCTGAAGAAGGTTTTCTATCTCGTGAATTGCTTGCTTCTCTTTATAAAAACTAAACACTACATTCAAAACCACATTGCCTTTATTTCCTTTTTTCTTTTTCCCTCACGTGGCTGGTTGTAAGCTCAAAGTGTATAATTATCGTCAATTATAGCAATTATCTTAGTCTGGCTTTTTCTTCCCTCTCTCTGCAGCAACTCCAATTACAAGTTTTTTATTTCACACCACTTGAGGAAACTTTTATGTGTCTTTATTATAACTTTACTTTTCTAAGTCAAATTGTATTTTCCAGGCAGTGCAAATGAAGCTTAGTCTTTTGTATGTGGTACTGAGGACTGAGCCTTGAAACTGCTCTGTGGTCTCCAAGCCTGGAGTTGTGATCCTCCTGTCTCAGCCTCCCATGGAGCTAGAATCACAGTTTGACTCCACAGATTCAGTGGAAGCTTTTCAAAACCCTCCCTTCAGTACTGGTATTTGAGCGCAGGACCACCAGCACAGAGGAAGTGTTCTGTCACTGAGCTGTGCCCCTGGCCTTCCTTATCGCCTTTGAGACAAGATCTCACTGAACTGTCATTGTGCCACTTGGCTTGAACTCATTCTAGCTTTGAACTTTGGATCCTTCTGCTTGGCTTCTGGAGTAGGTAGGATTACAGGCCCATACCTAGGTTTGGCTAAAGCTTTAAACAATTGATACACACACACACACACACACACACACACACACACACACACACACACACACACACACACATATATTCAAATATATGTATAACATATAATGCTTTATATATTTAAAGAATTTCTCAGTTACAGGTTAAGTAAGTCTTAGGTGAATATAGGATTTGAAAATAACTAAGAACAAAAGGAAGGAGGGAGGAAGAAAGGAGAGAGGAAGAAAGGAGAGAGGGAGGAAGGAGGAGGGAGGAAGGATGGAGGAGGAAGGAAAGAGGGAGGGAGGAGGGAGGAAGAAAGGAGAGAGGGAGGAAGGAGGAGGGAGGAAGGAGGGAGGAGGAAGGAGAGAGGGAAGGAGGAAGGAGGAAAGAAGGAGGAGGAAGGAAGGAAGGAGGAGGAAGGGAGGAGAAGGAAGGAAGGAGGGAGGAAGAAAGGAGAGAGGGAGGAAGGAGGAGGGAAGGAGGAAGAAGGGAGGAGGAGGAAGGAAGGAGGGAGGAAGGAGGGAGGAAGAAGGAAGGAGGGAGGGAGGAGGGAGGAAGAAGGAAGGAAGGAGGAGGGAAGGGAGGGAGGAGGAAGAAGGAAGGAGGGAGGGAAGGAGGGAAGAGGAGGAAGGAAGGAGGAGGGAGGAAGTTCCACCAATTAACCCTTGGGAACACAGGCTGTGCTATCTGGGGAAATAATGGAGTCTATGTCTGACACACAAATGCTAAGGTGACAAAGAACTAATCAGCTTTAGCCAGGTATGGTGGTACACACCTGTAGTCCCAACACTCTGGAGGCAGAGGCAGGGGGATCTCTGCAGGTTTGTATCCTGAGCTACACAGGGAGCTTAAATGTCAGCTTGTCCCCTTGAGTCAAGATTCACAGTGGGGTATTATTATTCAGTAAACCCCACAAAAATAGGCATATCTTAAGCAGAAAGAGCACCTGATACTTCTGATCTGTCATACACGGCTCCACACAGCAGTGGTCGTTTCCCACGCGATGCTGCCCACCACTGAGAGAGGGCTGCACTGCATAGTGCTAGCCTGGAAAGAATCCAAACTCAGGATCCGAAGCACTGATTCCGTTGAATGCATATAGCTTTCACGGCAGTGGCACACTGAGTGGTCCTTAGCTGGACCACGGTAAGCAGAGAGTGCTCACATGCTTGACGGACATCTAACCCAAACAACTCTGCATCAAGCCTGGCCTGCCCAGAAAGTGCTGTCTAACCTCATGGTACAAGACTCAAAATGTCAACAGAGGGATTTTGAGCCATTTCCCCCAAATTTATTTTAATTTTATGTGTATGGGTGTTTTTTGTCAGCATGCACATGTACCCTGTGTGCGCCTAGTGTTGACTGGGGCCAGAAGCGGGTGACAGATCCCCTGGAACTGGAGTTACAGATGGTTGGGAGCTGGCTTGTGGGTGCTGGGAATCAAACCTGTATCCTCTGGAAGACTACCCAGTGCTCCTAACCCTGATCCAGCTCTCCAGTTCTCTTGAGCCAAGATTTATTGG
Source organism: Uromys caudimaculatus (assembly GCA_028551405.1). Classification (NCBI taxonomy): domain Eukaryota; kingdom Metazoa; phylum Chordata; class Mammalia; order Rodentia; family Muridae; genus Uromys; species Uromys caudimaculatus. The sequence goes on along the minus strand of CM052707.1, from coordinate 621,536 downwards.
TGCCATTCCTACATATTTTTTTAATTTCCATATGATGTTACATCTTCTGAAATCCTGATCTCAAAGCTACTCAAAACGTGCTAGATAAACCATAAAGTATTTTGTAAGATAAAAATTTTCAGCGAGAAAATATATTAACTCTTATGGCTTTGAAGCTCAATGCTGCTGTTTTTAGGCTGTGTCAAAGCTGACTAAAACACATTACTTATTCATTCACTTGCAAAATGATCTATAGTCCTTAGAGGTAAAGAGTATGCTAGAAATCAATAGATTATCTTGATAATAAATAACTTTTCTTTATGCTTTAGGCCATCTTAGCTAGTGTATTGATCACAGTCGCTGGGCACTGCACACTGTTCAGCTCAGTTTGATAAGCCCTCATTGAGAGCTCATAGCTGGACAGGTGGAGCGGGCCATCGGTCCTAGCTGGTCCCTTCTCTTTAGCCATACCTTCCATGTACTTTTCTTTCTAGATTTTGATCGTATCGGGCATGCCGTAACCTTTGGGTTTTCGTACTGTTTTCTGGATCACCCTTCAAGGTATCATATAGCTAGTTCTTCAGAAATGCCTTTCCTGACCAGCCTGCTGACTGTGCAACTCAGCTGTACTCACCATTTTCGTTCTGTTATCACCATCTGAAAGCACCAGCAATATATATATATATGCCCTTGTTTACCACTGCATATGTGTTCTAAAAACTATAACCTCCTTGCTTATCCCTGCACCTCCCGTTCTACTACCAGCAGTGGTAAGGACTGACAGAGTGAGTGAACGCCTATCTCTGCAGCTTCGCCCAGAGTAGTATCAAATACAGTCCTGAGTTCTTTGAGCCAGAAACTACTGATGGCTGATAATAAACGAGCATGCTCAGTTGCTATTTTAACTTATCATTCTCCACGAAATCTATACATGTTGGGATTTTAATTAGCTCCACTATGCCAGCTCCTTCTGCAGAGAAGCCAATTTGCATCCTATGCCTCTCTGACCTCTCTGCCCTTCCTTCTGCCAGGATGGCTCTTCCATTACGTGTAACTTGCTATCTTGCCCATTTCTTTCAATTCTCAGCAGAAAGCAGAGATCAAACTGCACCTCCCCCCCATGCTGTGTTGGTATTTCCAGTGTATCTGGTTGGGAACACAGTGTGTATATCTGGTTGGGAACACAGCGTGTATATCT